>VXAZ01009805.1:629952-666141 GCA_013399875.1 Gymnorhina tibicen | reverse complement strand
CTGACCCCGCCACTGCCCCCACCCACTGCCCACTGAGGCCATGGGCTTCTGGCCAGCTGGGCAAAGGGCGGGCCTGGCTGCAGGGGCTGTGCGGGGCAGCTGCCTGGCTCTCTGCCCCTGCAGCTCTCACTTGCTTGCCAAAGGCAGGAGAAGCTGCCATGGCCTCCTCTTGTGCCTTGGCAGCTCTGGCCAGGGCAGGACCTGCTGGCTCCAAGCCTGTGGCACTGGCTGTGGCTGGAGCCATGCTGGGCACGTCAGCGACTGCCTCTGCTGCTGTCTCAGGGCCCAAAGTGCTGAGACAGCCGGGCACCTCCTGGGCAGCAGTGTCAGGGTGCCGCTCCTTCACTGAGCCCAATGGGATGTCCCAGAGGTAGTAGCTGATATCATTTTCCCCTTGGGACAGCTCTCTGTCATTGACTTTTTTCCCTTGGCCAAGCACTTGGGGGCTGTTATCTTCCCCCTGTTGCTCCTCCTTGGCCAAAGCCCCGTATTGAGTTGGGAAGTTTTCTCCCAGCCAGTCCAGCACCCCCTGATCACTAGGGATTTTTTCCATTTTCTGGAGAACTGGGCTGGCTTCCCTGAGCAGGGGCAGTGTGTGCTCTGCACGGGCCGGGTGCCTCGTGTTCAGCTCCCGTGGGGGCTCCCTCTGGGACAGGGTGCTCAGATTCTCAGCAGGCTTTGCAGGCAGTGGCAGAGATGTGCCAGGGAGGTTTTGCCTCCCCCTCTGCACACAGGACACTGCTGGGTCCTGCTCTGACACTTACCTGCAGCACCATGTCCCTAGAAGCCTGCCCAGGAGAGCTGACACAGGCCTGCCGTGTGCCCATTCCTGCTCTTCTGTCAGCTGCTGGCTGGGCCTCTGGAGCCCAGCGGAGACCACGTGGGATGCAGCTCCTGTGCATCACATTTTTTTTCCGAGGACTCATCAAATACATGATTTCTTTCTATATACCTTAAAAATATCTATATTTTTTAACAGGACACTTAGGGTTTTTTTCCAAAATAGTGAAGGTTCCTTTAGCTCAAGTTTCTGCCAGGCATAGCAATGCCTTTCTTACTGCAAACACTGTTTTTTGTTATTTCATTGTGTCCAGCCAAGTGTAAGGATATGTTCACATGCAGACATTCAGAACTGGGATGCCAGCATCTTTGACTCAAGGCAAGATTTTGCTGATTTTTTTAATATCATTTATCAGTGGATCAGATCCTCAGTTGATTTATCTGACTTTGTTCCATGGAAGCCACTGAAGATCATCTGATTGTTCCCATTGCACAGCTGTTCATTCAGCATCCAAGTGTGAGAAACAGGTTCAGTTAAACCACTGGGATTTGAACACAGCCTGCTCCAGAGCTAAAAGCAGCAGCTTGGTCTAGAAAGTTAAGGTTAAACAGAAACTCTGCAGCTGCAGCTATAAATGGACCCTTGCTGTGAGCTGTCTTAGAGTCTCTGAGCCACAGAGGAACTACAGTAAATATCCCTGCTCCTTGGAGGCAGCAGAGGCTACACACAATACCCTACAAATGCAAAATGGCACGAGGTGTCCACATATGAACCAAGCCCTTGGCTTTGTGAACTGGAGTTAGAAAGAGGTCTGGGATATGCTCAACACTTCCTACCCCAGACACTGCTGTTGGTCAGCCAAGCTCCTCTGGCCACACAGGAGGTTTTTTATCAGCTGAGAAAAGGATCAAACACTTGGGGAAGGTGTGCAGTGCAGAACAGGACCTGCTCCATCGATACTGAGGTTGGCACTGGCTCCTGGAAACAGGTCAGTGTGGTTCCAGGGGCAGGAAAGGTATCCAGGTGGATATGTAGAATCAAACCCATCTTCTCTCTTGTCCCTAGCCCAGTTAAATTTTACACCTTTGGTGCAGAAATAACTTCACCAAGAGGTCTGCAAAAATGATGACATAAAGGGTTCCAGCTATTTCAGTGGCTAGAAGACTCATGCCGATCAAGTGACGTTTAAGTCCTCCCAACCAAAGGATCTCCACATCTAAGGTGAATACTTCAACTACAAAGTTAATGAATTGAAAACACTTATTTTAGGCAGTTCATCTTTTTCATCTCTTATCTGCACTGTGGCACTCAGAGGCAGATCTACAGTCAGGCAATTGTAAGGATCAAGTTTTCCTCTGTCTGTGGAGGAAAATTCGCCTTTGCAGTTTAGACTAATCACACATATGATGGGAAAATTTAAAAGCAGTGCAAAAAGGTATATTTGAACACTGTTTCATATATTAGGGTCTTAAGTATTAAAAATTAAGCCATGAGTTAAGAATAATACAAGTATGCATCTATGCAGGGACACATACAATGCACGCACATATCACAGGAACACATTGAAATAGCTCTTCCCACTTTTTCAAATCAGGAGTTCAATTTAGTTTCAGTTATCTACTTTTTGACCTCCGTGGAGCCATTTGGAGGAATCCATCAAGTTCTTGAGAACATACATGGCTGGTGAGATCCAATATCTGTGTTTCCTGTATCTGGCACTAGCCAATAGCAAACCTTGGGAGTTTGGGCATGAGAAAAAGGTAGTATTCCCTGGAATGCTCTCTTGTTCTGCTACTTTTTAGGCTTTAGCCTGTTGTGGAGCCTTGGTTGATGTTTTTGTACTGAAAACGACCTGCTGTTGTGATCAGGAGAAGAGTTACCATGTTGAAACACATGGTTACTCCTGAGTGGTTCAAGTCAAGCTCTGCATAGCTGACAGAAAATGTTAAAATCCATAATTTCAGTTGTAATCTAATCCGGCACATCAGTTCTTCAATGACTATTCCCTCACTCAGAAGATCCTTAGTGTGCAGATGGGAATGTTGCACTCTAAGAGGTTATCTCTCCTAGAAATAATATGAAGTGGAAGATTGCTTTGTTTGGACAATGACCCAAGCAGGGATTCATTGGACCAGATGGCTAGAGCTGTGCTAGACACTCCAGGGTCTGTAATTATGGGGCTGGACGAAGTTGCCAGTGCTGTCTATAGATGTGTTTAATTTTTTCTAATGTGTATGTCCACAATAGGTTATGTAAATCACACCGCTAAGCTCCCATCATTCCCCATCAGCTCTTGGGAGAGTAACTTACAATGTAATCACACAGATAATAGTAATGTTGCTGCCATAGACAGAACCCCGAGTATCCAAAATCTATTTCAAATTATGAAAAAGTCCAGAGCAATGGAAATTAAATTTGTAACTCCACCGAATATAATCTGTGTTACTGTTACTCCTTCTTAAGATCACAAAACAATGCTTTTCTGCATTTCAGTTATATTGTGCCAGGTATTATGTCTTACAAAGTTGGGCTTTTTAGTGTACTTTTCTAAACTTGGATTAGTTCAGACTGTTTTGAGAAGAGGGAGTTTTATGGTCAGTCTTCAAATAAGGTTATTTTTTTCCCATTTAGACTTTGAGACTACTGTTAAAAATATAACATTTTAACATACCTTCTGGCATCATTCATAAAGATTTAGTTTTATGCATAGAGTGGGTATTGAGCTACACTTCTAGAAAAATTGTAATAATACTTTCTCACATTCAGAAATAATAGAAAGATGAAAATAAGATTGAAGTAGAAACAGTCAAGGAGAACAAATACCTTTCAATGTGTATATTCAGACAAAAAGTAATGAGTTCAGCTAACTGGCCTCCTTTAGGGCCAGTCAAAGATTCTTCAGTCAGAAAGGATCCCCTGATGAAATTTCAGTAACTGCTAAATAAAGTTACATGGCAAAGATGAAACCAGTTAACATCTTTGATGTAAAAGAGGTCATTACTATAAAAAAAGACCCAAAAAACCAAAAGAAAACCCACATCTGTAATAGATGCTTTCTGGTACTTTTCCATCCTCTAGGATTTTCAATCAATATTTTGCTATGTCACTGATGTGCCATAAAATGTCATAATTTCATTGATCTAATGTCAGGTCGATGGCGTAAGAAAGATTTGAAATGACAACTTGAGTAGAGGGATTGTTAAATTTAAACTGATATGTTTGCCTTCCTGTCAAAACAGTGCACGATCCTTCAGCTCATCAGCCACCTGCCTGAGCCAAGCTGACTTCAAACGGCAATGCTTCGATCAATACTTTTGGAAACAAGCGCTATTGTTCCTTTGAGGCTTTTGGTTCTTTCTCCCTGTCACACTCTCTTCAAATCTAAATACCAGGTTATGAAGATACTTATTTCACCTCAACATGGCCTTTGAGCATGGAAAGTGCGTGTTGATGCTCTTAATCTGTAGTTTAGCTCATCAGCAAATAAACTGAACAGGCAAAGCTGCTAAGGAGATTTCATTTACTTAGAGATTGAGTTAAATTTTTCACAGAATACCAGTTTGTAAGAAACTATTCACATCTATATGATATTTGCTTGTGATTATCTAGAAGTGTTCTACATAACACAGGTCTCTGTTCTCTTTGAGTTTCTCTATTTTGCTCCCACCAAAATGTATTTTCTCAGATTTGTTGATTGGATTCCTCTCTGTACTCTGCCTACATTGTGGAAAATCATCCTCAGTGGCCTTTCTAATCAATGGTGGAAAAAAGGTGTAAACTCTTGTGTCAGCCAGTAACAAGCTAAGCTAAGAAAGCACAGTTCATTTCCCATTTTCCTTTTGTCTTCAAATGTCATCACAGAAAGAAAGAATTAAAAATAAATGTCTTCATTTTGACATTTTTAACTGAAGTGTTTTCATTAGTATTTCAAAATGGTTTTATCTGAAAATGTATTGACATTAATTTTTAAAAGACATCCAAAGAAGAGAAAATATTTTTCATCTGTGAAAAAAGTGTTTAAACTTACTTTATATTTTCTAAGAAAACAAAGAAAAAAGAATCAGTTTAACTTGTATTTTATTTTTTCAAGGCAACTAGTAAAAGAGAAAAAACTGTATGTATTTATTATATGCCTGAGCATCATGAGAAACTCTGCCTGCTCCTCTTTAGCTCGATACAATCTTCTTTGAGACCATCAACCTCATTAGATTATTTCTTTCACCAAGGCATCTCTACAGTCTTTATGAGCCAGCACACCTTGTTAATAAACTGCAAAAAATAACTTTTCCAGAGAATAACTACCACATTTCAGACTCGAGTCCATCGTACTCTTTGGAGCACAGGAAAGAGTCACCAGACTTGTGAGAAGTCGAACTTGTTCAACTTCTTCTTGTTCAATTCCTTCTTTCTGTGAAGCTCCCCCTGGCAGATTTTCTTGTGTCCAGCAATGTGGCTGAGCTTCAGGTTTTCCCTCTAAATTGATGTAATCCAGAAGCATTAAGGTAGAATAAGTTTTGTTTTCTTAGGAAAAAGCTGAAAATTATTCATTCTGTGAGGGCATGGAAAGGGCATTAAATATTTATGTATTTGCGGATTGTCCAGAGTGAGAATAGAATCACAGAATCACAGAATGGTTTGGGTTGGATGGGAATGTAAAGATCAACTCATTCCAACCCCCTGCCATGGGCAACTTACCCTATCCCAGGTTGCTCCAAGCCCCATCCAGCCTGGCCTTGAACACTTCTAGGCATGGGTCAGAAGCATCTTCTGAACTTATCTTTTATAATCCCTCATTTTTCAAATGAGATAGGAGAAAAAAGGCTCTTGGGCAGCATTGATTGTGTTTTGTTAATGACCTGAGATGAGTGGGAAAAAACTTCCTATTTCCAGGCAGGAATAATTTTGAATAGATGCAAGAACAGTGCAGAAACCAGTTCTAAGAAAAGTCTTCACAGAACAAGGTTACCCTGTGCCAGCAGCTCCCTGCTCACTGTGGGCATGTGAGAGAGACAGGGAAGCAAAAAACAGCCTTGCATACCCCACAGGGGCAGAATTAATATTATTATTCATCAGGGAGCAGCTGGCACAGAGACTTGTTCTTCCATCAGAGAGGCTGCTGCTGTTTCCTCTTGTGTGTGCTCCCACATTGTCTCTGTGCTATGGGTGATCCAACACAGCTTCCACTCCTGGGTGAGGAAGCAGCTGGGATGATAATGGACATGTTACGTGAGAATCTGGCATTGTGGGGCTTGTGATGGAACTACGGCAGGAATTTGGATGAGTCTTGGAAGAGAAGTAACTCTTCTCTGTACTTTCAACTACCTTTTAACTTCCAAAGCTGTAAATTAATGTTTCCAAGTCTTATTTTTGGAAATAACAGTGTGCCAGAATTATGACTAACATCCAGCAGCACCTCATCTCTCCTACACGAGAACTGGGAAAGTTTTTGTCTTAGCAAGGTGTGTGTTGTATTTCTGTTTGAAAGAGATCTTGCTGTTATTTATAACACTGAAATCCTAGAACAAAAATAGACCAAATAAATCACTTATACCAAACCAAATAAATCACTTATATAAAAGTCTTTTGATGTATTATATAAGGCCTTTTCCTCAATTTCTAATTCTAAAACTAGAGCCACATGCACTTGTACTCTTTTATTTTGTTTCTTATTTTCCCCAGTCTCTCCCTGTTTTTGTGACATATTTTCTAAAGGCTTGTGATGACAGGCACTTATAACAAGAGCATTGCTCATCTGAGAAAACAAAGCTTAGTTGAATTCTCCTTCAAAGTCCCTCTGCATGTGGCCTTAGTTCTAGCAGCAGCAAAATGAAAGTGGAAAGCAGATAACAACTATTAGAAGTGTGGTGAAAAATCTTGAGACAGCACTCAGAGTTCAGTTTTCAACTGTAAACTACAAGTATCAGCAGAGCAAATATGAGTGTATGTATTTGGGGGAAAAAAACCAAAAGCAAACCATCCCTGGAATAAAGAGGAACAGGGTCAAAATAAGAGGGGGGATGTGGATGGTGTTTGCCAGGATAGGAAAACACTGAGGGTGAATTGACTGTGCAGGGGCATTGCTTCATCCAGGAGATGGGACAAAATAAACCTGAGGCACAGGAAGCCCTTTATTTTGTATAACTGGCAGAGCTGAAGAGGATTCTTCCTAACCCAGCAACGTGAAGCCCTTCCGAGTTAGGAGATCTGAGAAGCAGGTCCCAGACTATCAGGAAGGACCTGGGCTGGGATTCACAGTGGACACAGCCTCTGGAAAGGGATACAGAGGGACTGTGACTTTGTGGTAAGGCTGAGTGAGCAGACGGCTGGGGACAAGTGAAGAATGGTGGATGCTGTGCCAGAAGAGGGGACAGAAGCCACAGGAAGGAGAGTGGCTGGAGGAAGGTTTCAGGAGGGGGTTCAGGCAGTGGTCTCAGTTGGCAGCACAGTACAGTCAGTCCACTGCAGTCTGGTCCACAATGCAAACCCTGCTAGTGAGAGGCTTTGCTGTCTGTGCTCCTGCTGTAAACTTGTTCTGAACAGTAAATCCTTGCCTAAGACACTCTGCCCAATAAACGTATTGCAGCAGAGAATTAATTCGCAGAAAGTTACGTGACATGTAACAACTCAGCCTTAAAATAAGTCCCATTGCCATTTTAACAGGAAAATGGAAAAGGGTTCCATCCAGTCAGATCAAAGATCCACTAAATCCACTGTCCTGTCTCTGGCAGTAGAGAGTACTGGAGGTGTAGGAGGAGCAGATCCCTTCATCTGGCGACACAGGTGCATGCAGACCTTCATTCACTTGCCCCCACATAGAGGTACTTTGGTTTTTAAGATTCCTGCTTGGCCCTTGACTGCTGCTACAGAAAGAACAAGCACATGGGAGCCACCCAGACATCAAACACTGCAGGTGCCTGTGTATGGGAATGGAATTGAGACACTGAGCTCTTCTAACTCAGCTGACAGGACCTTCCCTGATGGCAGTGAGGAGCTGAGGCAGCTGGTTCAGTTGGAGACTCCACAGAGCATCAGAAATGGGTCAGATCAGACGAAAGCCATGTACATGTGAACACTTTATTCACTGCTGTTTATTATTATCCAGGGCTTTCTGTCTCAAGCAGAAGCTGCAGTGCCAGTGAACCTCACCTGTCATCATCAACCCAGACACAATTGAGTTAGCACAACTTAATGAGTTGGGACTCATCAGCTGGATTGTGGTAATTGAGTGCCTGTGCATAAGATGCACAAATAAAATGCATTACCCTAAGGGTTGGGGACAGGGATTTAAGCTTCTGCCTCTTATTTTGCATTTGGGAAAAGACAAAAATGCAGAAAGGTGAGACACTGCAACTTATCTGATGAGGACCCATCACTTATTAAGCCACAGTTGCCCACTCCTACTGGATTATGGCTGAGGCTCATACTTTCAGGGGAGTACATTCCCTTAAATTTTTAAAACTAATGAATCTTTGAAAATTTATTTAAAGCAGGGGTGGGACCCTTTGTATCTTTCTGATGCAGAGAATGTCTGTGCCTGTGTGCATTGTACTCTCAGGAATAAAGAAATGATTTACATGTTTGCAGGATTAAGGTTTTGGAGCACATTTTTGAAAGAATACATGTCAAATTGTTTGGATGCTTCATGTAAATGTGAACGTTATATTTTAAAAAAGCCCTTCAAAGTTGTTAAAAAAGAATGCTTCCCTCCTATTCCTTCCATGTAAATGTGATCAGTTTGGGTAAAACAAACATGCAGGTTAAAGGCTAAGGAATCCTTACAGAGATGAACTTGGTGCTTCTGTAACTGAAGCTTATGGCAAGGCAAATGTGGACAGTCCTGCTTTTTGCCTGTGTTTTTCTTGGTGCCTGTTTGCCCACCCCCCTCTGTCACCCTTCCACCTTAACTGCTGGTGAATAACCAAGTCCTGCAATGCAGAATTACCTGTTTTAGGTAGCAGGGATATGTAGCTGGTCCTGTTATTTAGATTTCCCAGAAACAGATTGTAGTTAAAGATTCTCTGAACATTCAAAGTGAAAAGACAGGATGTGCAGAGCACATCCTGCCTTTCACTGGTCACTCCTTACCACCACCCTCATCTTATAACTGAGCTCAAGCTGATAGCAAGAGCTTCAGGGACCTCTGGTGTCCATCATTCCTAGGGGTCTCATCATTATGATCATTGTGGTGGTCTGGCACTATTTCTAAGGAGCTTGGAGAAGATCTGTGCTGTGAGAGCCAGCCAGAGGATGGAAAAGCCATCTGTGGGGCTGTTGAGGGGTAAAGAGAGGGTTAGTGAAAAGAGATTGGAGAATAACACATGAGAATTAAAACCTGTGCTTATGAAATGGTATAATCAGAACTATGTCACTGAACGGTTTCCTAGGCTGAAGCCACAACCAGTGCTGCTCCCATCCCATCCCATCCCATCCCGTCCCGTCCCGTCCCGTCCCACCCACCTCCAGGCTAATTCAGACACCCATCCATGCCCCTGGGCTGCAGCCAGGCTCTGCTGCTTTTGCAGAGCTGTCCTGAAATTGTTTGTGCTCACAGACTCCTGTTAATGCCACAGTCCCTCCCACAGCTCTTGGGGATGTGGTTCTCAGTCACTGCATGGCTCGGTAATGTTCCCTTGCTCTGTGGACCAGCTCCCACTTGGAGTTTGTGACAGGCGAGAGCTTTTGCAGCAGCAGCAAGTTTCTTTGTGTGGCCACATGCTGCTTTGCTGTGGGCCAAAGCTGGGCATGGACTGGAGTCTGAGGGAGCAGAGAGAACTGCCAGAGGAGCAGCCTCCCTGATTAGTCTTCCTGGCAGATGGGTTCAGAGCACAATGAACTGGTTACAGGAAATGGCAACAGAAACAAGTGAATTCCTCCCAAAGGTGTCTTTTTCAGCTGTACAGTCCTTATTATTAGAGAAAGACAGAAGTGGTTCCAGAGCTCTCACAGCTGAAGGTGATCTGTCTTTCAGAAGTTTCCAGTTTTGAGTCTCATCAGGTGTATGATAGTTCAAAGGGCGTATTATGCTGAAAATTATTGCCATTAATGTGAAGAAGAACACATGGAAATTTACCAGCTTTGCATGTGATATGACAGATTCATACTATGAGATCTGCAGGACATGCCTTGGTAGATGGTTCTGGCCATACCTGATGCCAGTCCCAGATGCTTGTGAGGAAAACAAAATGAAAGCTGTGGAAACAAGAGGACCATCAGGAGGAACACGGGGAAATGTTCCCACGCCTACTTGTTAGGCAGAAGCTTGCTTTTGAGTTGGAATGTGAGAGATTACTTCCCTTTCAAAGTGCTTTAGTCTCCTTATAAATACTGACATTCAGCTTTCTCCAAATAAACATTTACTTTCCTCATCTTAGCTCAGGGGATTCCACAGTGTTCAGATTTTAAAAGTGTTCAGTATTTTAAAAAAGCAGGAGGAAAACAGGAGGTCAAAAGACAACAGCGAAAGAAATATTTAATGAACATTCTAACTCATGGGCTACTGCTTGTAGTTTTTGAGAGCATACAGATATTTTCTATTACTGCAACATATACCACAAAAGTCTTGTTTAATAAACAGTTGTGTCAAAAATAATTTAAAGTTTTAGTTTATTTACAAAGCATCATCTTGCAGTAATCTATTGGCCAGCATAGAAAAATGTATTACATGAGAAATATGTTACTCTATTCAGAAAATGGCAATGCATATTTATTTATAATGTGTGCTGGAAGCAGTATTCATTTTGGAAAATTACTTCTAGATTTTGATGTCTTCAGAGTGTGTGTGTATAGATTATTTTTATTTTTGATCCAACATTTCTAAATCAATGACCACTGAGCATTTAAAAAAATTATTTTAATGAAAATATTTATGTGTATGTCTCAGTATGTCTACATAATTTACCTATTAAAAAAAACCTATTGGAAAATGCAGGTTTTGACCAGCACTAATGGACTTAAGTTTTAGAAACAAGGGGTTTCCCTGCAGTTCCATGAAGCCAAAGGCAAGAGAGTCATGTTATGAGTGGCATTATAAAACAAATAAATAATCAGGTTGCTCTTGATTATTTGTATATAAAATAAATAAATAATCAGGTTGCTCTAAGGTTGCAAAGGAATGAGACTGTTAAAAACCCATCAACATGGAAACAAAGACTGAGCAGAGCCAAGGCTTGTTTCCTGGGTTGGATATTCAATAGACCAATACAATATGGAATGGAATAATTCAAATACAGTATCTTGCTCTTAAAAATTTACTGACAGCACTTAACATCCTGTGATATTTTCCAGAAGAAATGCAGGCAACAAAATCAGCTATTAAATACATCAACTACTGAGTGCAGTCCACCTGTGCCGACTGACACAAGGTTAGATGAGTTATTTGCATATTCTGTCAGTATGAAGCACTCAAATAAACCACATACAGAGAGACTGATACTTCTGAGAAAGAGATTGCTGAAAATGCCAATTGAAAGAAATTATTGAAATATTCAATCTAATGAAGCTGGGAAGAAATACTTGGAAAGCATGAATCTCTCCCATTACAGTAGCTGAAAGGTGAAAAGCAAATAAACGTTAAGAGGAAAGTCTGGACACACACTGGGGTCCCGTGTGAGGGATTATTGTAGAGCAGAAAAATCAGCAGCGCTTCTTTAAGGAATCAGTATTTCCTTCAGTGCTGGTGTCTGTCCCCAGCCTTGGCAGAGCGTGTAGTTGTGTGTGGAGACACACACAGGAGCTGGGCTGCTGTGCTCAGCAGTGCAACATTCATGAGGGCAGGAGAGAGACAGGGGGAAAGCAGCTTGACTTTGTAGCCCAGTGATGCAACGACTCACATGGGGGTTAGGCCATTGTTTCTGATGTTGTTTACATGTTTTATTCAAAAACTATTTAATTCAGTCTTGGTAAAAGAGTTTGACACTGCTATCCCCAAAACGGGAGCACTAGCTGTGAGGTTCCAGAGTTACTCTGGTTTTGTCTGGAAACTGTTTATCTTTTCACCTTTAATTTTGTTTTTTTTTTGGTTTTTTTTGTTTTTTTTGTAGCACTATAGTACAGGAGGGATGAAATCTTTGGTCCAGCCTGTGCCTGTGCAGGAAACTGGTGCGTTCTCCTTGCTGGGAGAAGTAGTGCTTTTAATTGTTTACAGCCTCAGGGAAATCCTCAACTCTGTCCTGGGATTTCTAACCATGAGGATGGCACAGAATATTGGTGGCACCATCCCTGCCTGGCTTTGAGAGAAAAGAGGGAGCCGCTCCTGTGCCAAAGGGAGATCACTGCTCTTCCAAAGGGAGGTGTAGTTCCCAGAGTCTAGGAAGGGGTTTCAGACTGGAAATGCTCAGTCCAGTGCCACATGTGCACCAATTTTGCCTTTTAAGCAGTAACTGCATTACAGACTCTGTTAGCACCCTCCTTTTCAAAAGGAAAAGTCACTTTCCATGTTGTTACAAAAATGCCTCCCTATTTATTTCTCCACCTGAGAACACGCAGAACTACTGTGAGAACACCAGTCTGTGATGGAACTGTTTGGCTTGTTTTACCTGTATTCTCCAGCCCTGAAAGGCACCCAGGCTGCACAGTACTGGATCAGAGGAAAACTCACCTGATGTAAATCTACCTGGCTCTGCTGACTTTCAGTGGTGTGGATTCATGTGGATTGGATCACACACAAGAGGTGAGAAGGACCCCAGATGCTGTTAAATGACATGTGCCACTAATTTCTGTAAGGGATCAAGGATTTTTGCTTTGTTTTGTGGGAAAAGTCAAACTCCAGATTCCGGTAAAAAAAAAAAAAAAAGGGTGAAGAAAAAAGAAAAAAAAAATCTTTAAAAAGACATTAAACAAATAAAAAGAAAATCAGCTCTTTTGATATAATGGAAATGTAAGTTGTTACTTTCTAATGGTTGATAGGTAGAAAATAACA
Source organism: Gymnorhina tibicen (assembly GCA_013399875.1). Lineage (NCBI taxonomy): Eukaryota > Metazoa > Chordata > Aves > Passeriformes > Artamidae > Gymnorhina > Gymnorhina tibicen. The sequence goes on along the minus strand of VXAZ01009805.1, from coordinate 653,443 downwards.
ACTCAGGATATAATCATAGAAAAGAGGAAGCTCAAAGATTTTAAAGCTGGGTTAATGGGGTAGCCTGTAAAGCCACCATGTTCACTGTGTCAGCTCTGCAGACCTCACAAATGGATTGGCTGTCCCAGGCTGACATTATAGTACTTCACATTTCTTCTAAATTTACTTTCCAAGCCAGTTGAAAAAGAGTGGGAAAATATTTTTAAAGTTTAGCGACTGCAGGTTAGGGGAAATGGATCTTATTGAACATATCTATATAATTTTCCATATTAGAATGGTGATATAAATGTGCAAGTTCTTCTCCCTGATAGTGGAAATAAATGAAAGCGGAATGAAATGCACACTTGTTACAAAGACTATTTGTTAAGGCTGCACGGAGCAGGATTCACATGCTGAAAATAAGGATTCTTTTGAACTTATTCCCTCTGCTGACAAACTGAGTTAAAGATCAAATCTTCTGCTAGTGCTCATTGACGTCACTGCAGCGGCCCAGTGCTTTTTGCCATACTGTAGTGATTTGCACAATTTGTCTTTGTGCTTTCTCCTGAACAGCTGTGCTTTGCTTACCTTTTTGTCTGAAAGGAGCAGTGCTTTTATTTAAGCAGCATCTGAGAATCAAGATTATGTTCACCCAGTCCTTAGTTTACTTAAGCAGAAGTCTGGTTTGTCAGGTATCTGTCTGTCCTGTGACATCACACTTGTCACTTCACAACAACTTCTGTTGCTAAGTAGGAACTTGTTAATAAGAATATGGAAGAAGGCAAACTCAGAGAAGAGATGAGGTAAAAGCCATCCTCTATGCCCTGAAAAAACAAGAGTTGGTTGCTTAGTAGGTCTTTGTTTCAGTTTGTTTCTCTGCATCATTTGCAGTGAAAATAAGACCAAGTGAAAATCATATTGCAAATCTTGAGTGTCTGTTAGGATTCCTTAGGTGAGTTTTCTTTCAATAATAAAAAACTGTGAGTTTGATGTTAGGATCTCACTGGCCGTGGCTCCAAACAAGTCCCTCCCTCTATGCTGATTCAAAGTCAAAATTTAGTTAAAATAACATTCTATAAAATGAGCTGTGTTGCCAGGATAGGAATCAGCAGCACTCATACTTACCTTCTACTGTGTGTAAAACCTATTGAGATCAAAATAAATATTTGTGCATTGAAGTCAAACAAATTTTAAGACGTTTCATAGAGATAAATAGATGGAAAGAATCTTCTCTGGTTGGATAATCATTCCTGCTCTTCCACTGAAAATATGTTTGTGTGAAGTCCTGACTTGATCTTAATTAATATTTTCCCATAACCATTACAAGTTTTGCATTTTTATCAGCTGAGTTTTCTCGTGAAAGTAAAATTCGGACCCATGTTAGCAAAGATCTTTCAAGAGGATAAAATGAATGGTTAAAGTGTGTGCACACATCTGCATATGTATGTATCCCTCTAATAAATTATATTTTTTCATTCATAAACCAGAAAAACTTCAATCTGACTGAAGAGATGACAAAGAAAGACCTTCCTACAGCTACTGACATGTGATTTTTCCTTCTTTTGTTAGGAAATTTTTCCTTTTAATTGTTCAGGATTTGGAAAAATAACTTGGTCTTTAAGTGTTGATTTTTAACTTGAGGTGGATTTTCATCTTAATAAGGACTGTTTTGTGGTCTGAAATCAACACTGAGTTAAGTGGGTTAATGTGGGAGGAAAAAGGAACCTGTCAGCTCCCCAGGTCAGTTTGGATGCTGACTGCAGTGTGGGCTCCAGGTTATGGGATTCAGATGCCAAAGTTTTCCTCCTCCACAGAACACTTAGCTGTGATGGGTTTATTTTCCCCATGTGCTCGACCTGCACTGTAAAGGTCTGGATGAACCAGTTATCCTTCTTGGAGCTGTGTTGCTTGTGTCTTTTTTGCAGTATTCTGCCCCTTTCCTCTTGCTTCTGTGTATTTTTCCTCTATATGAAGAAAGGACGTTTCCTTCCAGGGAAAACAGGGTTCAGTCATGCAGAAAAATACATCTTTAACCATCAAATATATTCAAATGTAATTCAAATCAAGGACAAATTTTCCTTTCAAATACTCTTTCTCGTGCTAGGATGGATATCAGGGCATGTTCCCACAACAGGACTTTTGTCCCTCATTCTCTTTCCAGCCCTTGGGACTCCCTTGGTCTAGGATTCCCTTCTTCTCCCATCTTTCACTCAGGCAGTCTCCAGTCTCCCATAACCTCCCTTAGGCTTTTGCTTCTTCATAGACAATTTTTTTTACAAAAAAACCCCAAACCCCACTTGCTGCAGTACTTAATTTTAGCTACAGTTTATCATTAAATCCAGACTAGAATTTCTTCAGGCAATATTTCTGCCTGTACACAGTACCTCATGGTGCTATCCTGCATTACCAGTTATTATGACCAACAATTTGAATTATCATTAACAGCACTGCTAATATCAGCTATTTTACTCCATTTCCATATCAACACATGGCTTTGTGCCTTATTCAGTGTTAAAACAACCCATCTCCTCTTGTAAGATTTTCTATTTTCCATTCTCATTCATCATGACTTAGCACTAGTTATTTTGCAGATATATATTCTTAAGTAAACTATCTATCCAGCAGGAGCTGGCACCCCCATTTAATTTTCATTTCAGAGCAATGTCACTGTCAGCCATACCCTGGGTCAGCTCTGATACACTGAAAATGACAACTACAACAAGCAAAGCTGTCATGATCTAACAGAAACACTATTAATGATTCAATTTAAAAAAACAGGAAGAATTTAATGGGCAGAAGGGATGTGGTAAATAGGTAGACTGTAAACTTTAAAGAAAGAGAAATTTTGTATCCACTGTAAGGAACTAAACTAATTAAAACACAAAAAATGCCTGAAAAGGAACAAATCAGTTTGGACAGCTTGGCTAACAGTACAATCTTATTCCATATACACTGTAGATGTTAAGAAACAAATTGGTATTTTGAAGTATGGCAGAACAGAATTAGAATTGAAAAATAGGAGAATAACATCAATATTATGCAATTACTGTGTGTCTGTGGTTGGGAAAGCAGAGTCTGGAGAGAATTGGGGGAGCCAAACTGCACAAATGTAAGAAGTTTTCAGACATGATTTAATTCCTCTGGAAAGCTGAAAGTTGAAAGACACATATTCTGGAGACAATTGTACACACAGAAAAAGAGAAAAGTAATGGTTCTCTATAACTGTGAACAGGAAACAGGAAAGAATGTAAAAATTTTAAGGATCTGTCATTGAACAGCGTTCCCTCTAAACTTCAGGATGCAGTATTTTTCCAAATAATTTCTGTACTGTTCCAAGGGTAAATAGAGGGTTTCCCTTTCCCCTGCATCCACAATGGGCCTGTTTGTTTCCATTCCTCCATGACCATGAACAGCACAAATTTTCCTCTAAATGAGAATTAATTCAGAGTTTACTGATCAATGCTGTGAGGGCTGCTATTCACAACCTGTAGGGAAGAGACTGAGAAAAATGTTATCTACTAGTGATTTCTTCCTTGCTTGCTATGGCTATATCAGAACATGTTGTCCAGAATCACTTAAACTGGTTTTTTGTTTTGTTTGGACACAGATTTCTTAGACAATCTTTGGAAGTTATGTTAAACCCCATCCATGAATGTAATATGAGATTTAAAACCAAATCAACTTCTCTTAGGAAGGAGAACTCCTCAAGTACTGGCACCAGCAGCAAAATAATAATTTCTTTTTTTTATCAGAAAAGAGAAATATAAAGGGAAAAGGTGCCACAGCAATTAAAATGTTTGTGTGTGTAGAGATAGACAGATAGAAAGATAGAAAGAAAGATAGAAAGATAGATAGATAGACAGATAGATAGATAGATAGATAAAAGTTTTATCTAAGAATACATTAAAAAACAGCTTGGATTTGGATGTTCAAATTCCATGAAGATCGTTTCCATCAATAAGCTTTGTTTCATCTGTCCTAGACATCCACCATCCAAAGAACAAGCATTGGTTTGGCACATTTCATTAAAATATATGTGATGAAATACCTTAAAAAAAATTATGGCTTAGACATAAGCAAATACAGTAACAAAATATCCTGAGGCAGATTAAAACGGAAAAGTCTGGGTTTAGAATCCAGGAAAGGGAAAGACATGGATGTAGTGTTAAATGCTGGGGAGTTTTTGCATGAGGTTGCCTAGGGATGCACAAAAAAATCCAACAGAGTTATTTAAGAGTTAATGCTTCACATCAAAGTAAAGATAACTAAATAAATTTATGAGGCCAGCCTCGCACAGCTGCTGTTTGAAAAAAGTGCAGTGGGGTAGGGGTTGTTCCCTTAAATAAAAGCTTTTATGAAGAATTAGTACAGATGGATCCTTACAAGAAACTGAAGAAGAGGGGAGAGGAGTACAAGACAAAGTCTTGACAGGGTTATGTAAAACCAGGTATATTTAAGGCTCACCAGAAGAGCAAAAAGAGTTACCCTAAAAGAACTGAAGCAAGCAAACAAGATATCCTGTTCTGAGGTAGATAGGAGGGAGAGCCTGAAGAAATCAGCATTCATATCATGTTGTGGCAGCAACAGAAACATTCTGATTTTATTCATTCATTTAAACCCTTTAGGGATCTCTCTTTTTATCTCTCTTAGAGGATACTCTCCCCAGGCTTTGCAATGTATCTTTATGTTTTCTAATTCTTCTTTATGAATTAACTGTGTGTTAGTCTACATTTTATTTTTCACCAACAATGCTTGTGTATTCGAGAAAATATGTTTCCTATCCATAATAGTCAGGGCAGTCTCAAAATTATAAAGCATGAGTGAACTAAGGCTAAAGGCAAAAGAACTTGCAAAAATTACAACTTTCAGTCTAGGTCTGGAGTTTATGAAGATCAGAAGGGCTTCATTTATGGCCACATTGGGATGTCTAACTCTGGGACATGTCTCCCACATTCTGTGGGTAAGTTTCTAAGGTTAGGTCAATGCTGACTTTCATACCAGCAAATCAGATGTTGCACTGTCCGTAATTCTAACTTATATTGCTTTGAAATGGAAAGAAGGAGCATGACAATAAAATCAGTGAGGGCTTAATACAGAGCAGAGGGTGTTTCCTGTTGCCTACCCTTATACCTGCTTACACACATTTTCTGTCAGGCAAATTGCTTCTTCATGTTTATATCTTTAGTAAATTTATCTCGTGAGTCTGATCCACTGGCCAAATACCTCAATATCAAGTCTAGAAGGATGAATACAGTTCTATTGAGACATTTTAGAAAAATATGTTAAATAATATCTTTTTTAATAGACACATACAAACCCCTTCATGCTGAAGCTATAAAATGTCCCAGTAAATATCAATACTGGTGTTGACACAGTGTGCTCAGGAGCTGAAAATCAGGCCTCTGGAAACACCTTTGTTGGAAACACTCCGAAAGGAAGCATTTACCAGGGAAATGCTTTTTCTTAATGGGAAAAAACCCTCAGAAGGATTGGTGCATTCCTCTGCTGATGAAATAGATTCTTCCTTTGGTGACACAGTAAAAGTCAAGGCTGACTGATAAAGTTAATGCAATAAATATGGATACAGGGAGGAAAGAGGAGAGACGGGGGGTGGAGTAAGAATAGATAAAATTCAATTTCATGAATACCAATATATTTGTATATCTATATATATATCTACCAAATAGAAATAAAAAAGGGAATGAGTTTTGCATTTTAAATCTACTGGGGAAAAGACTCAACTGCATTAAGCATTAAAATAAGAAAGAAATGAGGGGATTCTTAATGGTGCCAAGTCTGACACAGGTCCAGGACACATAATACCAGCTGCTAGAAACATCATTATAACATGGGTTTTGTGTCTAAGGGGCTAAACAGTGAAACAGCCCCAGACATCCTTCAGTGGGGGAAACTGGGCAGGGAATGCCCTAAGCCTCCACTTAATGGGAATGCTGTAACTCCAACCCCCCCCCTCAGAATCACAGAATCAATCAGGTTGGAAAAGACCTCTGAGATCATCGAGTCCAACTTATGACCCAACACCACCACAGCACTGGGTGCCATGTCCAGTCTTTGCTTAAGCTTCTCCAGGAACGGTGACTCCACCACCTCCCTGGACCAGCCATCCCAATGTCTAATCACCCCTTCTGTGAAGAAATTCCTTCTGATGTCCAACCTAAACCTCCCCTGCTGCAACTTAAGGCTCTGTCCTATCATCCTATCACTGATTGCCAGGGAGCAGAGCCCAGCTCCCACCTCCAGATTTTGTATCTGCAGGGGACCTTTCAGCTGTAAATCACAGGATGTACTCAGGTCACATCCTGTGTCCCTGAGCTGTGATGTCTCTACAGACTGTGAATGTTATCTCCAGGCTGATACATTCACAATCACCTGCATGTGTCTCTCTGTGTGAGCTACTTCTTTATCACTAAAAACAATCAGCAAAAATAGAAACTTCTACTGATCCCATCTCTGTGGGACCACAGAAAACCCCTGACATTTGTCTGGAAGCTCTATTGTACACCTGGCCAGAACAGTTCAGAGCAATTCAGATTCACCAAGGTAAGACCTTGTGTGGGCCTGCTCTGTCCCCTCAGGACAGTCAAGGTCTGCCAATGGCCTCTTCAGGTGTCAGCTAAACATCAGTCTTTGAGCTCAAGGCAGAGCTGGGCATCTCATCCCCACATCCCACAGTATCACTAATACACTGTCTTATCTCTTGCACAAAGTCTTTCCTTGTTCTAGGAAACTTGGCATTAGTAATAAAGGTAACAGGGAAATCGGTGTCTCTGCTGATTGTTGATATTTATTAGATATTGCAGAAACATACACTAAATTTTATCCTACATAAGCCCAGGCTCAAATTAATCAAAGTTTAGCATGATCTCAAGGCTCCCTTCTGATTCTGTCAGTCAGTGAAATCTTTTTTATCTGATGTTTTCAGCTCTTTGCTCTGTTCCACGATTGGGCTGAGCTGGATGAGGGTTGGAGCAAATGCTGAGGGGGGTTTCTAAGCCAAAGCAAGAGATCTAACCCCCTCAGGGCCAGGCAAGGGTCTGCCACTGGGGATGAGTCAGAGGAGCTCAGGGCTCTCTGTGGTGGCATTGGGAGTTTGTCTGCTTCTCAAGGGAAAGAGCTCCCTTGGGAGCTCCTGTGGGTGTGTTGGCACTCAGTGTTGCGATGACCAGAACGCACTGAGCAGGGGATGGGGATGGAGTCTGGGTTTTTTCAGCCTTGTGATGTGGCTCTGGTGGCTGTGACATCGCAGGGAACAGGTCACAGCGGGAGCCAACACCAGGCAGCTGCTGTCCTGCTGCCCCAGTCTCATGCTCCCTCTCACCCAGAGCTGCTGGTCCCCTTTTCCCCCACCTCTCACAGGCCATGACTGCGGCAATTGCGTTCCTCGTGGCTGTGCTGGCCATCCTGCCCAGGCCGACACACGATCCACAGGCTGATATGGTGTCAGCACAGCGGATGCAGCAGCGGGAGGAGCTTCTGCATGTGGAGATGACACGGCTGTGGCAGGAGGTTGAGCAGATCAGGTCCCTGGAAGAAGCCCTCATCCATTCTGTGATTAAGAACTGGCTCTTCTGGGCCACTGCAGCAGCCATACTTGTGGAGGTCTGCTGGTTGGCCTGGCAAAGGAAGCTTGCCTCCAGCAGCAAGGAGGTAGATGACAACAACAGGGAACAAGACCTCAACCAAGCATGCTGTGGTACCAGACTTTTGGCTGAATCCACCCGATTACCAGTGCAGGATCTGCCTGAACCGTGCAGGAATCTGAAGCAGCTGGTGCGTGACCTCCTGTATATCAGCCGAGAGTTCTCCCGGAGGACTTTCATGCCAGAGATTTACCCAGACAGTGGAATGGATAGCAGCCATGAATCTTGGAGTATTTTTGAGAACAGAATCTTCTACCAGCTGCTTGTGTTCCTGCGGCCACCCCCTGGTCACTCTTTCATCCTGGAGCGGGACACTGTCAGGCAGCATCCAGAGAGGTGCTCTGACATCCGTGTGGTGCTGGAGTGCACGTGCTCCATGAGGCGTGTGATGGGATATTCCTTGTGTTTTGTCCATCGCCGGGGCAACGCGCTCGTGCAGGATCACAGCTCCCTGCTCCTAGAAACCCTCTGCACAGGCTCCTACTTAAACATAGAGCAAATCTCCACCTGGGTGCAGAACTTGCTGTTTTCAGCCTGGCTGCGTTTGCCTCAGTGGCCGCGCCAGAGTCTGATGCTGCTGCCCTGCTCCCGCTCCTGCAAGTTCCTGGTGAACAGTCCCTCTGAGGAGCAGAGCTGCACTGAGATGTTCTTTGCAGTGCATGAAGGCAGCACAGGCAGCTTCATAGTCCTTGAGTAGGCAGCAGCTTCCCCATGGAGCAGATCACCTCAAGTGCCACCACACAGCTTGTGCAGGACAAGCTTTTTTCCCAGTGTGGGCTTGGGAAAGACAGGTCCTGCTGGACACCCTGATCTTCTGTGGCAGGGTGCCTCACATGGGGAAGTGAGGGAAAGGCTGTGATCTGGTCTGCCTACACTTTAATAAAGGAGCAAAATCTAAGAATTTTTTTTCCTTTTGTCAAAGGCAAGATTTTAGCATTTTTATGAAATGTTTAAAATGCAGTGACTTCTGCTGCACAAAACCAGTTTATATCTGTCAAAATAAACCCCTAATTAACAAACAGTCAAATGCTGGTTGAGATTTTCCTTCAGGGCAAAAACTGTTCTGCTTTGTAGTGTAGAAATATTGCCAGTTTCTGTTTTATTGACTTCTAATTTCTTGAGAACTTTCAGGTGATATTGTCCATGCATAGGGAATAAGGGAATACCCCAAATAAAGCATATAATCTGTGAATATTTGTTTCGCACATGAGTCTATACTTGAACAGTGAGCAGAATAGTCCTTGCCTGAGGGACTGGAAGCTGAGGGATCACTGCATATCTTTCCCTGTGCTGATGGGCAAAGGGATTTTTGCCACAGCCATCATAATACAGCTGGGGCTGCATCATAATGCAGTTGAGCTGGGGCTCAACTGCCCCAGTTGAAGTCTTGCCTGTGCAGCATCTATTTTTTGCTCTAAGTGAATTAATGTATAATTTAATTCATTCTAAAGAATAATAAAACTCAGCCCTTGCAGAGTGAGTTAGGGGGTTATACCTGCTGGTAGCACAGGCACATGTTCTACATATCCATGGTGAGTACAGAGTGGAACATTCGTGTAATGTCCTTACATTACGTGAGGAGCCGGCTGCCTGTCTGAAGGGATATAAATGCCTGGAGAAATTCTGCAATAAAAGTCACAGTGCAGGTTTTGGAATACTGGACACAATATCTCCTGAAACAAATCACAGCAGACAGATTTTCAATACCTACTGCTCTGGTCAGGCCCAAAATAGCATCGTTGTGAAGTTTAAGTCCATCATTTGTCAAGCACAGTATTCCTATAGTGGCTAGTGCAGTGTAGTTCAGATTGTGAAATCAGTGCCAGTGTGAGCCAAAAGCTTGGGGTAACAGGAAATTACCATACAGGAGAACTGCTTGTGATTGAACACTGCCCAGTAAAAATTCTTCAGCCACCTTCCAAAGAGCACTTCAGGCGAGACTATGGCTTCATTTCAGCAAAGTGATTGCAAGCTGAGACTCACACACCCTAACGGGCATTGATGCCTTAGGGTTTAACTTTTATATTTTTCAAATCCTGTACTGCCTAGTGTGTAACTCTGAAGTTTTGTGTGGCCTGTTAGCCACTGTTCTCTCATGCTGGTTAGACATAACAAACCCTCTCTAGGTTTGCAGTTCAAGGACACTTTGTTGTCCCAGGCCCCAAAATACGTTAACTAAAGCCTTTGAAAGGAAGAAAGGCTTCTATAACTGAAGTTACAATTGGAGAATTGCAAATGGACAAAACTTATAAAACTATGAAGAACCCGTGACCCAGCGTCCACCTTGGGTGGAGCCCCTCAGAGGCTTTTGACTCCCAAGGTGTACCTTTGAAGGCCCTTCAAATAAATACCTACTTTTATTCTCCTAATCTTGTCTAGCCTCTGTTTTCAGGTAGCCACTTCAAGGCGTCAGCATGAAACTCGATCAGGGGAGGTTTAGATTAGAAATCAGGAAAAGTTCTTCATCTAGATGGTAGCTGGGCACTGGAACAGGCATTCCAGGGAAGTGGTAACAGCACCAGCCTAAGAGAGTTCAAGAAGCATTTGGACAAGGCTCTCAGTCACATGGTGGAATTCTTGGGGTTGTCCTGTGCAGTGCCAGGAGTTATTCTATGATTCTATGGTTCCAAACTACTAACAACCATTGAATAGGAAGGTATAATCAGTTAATTTCTATATACGGCTGGAGTTAGGTGATCTTTACAGTCCCTTCCAACCCAAACCATTCTATGCTTCTACGAAACTTCTTTTCAAGTCTGTGTTTCCCCCATTTTACTTAAACCAGCTCTTGTTGTGGAGCAACAACAACTTCTGCTGTGAGAGAAAATGCACATCCATACAAAGAAGAGTGATTCCAGGCTGTCCTGTGGATCCAGCCATGAGCAGGTGCTCCACTTCTGTGCTTCAGGGCATTCCGCTATTAGGACGGCAAAATTGCCCAGAGGCTTTCCTGTCATCTTCATTAGGTGTGAAGAAGCAGGTCTGACAGAAGCTCCCAGGCTGTGGAACGTGCCAATAAGTCACTAATTGACCTCTGACAAACAAAACATCTGTAAACATCTGTAAAAAAAAAGAAAAAAAGGTAAATGTCATTCAGCTGTGGTGCAGACGAAGGAGTAGATGACCTGCCAAGCTCTATTCTGTTCTCTTATAAATGAAAATGAAAGTGAACCACACTGGGGGACATGTAATGAAGGGTTTGCTTTATACTTGTCTTAGTTATAAGCATGAGAATTTTTCTTATGTGAAGTGGCTATCATATTCTACAGGGTGTTCTTTAAATAAGAAAAGAAACAAAATCTATCAATTTGGTTTTTTTTTAATTATACAGCAAAGGAATCAGACATTGTTTTGGAAAGCACTGAGCATAAGGACAAATGTGAAACATACTGGGACTCCTTTCAGAAATTAATGAGAAAAAAAAAGACTTTTTTTTCAGTAATTTAAGGGTTTCTCCAAACCCAGTGAAACAAAATGCACGTAACGTTTTTTTTGTAGTGATACATCTGACTGTTGTGCCATTTGCTGTGTAAAGGTGCACCTCTTTTTGGAGAAGGGAAGATATTAGTGAGGTTTCAAATACTGATGCATGAATTCCTTCATTCATGTTCTTTTACCAGTCACCTACATAGCATTTAGTAGAAAACTATTGTTATCTATATCTGGAGAAAAAAAGATTAACAGCACTCGCTTCTTAAAGAGACCTGAAGAAAATGTTTACATGTAATTTCTTCACAGGCAGCAAAAGCAGCAGTCTGATGCCAGTGGAAAGACTGTCACATTCCAAGGGCAGCCCTTTCTGTCCACAACATCTCACATCAGTGAGTCTTGTAATGCTAGCTCAGAACTGACCTACACAGAGTATTAAAAATTGATTTTGGTTGAGCTAAGACTATAAAGGTGCGCATAAATCACGCTCTTGAAATTGATATAAACATTTCATTAGTTATCTGTTCTCTAAATTTGTAATGGTAGCACCCCTGGGATAGAAGGGGAGGCTGGTGCCATCTGAAAATCCATGTTCTGGCTGAGAGTATTTAAATAATGATTAACTATATTCATGTGAATGTTATCTGGGGACATTAAATCTCTTAGTCAGACTTCCTGTGTTTTGCATGCCAGTTGTTTTCTGAAACACAGAATTAGGGGTGTGGGTGGCATTCACTGGGAAGTCCATTTACATCAGGCAATTACTTTTTGAACAAAATCACACCTCTCATTTCACTGAGACCATGTAGGTGAGTATAATTGCTCTTTTTCTATTGTCACGGCTGAATTATGTTCAAATTGCCCTCTGAGGAAAGCAAGGAGTTATATCTTTTAAAATTTTAGATTTTATTAGATAAACTGAGTCACATAGAAAAGTGAGTGATAAAAATTATATCAGCTATTGAGCCTCAAAGCCCAGGAATTTCACCTTCTCCATTCATTGTTAATTATATAGACCTTAATTAAACAGACCTTTGGAGATGAGTTAGAACATAGTAAACAGACAAATATAAGCATAAATCTACCACAGGGAAAGAATCAGGTGCTAACTGCTCTTTAGGGCACTTACCAGGCAATAACAAACTGTGGAGAAAAATTTTCTTGACAGAAGGAATATAAAAAGTGTCAGTACAGCTCAGCTGCCCAAAATTATCTACTCTGGGTTAAAAAAAATCAAAGAAATTGAGCCAGAAGTCATCTCCTCTTAATTCTATCTCTGTCCTTGGGACTAATGTTTCTCACTAATTAAGCCCATCTGGAATCCTGGAGCCAGATGATAAGAAGTATTGAGCACAGGGATTCTGGCCAGGTAAATCTGGGCATTGGAAGGAGCACTGACTGTCCATTCCGTGGGCCAGCAGTCTGGGAATTTGGCCTGACATGTTCTTCATGTTTTTATCTTTTTTTTTGCCCGCAATTACAACATCCAAACCTCATGAAAGGAATGAACTTCAATTGTCTTCAAGTTTTTACAGTGATGACAAAAAGCTACAAGGTCATGCGGAATAGCATAGGAAGAAGACTTTTGGCATGGTTTTTTTTTTAGAAAATTAAAATATAACAAAACTGCATAAGCCCTGGTAAGGCAGGTGCCCGTGTTAGCATTCATAGAAGGTTTCACAGACTGAGGAACAATGCAAACCATTTTAATTACAGCTGGTGCATTCTGGTGGAACATTAGTTTTACATCATGAAATCCACCATCACTTTCAAAGCTGTGAGGTTACTAAAACATTGCTTTTCTGTTCAATTGTGATTGCCAAGTATGATGTGAATTTCCCCTCCTAATGCAATTTCATGCACCTTTAGGGCAGCATCTCTGTGAAAATTGACCTATAATTTGTGTGACATATTATTGTAATATCCATGTTGGAAATGGAGCATAAAATTATACTTATATGTACACACAGGCCACATTTGGTTATTTCCAGGGCCTTGTTTCAAGCCTATTGTTTTATCTACTAGGTTATTTTCAATAGGAACCTTTTTGAATCATTTAGTAAATATCTGGAGTCTTAATTTGGATCTGGAAAAATTCAGATCACCATGACTCCATTGCTTTTCTCATATCAAAGCAAGTGTCTTAAGAATCAAACTCAGGTTATTAACTCTAGAGATGCAATTTAAAGACACAACTGGATTCCCCACTTTTAGCTGTGACATCTGCAAACACCAGAGTTTAAATGTGTTACACTTTGCCCCTTTGAGGACCTCTTTTCTTTCATTTAAGAGACTGGAACACTTTGTTTAGTATTGACCAGTGGAATTCTAGGACATACCCTGTGGGCTTTTATTTGTGGGGGGTTTTTACTAAAAATGGAAAGTGAGAATCATAGAATCCTAGAATGGTTTGGGTTGGAAGGGAACTTAAAGCCCATCCAGTTCCAACCCCCTGCCATGGGCAGGAACACCTTCCACTATCCCAGGTTGCTCAGAGCCCCATCCAACCTGGCCTTGGACACTTCCAGGGATGGGAGTCCACAACCTCTCTGGGCAAAGAAATCTTAAATCTCTCAGTAATCAATGAGGAGAGACAGTTGCTTTTGTAGGAATACTCATCTTGTCATCTGAACAAACTGTGAATGAGCAACTTTTATTTCTAATGTTTAGCCCACTAAAGTTGTGTGAGATGAAGCCAACCAGTAGTGTCCAGACCCCCAGAAGTTTTCCAGCTGAATCTAATAAATTTCACAGACTTTGGATTTGGTTTTGTACCCATGTAACTTTCTGGGAGAAACCTTGTGGTTCCTAGCATGCCATGCTTGTTGTGCCAAAACCGTAAGTCTTAACACTATACAACTGCTTGTAGAAAACCCTGATGGGGAAATAAGTTAAGTCTGAGCAATATTTGCAAATCTCAGAGATGTGATTAATTTTTGCAAGCTTGCCTAAAGCTTTTATTTGCTTATATTCCTAAAAATTCAACAGAAATAGAGACCCAGTGATCTTTTGAATGGCTACAATTTCCAAAGCCTTTTTCTGCCTTCCGAGAAAGTTTCTGTGTATCACAGCAGGGCTGCAATTACTCCAGCACTGCAGAAATGTGCTCATGCTAAAGAAAGAGCCTAATTATCCTCCTATTTCCAGCTTGTCTTTCTTGGTACAACACTTGAAAGGTTTGTGTCAGAGCATTGCCTGTAATCACACACGATCAGTTTGGGTCTATCTTTAGGTCTCTCAGCACCTGTATTGTGTTACTGAGTTAATTTGAGGGGATGTTTTATGGTTCAGGTATCTGCATGTTGGACCTAAAAGACTCAGGGGAGGGAATGGATGATCTCCACATTCAGTCAAGCTGGGCAGGAAGTAAATATTTACAGGAAATAATTGAATTAAGAACAAATAATGTGAATTATAATAGGAAAAGAAATTTCATTAAATAGGATATCTCCTTGAAAATGAGAAAGACAAAATCCTCTATCAAATTGTCCCTACGGGATTGTAGCCTAAGGCTCCTAAGGGTGAAATCCACAAGCTGTGGGCATTATTGTCTGTAAAAGATGGCTATCTACGCTCTATCTATCTTATCTATCACCAAAATATTTTAGCAGTGTGTTACTCAGCACTTTTTTCCTGTTTCAACAAGATGTAGTCTTAACTTGGACTAAATTTAGGACACTTTAAATGAAGAAACTTCTTCCTCTGTACAAAGCAGAGCTGTCACTGGAAGGTTGGAGAGTGGCTCAAACACTGACCCAGAGACAAAGTGATGCCCTGAGAGAGAATTAATAGCAATGCATTTTTTCTGTCATACTGGCTTCCACATCAGATTTTAGGGTTGTCTCTAAATTTGTGATTTATCAACTGGCTAGTGACTAAGATAAACACAAAGCAAAACATTCTGACTGCTTTTGCACTCCGACTGACAACTCCTTCAGACATTCAATCTTGGAGTATAAATCAGAAGAATTATAAAAAAAGGAAGGAGCTTTTCAGCACAATCAGGAAGATGGTCTTCCTATATACTTTAGTTTTTTCACCTGCTCCATCATTTTAACTGTTTCCGTCCTTCCCCACCTCAGCATTGTTACCAAATATGCAATGTATACTTACACAGACAAAATATACTGAAATCAGAGGTCATTTATAAATTACATTACTGAGTCAAACAGTCTTTATGGAAATCCCCTCCATGAGCAAACCTCATGCACATAGTTGACCACATTACAAGTATTCGGGGAACCTTTTTGAGGGTCAATAGAATTTAAAATTTTACAAGTAGCAAATTGATTTTATATCAAGTGCTTTAAATTCATCACTACTAAATGTCAGTTGCCTGTTGAATAGCAAGTGGGATCCTTAACAGGAGTCAGTTAATCTTTGTAGTGAATTATTCTTTATATAATACTCAAATACTGTTAGCCTCTACATAGACAAGGATGGCGAGGACAAGTCCTTGCCTCACAGAGTTCAGACTAAGCAGTGATTCTGCGAAATCACTCTCACATGAAATTACTGAATCAAACAGTCTCACTGAACTCAGGGCTAAAATTCTTCTATACATTTAAGCCCACATAAAAATTTTGTATATGTATTCAAAAGTATCACTTGAATCTATTTTTCTATTCCATCTCTATTTGATTCCACCTCTGTTTTATTCTCTCTGTTTAAAACACCCAGACAAGGTTTTGGAACACAACCAATAAATTTGTACCTTGTAATTCTAATACTACAATCAACTTCTTTATTATTGAAAAAATGAAATGGGAAGAAGCTTCCTAAAGTCAAGAGAAATTACAATCATAGACATGCTTGGACTTCACCTTGAGGGGGTTTGCACTTTACGGAATAAACATTTCTTTGACATTCAAATAACAAAGGTGGATCCAGCACACATTCCTGAGTGACTGAAATCCTGGATCCTTCCCCTTCCTGTTTCTATATTACTCTATATTTCTTCCTGTCAGTAAAGGCATACATTTCTAGTTTGATGGCTGAAAACCAATCCCTTTAAATCAATAAGATCCTTGACACTGAATTTAAGAGGAATAGGCTTTGGCCTTGAGACTTTCAAGACAGGAATATATCATTATTTAAAGCCATCTCTGCAAAGGAAGTGGTTCAGGTGTTCTGATGCGCCTGTGGCTGAACTGCCAGACAGCAGACATTGAACCCCAGTACTCTGGATTTTAATGCATGAGCTCTCCTGCCTGAGGTAAGGAAGGCTCCTCTATTTGCTCACTGACCTTTGTAGCTGGGCCAGCCAATATTAGCAGGGGGAAAAAGGCACCACAGCAGATGGGCTACAAAGGCCAGCACCAGCTTGGAGACTGTGCTTAGAGGTTTTATATCAACCAGAACTGTGCATTAAGATGCAGAGGAGAAATGAGCACCCTGAGAACAAGCAGCCCTGCAGCCACTGCAGTTAAAGAGGGAAAGAAGGGGAAGAAGGAATTGTTGGGGGCTGTATTCCCATTTACTCCAGCACTTTTCTGCATGTCTCTCTTCCCTGAAGGGATGGGAGCACTGATGCTGCTTTGCTCCCCTGGATTCCCTGATTTGGGGCTCTTACAGGTTTGTTGGAAACTGTTGTGGTTTGCTGGTTTGCGGTGGCACGGCAAGCCACAGCCTTCCCGGAGCGCTCTGCGGGGTGTCTTAGGGAGAGCAGCTGTGCCATTTCCTGTAGCCCTTCCTGGGCGGCCCGCTCAGTCCCAGTTAGACTGCAGGCACCACAACACGATGGTGATAAAGGAGGTGAGAAGGCTCCCCGCATGAGGACATCAGATCTTTATTCCATGGTGCCTCCCAGAGGCCTTGAGCCAGCACGCGTGCTGGCTCCCAAAAGGAGAGAGCTAGCACATGGCTGATGTCCCAAAGCAGAGAGAGCGAGCTCCTGGTCTGGAGCCCCTTATCTTGGGGAAGAGGGGGGTGGAGAGAGCACATGGACGAATGGTCTCAGAGCATAGGGGCAGCCCAAGGGCGGAGTTGGGGTAACAGGGCCAATGGGAAAAACCTGAGGGAGTGGTTAGGACTAGGGGCGGGGGAAGGGGGGAGCCACATGGAGACAATTCAGTAAGGAAAGGAATGGGGAAACACAACGCCACAGGAAACTGGTGCATCTAAGAAGTAACTGTGGTTTCAGAGGGTACAGCATAAATGGGGGTGGTGTTGGAGGAATGTATATCTCCAAAACTACCCCTACTCAAATCTGTGCCCAGAGAATCACAGAATCATTAAAGTTGGAAAAGAGCCCTAAGATCATTGAGTGCAACCATTAACTAACACTGCCAGGTCCACCACGAAACCATGTTCATAAACACCTACCTGTGTTTTGAGCCCAAAGTAACAATCTAGCTATTTCACCTAAGGCAATGTTATTTCTTTACCAGTGTTAAGGGAAATAAAATTAAATTATGAAGACATAAAGACCCTTTGGAGGCATCAAGTCCACTTTGAGAATCTTTTGTGCAAACCATCTGAAGAAAAACATTAGAGGCATTAGATAATGAGTACATATATGCTGGGGTGTGTGAGTTTATAATGTTTGTGCACATCCACACATCCAGTTCTGGACCTTTTATTCAGATTTTCACATGCAACATATTTGAGAGAGTTATTCCCACAAAATCTCTTTTTAAAATAGTGCAAATTATGATACTCAATGGCCATTTTTAATTTTTGGATGACAGCCTGCTTTCAGTAGAAGATGTTAATGTAATTAAGT
This sequence comes from Gymnorhina tibicen, assembly GCA_013399875.1. Classification (NCBI taxonomy): domain Eukaryota; kingdom Metazoa; phylum Chordata; class Aves; order Passeriformes; family Artamidae; genus Gymnorhina; species Gymnorhina tibicen. The sequence continues at coordinate 635,650 of VXAZ01009805.1, read as the reverse complement.
GTAAGCAAAGCAGAAAGAGGGAATACTGGAGAAATTAGAAAAGAGTAATTTTTGTGCCATCACTGCAAGGCAAATAAAAATAGTATTTCCTTTTCATTTATGAACAAAGAAAAGCACATCTTCTCCCACTCTTGGCAAGTCTAAAATGTCCATTATTGTTCAGTCCACCTCTTGTGTTCATTTTCTTCTCTCTTTATTGCTTTGGCTTTGTGTTTCCAGCTGGGGCCCATCCTACCAGTAGACCACTCACATATTTATAGCCTGGCACATTGATTCATCCAGGAACCTGAAGTTGCCTGAGAGGCAGAAAGATTGAACACTGAGGAAAGAGACCTAGAATGGGGTAAGGTGCTTAGGTGGGCTAAGCTGCTTAGTCTGCTGCTTAGGTGGGCTTGGTAAGCTAAAAAAGTGCAGTACCACTTGTGTATGTGGTGATAAAAGTGAATATAAATTCCTTAGGCAATCTTCATCTCTTTATGCATTTATTTTCTTTTTATTTTATAAGATGTTTATTCTTGGCAATTAAAACCCTTGAATCTTTGATTTGCTTCTGTTAGACTCTGTACATCCTCTGCAGGTTCTACTGGTCTCTCAGATTTAATGAAAAAAAAACCCCTCAGTCAAAGGACTTGGTTCTTATTCTGGCTGCTGGCTGAAACTTACTGAAATTCATAGGGCAAAGTAGGGTCTTTGAAGAAATGGTCACTAATTTAAATAAACCAAGAACACTGGAATTGTTAAATTTGTCATTCAGGGTTTCTGTTGGTTCCTTTGTTACCCAAATGGGATTGATCCTCCAGGAGGAAAGGTCAAGGCTGGGTGAGAGTCTTAGTCAAGGAGCTGAAACTGCAAGGGCTTTATCTGCATGTGAATAGCTTTTCCTTTTTCCCCTCAGCACAATGGTTTCCATTTCCAGCTGTCTGCCCTGCAGAGAAGAGCCAGCTGTTTGTGAAGCCGCTGCTTGAACTTACTGCCCCAGGTATAAAGAGAAACCAGCACTTGGGTTGTGTTAAAAGCCTGAACTCCAGTGGGGTCAGCAGTTGCTCTACATGTAAATCAGTTTTCTCAGAAGCAGAAATGGGGTCACTGAAGGCTCCTGGGGCAGAGCAGAAAAGGGGACCACCACGGATGATTCATGGTGTGTTGTCATAAAAATGGGTGATCTATGCAGAATAGAGATGAGACAGATGAATGAGATGAAATATTATGAATATTAAAGAAAGAGATAAGGACACATTTGTATATATTAGAGCAGTCAGCATCACTGATTTCTAAAGAGCGTTGAAAGCTGTAATCAAGTAGTTAAAGGTTGTGCCTTCCTTCCTTACTGGTGAGATATGTTTGCATATTTATTTTGCAAAATCTCTTGCAAAATAATTTAGGTCTACCAGACAACACAGAGAAGATGATGACATTTGATAAGAGTGGATGCAATAAAACAGTGAAATACAAGAGACACACACTTGCATAAATATATTTATACAAAACTTATTGCAGTGATTCTTCCGCCATCCCCTTCACTTGGATGGATTAGAAGGAAGCTTTGACAGATAATCAGCGCTCACCACAGAAGTGTGTATTACAGGGCAGAGCTGGTTTTATGAAGCATTGTTAGCCCCCTTTCACCAAGAACCATACAAACTGGGTTAACATAAGTCTTCGAAAATCTTTAGAAGTGATAAAGTTCCTCCCCTCCAAGTTTGTCCATGCAGAGTTAACATTCACTCTGTTTAAGAGTAGTTAAACCAGTTGACGAGTCTAATCAGTTTCAGCTGGAGCCAAAGGTGATCAAGCTAAAGGATCAGCCAGAGTGTATTTCACAGAAGCTTTACTGCCAGATGGACGGTCCCGAGCAAGGATGTGATCATGAATTCTGCGAGCTGGTACCAGATATTTTTTGATTGAGAAAGGGAATGACAGGGATATGTTTACGAGGTATAAGGGGTGACAGTTCTGTGGCACATCTGTGATAGTGATGGAATGTGTCCATCCAGATGAGATTTGTCAATGTTTTGTATTGTTGTTTTGACCATTCTGTAAAAAAGGAGCAAAAAAAAAATTATATATATAAACCTTGAATTGTCCCTGTGGCTGTAGCTTTGTGACAATGTGCTCACACGTTTTTGGGACAAATGTTAGGGCTGTATCTTGTAGGTGATAAATATGATCGAGTCTTTAGCACTAGACAAGGTTTTGCTTATTTTCCGTGAAATAAGATTAGCACTGACACCAGTGAACAGCCCAACACAACAACATTAATAGCTGTGAAGCTGCTTTTATTGCAATCCTGACAATTCCCATGTCCTGCAGAGAGCAGCAGTTGCTGTGAGAATACTGTTGAACATAAATAAAGTGACAGTGTGGTATCCCCCATATGAAAGATGGTGTATTTTCCATGTTCTGCCATTTTACACACAAAAAATAAATGCTTTATGTAATTAATATATGTAAAGAGTCCTGGGAAGAATAATCTGACTGATCAAAAAGGTTGAACTTTTGGGCTGACAGCTAATGAGGCATTGTCCCATCCCTGGCAGTGTCCAAGGCCAGGTTGGATGGGGCTTGGAACAACCTGGGATAGTGGAAGTTGTCCTTGCTCATGGCTTTTTACTTAGGTTGGCCATAGTAATGTTTGCCACCTATTATTGTTAACAAAAAATTGACACAGAATGCCCTGGTGACACCTCCAAATAATTTAACCTTCCCATCGCCACATGATGGAATTAAAAACAAAACAAACCACAAAACAAAGAGCATCTTGTGCTTTGTGATTAGTGCCTTTTCCTGTCTCACTTATATATAGAAACATATCTACACAGGGGAGTTAAAAAATAATGTAAAGGATATAAAATTGGAACTGCTGCCAGGTTTTAAAATGAAGTTATGATATGCTCTATAATTTTGAAATTCTGTTGGGAAAGTATATTTGTTGTACCATCAGTTTTGTCACTTGTACTTTGTCTTGTATATTATCACATGTGATAGAAAAGAAATCATAACTTGAATATAAAAGTTCAACTTTGAAAAAGTAAAAATGAGATAAAGTATATTTCTCTCTCCCCTCCAACCCAAAAAGTCAAAGGAAAATCAACTTTTTTTGGATCATTTCCATTTTGATGGAATTGTGGCTTCAAAAACCAAATGGTTCTGTCAACGAATTTCACACTCGCGCTATTGCTAAATCAATCATTTGAAATTACAAACTGCATTATGAAGGAGCCCTTCACTATGATCACACGTTAATTCAGTTTGGGTTTCTGAGTGTGCTTTTTTTCCTGCAGAGTCCCTGCCCCTTTGAAGGTGCAAAGTGGAAAGTGGCTGTTTCAGATGCCTTCCCCTTCTTCATTGTTGAAATGCATTTTCTGCCTGCTTGGCCTTGAAGGAAGAACTATAAATTACTCACTGGAATTTTCATGTTTTTTCAGCCATCTTACATCTGTGTTTCTCCTGAAAAACATGAAGAAACCTTGTGACTTCCCCAAGAAATAAGCAATGGACTGTTTTCCCATCATAAATCTAAAGAACTAATAGATGAAAATATAACATTATTTGGGATGTCTAATTTAAGGACATAGTTTTGAAGCTATTAGCACTTTGGAGAATTAAAGCACAGCATTTATTTTGTCTCAAACCATAACTTAGAGTGTACAATTCTTCTGAAAATCAGTTATCAATCAAACACCAGAAAATGAGGCTGAGAATACTGAGAAATTTTAGTTTAAGTGTTTTGACAGCCTCATACATGGTTTCAGGAGAGGGTTCAGCATTGAAAGAAACTCCCTGCCCAAACCTCCTCCTGCTGCTCCTCGTGAGAGGCGATGAGTCCTCAGGACAGGCAGGGCACAGCAGAGCAGGAGCAGACCCTGCCCCACTGACGTGGTACTGGCTCGCAGCATTCCAAGAACAGCCTCAGTCATTTTGTGCAGTAACTCCTCTTCATATCAAAGCATTCTGAAGTGAAACTAATCTTTATCTTATCACATCTTTTCTCCAGTGATATTTGGTAAAGAAATCTGTGTTTAATAGCAATAGGAACAGCAATAGTCAAGCTATTCATCCCAGTAGTCCCACCTTGTTTCCCAGTTTTTGTGAATGCATGTGTGGCTTTAAAAAGTAGGTTGGCAGACTGTTGTGTCACTAAAATGTGTCATCCTACAGCCTCTGAGGAATGGACACACTGACAGGCTGTCACCTGTCACTGCTACCTTCCTAAACATCATCATTTTGAGACAGGAATAAGACTCACAGCTGCTGCTATGTCCATTAGAAATGAAGGTAACTTCAGAAGAGGAGAGGCATTTAGGGTATGAGCAAAAGTCCATGTTTCTGGACAGAGTGAAAAGAAGACAAATGGGCTGTCAGTAAAATCAGTAGGATATTGATTTTAGGACTTCTTGACTCAGCAGGTAGTGAACTTCCAAATTTTTGTTTGCTACAGAAAGTTGTGAAAACAGTCTTTTTAGGTTCAGGAAAACTTTGTGAACAACAGAGGCTGAAAGAAATGGACTTGGATGTAGTTTCTAACATCACCAATCAACTGGAGAAGGACATGTGAGAAGCAACCACAGCACATTAAAGAGTCTGTCATATTTCATAGTCCTGGACAAGATGGACTGTTTGTCTTACCCGAAACACATTTCTCATGTTCTCGGAGATAAACTGCTGTGCTTATCTTCTGGCTTATCTGAGCCACTGTGTCTGTATGGACTTTTCACGTGGACGGAGAAGGCAAAGTCCCATGATTGAGTCCAACCATCTTTCATTACAGACTTGGCTATGTTATAGCACCTCACCTCTTCTGAGGGTTTGAGAGGGCAGACAGGAAATTACCACCACTCAGAGGACAACAGTACCTTATTGTAGCGAGGAAAATTGGTTGCAGGTGAATTTGAACAGAAAAGATCCCATTTGTGGTCACCAGGTGCATCCTCACAGGTGAATAATCCCTCCTTCAGGTTCTGGGGCACGCGTTGCTGTGTACTTTGTGCATCTCAGCAACGACCAACTCTCCCTGTCGCACAGCACTGAGGAATCCTCAGATTTTCCTTCAAGATTAAGTAATGAGAATCAGCTCTCTTGCAGTGCCCCTTTTCAGTGCACTGAGATTTGTTCATTCACTCTTGAAATAGATAGAATAATTCTTTGAGGAAGACATTTAAGGACTCAAAAGGAGCTGGTTCTTTTTCTAGCCTTAGTCATCTATCCTTGCTAGTCATTATAAATGTAGTTAAAATGCTGTAGAGTCTTTACAATTTGCTAGCAAATCTTTTCCTTAATGACTAAAAATTTTTCTCTCACCAGCAAAATAGTCCAAATTTATCTGAATTAACCTCATTCTGTTTTGATTGGATTCATCCACTTCTCTCATTCATTTATACACTGTTGCAATTCAGGCCTGTTTTCTGCAGTTGCTACTCACAACCCAAGAAGTCAGCCAAAGTACTTTTTTATTCTTTTTGCTAAATGACATATAAATAAAGATGTGTAGTTACATATGCAAATGATCTCAGTTCTCATACTAAAGATTTATATTGAGGAGTCAAATGTGTCTGTGAAATTTCTTTTTTCCAGTGGAATTCACAGCGCATGGAAGATAGCAATAAAAATTTTGCAAAAGAAAATGGAATTCTTTCTCCCTCTAAGCAAATATTTCTATGGACAATGTTTGAAATAGGTTCTTTTTTTTTTTTTTTTTTTT
>VXAZ01009805.1:509725-629944 GCA_013399875.1 Gymnorhina tibicen | reverse complement strand
TTTGAAATAGGTTTTTTTTTTTTTTTTTTTTTTAATTCCTCCTCCAGAAAGAGTACTTTACAAAAGCATTTGTTGTTCCATTACTTTATATAGGAGTTAAGAAACAATTCATGGCAATTCCTTGCCTTGCATTTTGATATAACTCTCTATTACCAGCTTTCACAAAATGAATATACAGAGGGTTCTCTGGCCAGCTCCTGTGGTTAGTAATCATCAAATCCAAGAGCACTGCAGTGGTGAGCACTATAACAAAATCTTCAGGGTCTAATTTCTTTAACTCCATCTCTTTTTTTTTATATTTTTAAAGGTTTCCTGGGCATATTTGTTGTGTCAGCTACCTGCAATCTAAATTCAATGACCGTTCCATTAAAATAAAACCTGGTGCTATGATTTTATTGGAAAACCTTGAAAATGGGTTTTGATATGAGAGGATGAGGACAAGAGTGAGAAGGAAGGTGTCAACTTTTTCTCAGCAGATTAATTGTTCCCAGTTTTCTGAACAGCCATTGAATACCATGCAAAGAGCTCTGGGAGACTGAAATCTGACTTCCCACATGGCTGCTCTGTGATTCTGGGATAGGTGTTGACATGAAAGAGCAGAAATCTCTTCCCAAGAGGCTCATGAGTCTGTTTTTCCCGGAGCTGATAGAAATGCCCAGCTTCCTCCAGTTTTTTTCACAGATTGTCTCATTTATTGGTTCATTGCTCACTGATTCTGTTCTTTCCATGGTTAATAAAGAGCAGTTTCTTATTGGAGGGCATTCATTGCTGGAATGCCCTCTTGGTTTTTTAAAGCCATTTCTGTGTCTTTTCTCTCGGTGATGCTGATCTTCAGGTTCCTAAATACATTTCTAGTAAAGGAGCAACACCTCCGTCAACAAGCCAGGAACAACACCACTCACATTATCACACAGATCTGGTAGCTCTAGAAATATCAGTGTTTTTTAGAATTAGAATTTATGCCACCAAAAATTTCTACTCTCTTTTTTTTTTTTTTTTTTTTTTTTTTGCTACCCAGCATCTGTTAGCAGGAATTTGATTGCAGCAAACAGGTTACTCTAAGAAAAGACCATGTAATTTTGTCTCTCCCTCCACTGAAAACTCAATGAATTGCAATGAAAGGAACTGAATTGCTTTCAGTGATGCCGGGGTTCTCACCTACACAAATGAAATGAGCTTCAGCCTGACTCATGCAAGGGGTTATCAGCATTTTGTGGCAGTGGTTGCTTTGGAGATTGCATGAGGGAACCTGCTGAGTGCAGGTGGGGAGTGCCTGGCCTGCTTCTACCCCTGGATTCACTCTGGAGCTGCATTTATAGATGTTTACCAAAACTTCTCCCATGCCACAGTAACAGGGTGTGGAAAAAATGACAGGAGAAATTCTCTACTGATTAAAAAATGAGCTACAGAGTTTCTTTCCTAGGGATCAAGAAAATGTGAGATAAAATGTACATCCTCTATCTGATTTCAAGGCTGTCTAGGGTGTTTTTAAAGAATTCTCTGATTTCAGTCCACTACCAACAGCCCTAATTGGCCTTGAGGAGTGACGACCTGCCTCAGCTTTGTCATAGCTCTGTCCATTCCGTGCTACCTCCTCTCTCTTCCTCCTGTACCTCACCCTGCCCACTCCTGGAGTGCAGGAGGGACTCTGCCAGGGGTCTGTGTGACAGCTCTTGTGCAGCAGTGCGGGCACCCTGCATGGAAACTCCTCTCTGATATCTCTTCATACTCGTGGATTCGAGCGGGATCCTCATAAAGGGAGCCTGGCAAGTACAATAGGAGGAAGCCTCCTCCTTCACACACATTTCATTTTGGTTTCAGAGGAACAGAAGTGAGGAATTATAAAGATATAACACAAATCTCTCTTTACTTTAGCCTTGATAAATTCACATGACAACCTGAATGTTTTTTGATCTTCTGCTTCGTATGGAACAGCTGGGCTTTGAAATTACACTGTACCTTCCAGCCTGATTTTCTTTATGAATAAGCAACTGTCACCAAATCCACCACTGAAAGCAAATTACCTGAGTGGCACTTCTTAGGGCCTTGAGGAACTGAATGCTCCTGGACGATTTTCAGGCATGTCCTCGTGAAGGCATCACTGGGTATCTGTAGCTACAGAACACTTGAATAATCTTACTGGGAATATCAGTTATGTGTTGCAAATTGCGAAATAAAATTAGGTTACAGCAAAGAAGCCAAAAAATTAAAGGAGTTAGCTACACATCTCTCACCGAATATCAGCTCTTGATGCTTTTGCAATTCTCATTCCCATCTCTTGTTGGGTACAGACAATGTGCCATGTGCAGGTATTGCCTTTGCAAAGAAATGTAACTCCTTCAGAGATTTAGCTACCCTGCATCCTCTTTTAATTCAGTGTTAGACCACATCTCAGGAAAGCTAAGGCTTGACTTAAGACTGATGCAAAAGGGGCATGGAGACTGTTAGAATAATTTAAAAATTACCACAATTTGAATAAGTAAAGGGGGAGCTACAGAAAGAGCTGCCACAAAATACACCTTTCTGCTTAAAATTATTTTTAAAAAATTATGAAATTCAAAGACCTGAGTTTATGATGTATTTACATCTCAATAAAAATTGTAACTGCAAAATTAGAAAGAGGTATTTAACACCACAATTGCCAGTCACTGTCATGCTACAAGTTGCAAGGTCTAATACAGACATAAGGAAACCAACAAAGCAGATGGTGCAAGATTAAGGAACTAATCCATGCAGACAAGCTCATATTCCCCCTCCCCTTCTCCATTTCATTCTACCTTTTCACTTTGATCCTTCTAAATTCAAGATATAATTTTTTTTGGTAGTAAAATCTTCAATGCTCACTTGTTAAACCTCTGGTGTATATACTGCTAAGCACATCTGTCAGGACGTTATAATACAGGACAGAAGTAGACTTAGGGCTGCAATAAATCACCCTAGATCTAACCTGTTAAAACTGCTAAAGAAATTTCATGTTTCTGACAACCTAGCCCTTCCATTTTAATATTTAGTTTTCCTTCATCTAAAATAATGAAGCAGGATGTATCAATATATTTTAAAAAAAATTCCGTATGTGTGACCTATAGAAAATAATTGATGTAAATTACTGTGGATTAAAGTTGTCTGCACTGGATCTACCTGACACAGAAGTGAAGGAGTTTGAATGACTCTTTATAATCAACCTGCGGCAGCCCAGACTCAGAAAGCAAGAGGTTCCCACCTGAGCTGGCTCAGATTGCCTGCAATGCAGCCGTGTTTGCTGCTCCTGCCCCATTTAGGTGTTTACAACTTTCTTCTCCCCCACTTCTTTCTCTTTCTCATCCAACCCTCCCAAGAAACACACACACCTTCCCTCCCTTTCCCTCATTTTATTTTCAAAGAATTAAAGGGAAATTTTGCCCATGGGAAACTCAGTAAGAAAATGGCCAAAGTCCTGTTTCCAAACTGGTTTAAGATCTAATCTGAGATTCTGAGTGACTGAGCAGCAGTTTTATCTCTCTGCTCTCCAGCCAGCATTTTACATCACAGCACTGATATCACAGCTGTGTGAGTCAATTAACTTAAGCAGGTAAACTTCCTTTCCCCCTCCTTCTTCAACAACCAACTCTTTAAGGCAGGATTTTGATTTCGTTGTATTTCAGTTATCTTCATCTGACATCCAGGCTACCGTGGTGTGATGCCTTTGTGGGAGGTCAAACAGCAGCAAAGAAGAAAATCAAAGAGAAGAAGGAAGAAAAGAAAAAGATATGCTGAGGAATAGATTGCATTAGTGGGTGTGCTTTAATTGTGCTTGGCTTGTGAGACTTTACATTGAGGAAATGTTCACTATAATACAGATTTTCATGAAGTAAGAAACAAATGAAGGATGAAGCCAGAGACAGAGGTTGTTAATAAATACCTTTCAAATGCTGCTGCCCGTGAGGCTGCTGCATTGACAAAGTGCATTACTCCCTCACAAAAGCCTGGATGGATATAAAGACTATCAGAGTGTTTTTAAAGAAAATATAGAAAATAAGGAATTGGGTGTAGATTATGTAATGAAGGGATAAATATAAGAGTACAGCTAGAAGGAAGGGAAAATCTGTCTTTGTGAGCTGAATTTTTGAGAGAACCTGTAGCAAGGTAAACACACAACAAAGATTCATAGTGTCTGGGTAATGTGAGTTCTTCTCTGGCATTTGTGAAATTTGAGTTCTTCTGTATTTTCCACTGAATATCTTTTTTTTTCTTTTCCATCTAGACTATAAATGGGAATTGCCCCTTTATACTTTCATATAGCATCTGCTCATTTTTGGCCAGCATGATTCTGGTACCAATATTCTACTTACAACATGGGCTTGGTCCACTCAATAAGAATAGCAAAACAAATCATTATTTCAGGTGATTTATATATTATTTTTTTATTTATAGCATATTTTCCTATTTTAAATCTTTTTGTTTTTTTTAAGATTTCCTTCAAAGTTTTGGATTATTTTTTTTTACTGTTATGCTGATAGACTGCTTCTGTGCCTGGAGCTGAATATTACACACATCTCATTAAAGGAGAACAATATGTGAACAATGTGAAGTACGTTTTGAAATTATACACCTATTTTTTCTTCATTTCTTTGACACTTTGAAATTTTGCAATAAAATCTCCACAGAGAAGGCTGTCAGTTTTTCCCTACTTTAATTTAATTTTGGATTATTTTGAGCTCAGACACTTTCCCCACAATTCCTTTAGAACTCTCTCCTCACAGTGATCACAGTCAGTGCCAAAGTCATTGTACTGGCAGTCTGTAGTGCAGCAAAATAATAATCCCACCATTTTCCCTAATTAAATATCTGCCTTTGGTCTTTTTTTTCCACTCCACTCACAGATGCGAAGGCCATCTGTACCGAGTTCTTCATGGTGGCTCTGACATAGCTGTCACAGTTTAAATGTGACCAAAAAAAAGTATTTGGTACAAACTGTACAAACCTCTCAGGACCCTAAGTAAATATCTGAAAAGACTGCCTTTAAATCCTTGCTGTGTGGCTTCAACTCTTCTGTGCTTGCAGGCTTGAGGTCAGCTGGGTGTCTCCTGCTTGTACCAAATCCTCACCCTGATTTCTGTGTAGCAGGTAAGTCTAGAAGACGTTGGAAAAAATTCAGAGGAGTCAGGATCTTGGCTTGGGTGCTTTCTTCTCTGCACATGTGTTAGGGATGAGCCTTGGATGTCCAGGCAGTAGAAATAAATGTCACTGCCTCGTGACTGATGGGCCATTGAAAGTCGCCAGAGGTGGAAGCACCAGGTCAGAGCTTATCATGTCTCTGAACTTGTTTAAAATTACAATGATATCAAATAGACTCATTCAGGATGGTTTTTTTTTCCCACAAGGAGGGAATTTTTTCTTTGGATGTTTCTCTTCTGAAGGAAATGGGAAGGAGATGGGATCCAGCAACACCAGCTGTTATAATTAAAACCAATCTTTCCTTCAAGCTGAATGCAGGGGGCAGGAATGATCCCATCCTTGAACTTTAGGTATGGAAACTTTTCTACTACAGCCAACAAATAACTAGCAATCATTCTGTGGCAATAATGCTTAATGAATTGCCAAAAAAAAACTTCATTAAAAGTGGTTTCAAAGAATTATAGTAAAACAACTGTCAAATCCATAATGCAAACCACACAATGTCTCCACATGGCCATTGAGGCTGATGCACTCACAGAAGGCTCTGTGCCTTTTGAAGTCCTCCTTCAGGTGAGATGTGCCTTTGTGCTATTGAAACATCCCATTTTAAGTGTACTTCAAATACAGAAATGCTTCTTTTTCCCATTAGTAAGTCTTAAAAAGAAATGGGGCAGTTGGAGATGGTTTAAAGCATAGCAGAAGGCTGAGGAAAAACTTCCTTCTCCTGTCTTTGGTTACAAAGCACTAAAATTCATTTGACATTGTACCTCAGAGCCAAACTCTGCTATGAACATAAAAGGAGAAGGAGGAGGAGGAGGAGGTAAAGATGAAGAAATGTAAGACTTCAAAGTGCTTTGTCTCCAAGGAACTCACTAAGCAGCTGTGAATAACATTAAAAAAAAAATCTAAAAATTTTCCTTCCTACACTTACTGAATTCAGTCCTTCTAGTTGCTTTCTTTACACCCCATGTTGAGCTGTAGATGACTCAAATAGTTTTGTGAGGGAGATTAGGATACCCCATATGCAGCCACGTTCAGAAACTCTCTGACTTCACCTTTGAAGAAGGATCCTAGATTTTAGGCAGCCTTGGCTGCCTTGATTATGCTCCTGCACTACCCTTCAAATGGGGAAAGGATAATTTGCTGTGAGCTGGAGAGATTATTGCTCCACTAAAGACAAAAAGAGTTCCATCAGTTTATGCCTCCAGAAGATTTGGATCTATATCTCTGTAGCAGTAACTTTACAAACAATTTAGCTGTGGCTTTTTGTTTCCAATTTCATGCTTTGTATGTCATAATTCTTCTGAAATTGTCTGAAAATTTCTGAGTGTAAGGCACAGCAGAGAGCTGGAGCACTCAGCATAAATTGTGCTCGCTCCTTCACCACGAGGATGAACACATAACACGGAAGAGCTGCAAAGGGCTGGTGTGTGATATCAGAACCCTGGGGCACTTCAGACACATCTAGTGCATTTTCTGCACTAGGGAAAGGGACGGATAAACTCATTCCCTTCCACCCCTCCACACTGCATCTTTCAAGTGTTGATGCTTCAAATAGTTCATGCACTTCTAAAACCTAATTGAAACACTGCAATTAAATCTGAACAGAAAATGAAGCCAATAATGAAAGATTCTTATATTAAGGTATAAATATGAAGATGGAGATCAGCCTTCAGCACATTTTTGGCTTGAAGTTTTCCATTCCACTCTTCACTGCCCACAGAAGAAAAATCCTTCAGGTAAAAGGCAATAGGAGTTAGTAGGCTTATGGCCGAACAGGCATGGGAAAAATAGTCTTTTTATTTATTTAAAGAAATCTTTTGGAATGTCCACTGGAATTCAAGTCCCGATTGTGTGTGTGTCATGTGGTAAACAGGATAGATGCAGACACAGTCAAGAATCCTAAATTCTCTTGAGTTCTGCCTTGTGGATGTAAATTACTTTTGAGGTGGTAGTATGACCAATCCCTGTTCAAATAGCCATTAATTGTCTCCAGACACTTCCTTATTACAATATTCCTTAAGCAGCAACCCTTCTCTTCCCAAACCTGGACATTTGATCAACTCAGCCTACACAGCATTTTTGTTTGTCTTTAGTGCTTTGGATTTAACTGATTCCAACACATTTTCTTAAATATTCATATAGCCCAGCCATTTAGCTGTACCCTCAATAAACAGCTCACTGCCCTCACAGTCTTAGGCTGACCAAGAGTTTCACCAGGGCTACTTTTCACTCCATCTCCCTAGAGATTGACAACAACATCTCATGATACTGGGCCTTGTGTTAGAAAAACTTCAGTGGCAGGAGAGAGAGCAGATGGGACACCAGGCTTATGCCAGTCATGCAAATTATAACAGATGGATCATCTTTACCTCAACCCCATCACACATGTAGTTCAGTTCAAGTAGCACATTGTCCTAGGTTAAAATATAGATGCATTCAAGTATTCTATTACCACCAGCTGTGGGCCATTAGCTGTTATCGCCTGCTAATGACCCACCCCTGATAACAGACAATGGGCCATCAAGAAACCCCCACATGACTCATGGACTTATCTCATCCTACTGTGAGATGCTCCACCCAGGAGGGAGGAGCCAAGCATTCCCACCTGGATATAACTTGCCCTCAGAACTGCCTAAATTAGCCCTGTCTACTGGATTGCTAGCGGACAAAGCTACCACTGGACCTTCATCTGGAGACCTTCTGTAGGATCATCACTCCAGTTGAGCTACTTCATCTGGACTGCTACCACCACTCTAACAGGGTGTCAGGTTGTATCTGACTTTGTCAGTGCTTCTCCTTATATTATTTCATTTGTTTCTAATTTTATTTTCCCATTAATTTAGATCCTGACTTGTGATCTCCCACTGGTTTGTTTTCAAACCAACACACACATCTTCCATTTTTTATTACTTTAAAAAAAATATATATATTATTTTGTAGCCATGGCAAGCAGAAATTTCAAGGTTTCTAACCTTGGTTTGAAGCCTGAAAGCAGTCTGTGCTCTTGAGACTTTTTCTCAACAACCAACTTCCCTTTATAAAGTTCAAGTCTCCTGCCTGCTCCACCAGCCCATCACTTAATTCCTTCCATGCATCTCAATGGCCTCACCATGGATATTCAGCATCACAGCACTTTGGTAACCATCTGGCACTTAAGAGTGCAAAATCCCTCTGTTATGGGGTTTCTGCTCCTGATTTAGACAGCTCTGAAGAGAAACACTGCCCAAAGACAGACACAGAGCAGAGTTAATGTGCCACAACCCCCAGCAGATGCATCACACCAGAACGTGGTGTCTCAGGTGGAGCTGGCTCTCTCTGCCTGCTTCCAAACACAGTCAGGACAAATGCACCCTCGGTTTCTTGTCATTGTCCCCACCTGGAAATCCAAAGAGAGGTAGAAAAGAAGTCCCTCCTTGTCTCAGCAATGTTGTCAGTGCCGTGTCAAGGTGGTGCTGAAAGCCTGGCCTTTTCCCAGGCCAGCAGGATTCCTCTGTGGATGTGTCGGTGTGCTGAGAGCTGCCCAGGCGGTTCCAGGCCACACTCCTTTGCTCTGTGCTCTCCTTTCCCTCTGGCATTTTTATAAACCACCACTTCTTTTCGGTTGCTGTCTGTCAGTTGTTGACAAGGGGACAGATGGAACCCTCCAGCTCATTTGTGATTTATGATTCAGCATGCAGACCTGACCTCCTGTGCTTGTGCCCTGGATCTCCTGAAGATTTTAAGTCATTCACAGTAGTGAAGGAACAAGGGCCAGGGAGCTGCCTTCAAAACCATCCCAAGGTGGCTCCTAACATTGAGTTACTTGTGTGCTGCCTGGCATGATTTTGGCCTGTGTCTGCAAGTGTTCTCCCAAATATGAATTGCAGGATAGCATGGCTGGAGATACTTGTTAGTATTCAGCACATATGAGGCGACACTGTTTTTAAAAGAGGGAAGACAGTTTGGCCATCATGAGACCCCACTGGATTTCTAGGACAGAGGACAGACTCTGTTATTTAACAGCGCAGGCACGGCTTCAGACAAGCACTGCAGAGGTTGGGGAACGTGGTGCTGTCATGTTTGCAGCATGGCTTCTGCATTTCGTTCATAGCCTGCTTTGAGCAGCTCTGTGATATCATGCTGGGTAGATAAGATGAGGTGAAGAGTATGGCAGGGTCACTGCATCTCAAGAAGGGCCACTGGAGTAAATTTCTCCTTGTACAACAGGTTACTCTCCTTTTCTGGCAGGGAGGATCTCAGTTTCACATTCTCTGTCTCCTTGTTTCTAACCTGTCCTTGCCCTTGGAAGTCTGCTCAGAAATGGGTCATCATCCTCATGTCAGTGACATTCCCACTTCCTTTGGCAGCCTGAATCCACATATTTGTTTATAAAAGCAACTTATTCCAATAATTAACGGTTATCTGAATAGCTGTTTTCAAGGTCAACAGTTTTACATGAATAGGGGTGGTCCAAAGAGGTAGAAAACATGAATTTTTCCAGACCAAGATAAAAAAGACATTTGAAGAATGTCACTGTAATGGTATGAACATTTACCTGGTAAATGAATTTTTTTCCTGGAAGCACTGGTTTGAGGGGATGCAGATTAGTGGGGTACTGGCCTGGGAGTGGGGTCTTCAGTTTTAATTTCTGCTTCTGATTTATATTGAGACACTGAACTGGACCATCACCACTTTATCCACCTCATCTACATCCTTGGGAAGGTTCTGACACTCACTAGGTGCATGTTCATTTTTCAGCACAAGGTGCTGACTTAAATGAAGCACAAATTTAATGCATAGAAAAGGGACAGTTCAAATGAGACAACTTAGTCCTCAGCTAGGATGTCCTACAAAAGTTTCACATGATGTAAAAAGATGTAACTGGAAAGGCAGAAAAGAATAATATAAAGAAATGAGTGTCTCCTTAATTAGGGAGGAAAATGACTTAACAGAGAGTGGTGGAAAAACTTAATGTTGTTCCCTGTGATTTGAGAGAAATCATACACACTTTCCATGGTGTTATTCTGCATTGCACTTCACAGGGTTGTCAGATGTTTTAATAACCTAGGAAATAACTGTACAGCCTTGAGGATGAAAGATGACACCCACTACACAACACAGCCCAGCCATCTACATGGTATAATGATGAAAGGTTACTGGTTTATTTATAAAATCAGTAATGAGCTCGAAAATAATGGTGTCATAATTGATTTAAAATTGCTCTATTAGAATGATTTATGCTCATTATACAAGCTCAAATTGGTTTGAGGGTTCATAGTCACTGTCTTTTGTCTAATTTTAAAATACATTTAAAATACCTTAAAGCAGAAAATTAATGGAGTAGGTACAGAATACAAAAGCAGGCTTGAAATAGAAGTAAATTTTGTTCTAGCAATTTAAATATATACTTCAAGAGATATGGGAGAAAAAAAGCAAAATTATATTGTTTACCTGCAATTTACAGGTTCAGATGCTGAATAAAGACAGAAAAAAATCTTTCCTCTCTTTGTAACAAAAATAATATTTCATTGTGATGGGGAAAGAAAGGACTGATTTCTCAAGTATAGGTGATGTTTTTGTCAAAGGAAGAGCATGTTTCATTTCAAAACAGCACCGTAGCTGCAGCACTGGTTTGAGATGTGTCTGAACATGGGACTTGAGTGAGACGCTCTGATGCTCCTCAGCAGTTGGCTGCCCCAAAGAAGCCTTTCTCCAAAAGTCTCCTTTCTGTTTCACAGCGTGGGATTTTACAACTGCTGAACTGTTCATGAAATTAAATTATTTCTTTCATCTTTCCTGAAGCAATACCCTAAGAGGATTTCTGAAAGTAAATCCAGCCTTCATTACATCCTGTTCTTTGCTAGACAATCTGGGCGTAATTCTGCTCTTGATTTCACCAGTGGAAATGAAATTACTCTGAATAGGAATGGGTTTAGTGGCGGCTGACATTGAAACTGCAGGTTTTTTCTACTCCTGGAGAAGAGGCAAGTCTCCAGTCGCCCCAAATTCCCTTTGAATAGGAGTCCTGCTGCAGTTGAGTGTCAGCTGGAGATTGAACTACCCAGAGAAAACACCAGGAATACCAATACCCTCTGCTGCGCTCTGTGGGGTGTTTTCCTTTAGGAGGAACAAACCCAGGTCTGCAGAAATCCATACAAAGGCAAATAGCAAGAATTTTAAAACAGCCATGCACACATGTACTTGCAAGAGTCATGCCAGTGGATCATCAGGTTACCGAACAAGTCCCAACTTGTATTTTGTGCATGTGAAAACCCACCTACAACGTACAATACTCTCAATGAGTAGGCATGGCAATGACTGCTCTTAAATGAAAGTTAGATGCAATTAAAGTGAAAGCAAAGAAGCTTGGGAGTCCAAGTGGGCTTCTATGGAACTAAAAGACAATATTTTTGCTAACGACATAATGATAGAATAAATCCAAGGAGTGGAATGGCTCACCAAATTACACAGCACATGCAAACATCATTTGTTCAGGAAAAGCCACTTTACTAAAGAGGATATAAAAAATTGCTTTTATTGAAGTATGCAAAGCCTGGCAAATGAAAAAGAAAATTTTAACAATTCCTCCCTTTCTTGAAATGTGTGGGATAATTCACTGTTAAGCACACCAGATGTTCATTGTGAGGAAGGTGTTGCTGAAGAGATTAAAATAGCATCCATGAGACTTTTTGTCAATTTTCTAACAAGTTTCCATCTGCAGATATTTTTAGCTGCTAAACACAGATCCACTAACTGGGTTAATAAAAAAATAAATAAAATCTTCAAATCCAAATCAGTCATTAATCTTACTCTGATTCTTTTATGTGCTAGATCACATCAATGAAACATTAAGGAACAGATAGTGAGTAATGTTTCTAGAGTTGATTCTCAAGGTAGACCCTAAGATTTCAGGGAAAAAAGGCCATTTTTAATATTGAATTTAATCAGTACTTTTTTTATCATTTAAATTTGAAAATTTCCCCAAATTGTCACAGTTTTAATGCACATGGCCCAATCAAGAAGTCATAAAGGGCATCTGATCAAAAAATTCACTTTCAGTATATCAACTGTCAAATGTAATTGACCATGTTTTATAAAATTTGGCCTGATAAGAAACCCCCAGGTTTTCTTCCCTGTTGTATTTGAAGGAAAGGTACGAAAAGAGAGCGATTTCTCTTGTGGGACCAGTAATGGCCCAGAGACAGGAGAGTTTTGAAGATACAGTTTAATAATCAGTGTCAGTGTGGAAAAGGAGTTACTCAAACCTACCTGACCTCTGTCTAACAATCAGACATAATTATCTCCAGCCTCAAACCATCTCTTTCCTGCGTTGTGAAGCTCAGGCTGTTCAGACAATTCTGTTTTATGGAAGCTTTTCCCAGAAAAGACTGAAAATGAGGAGCGGGTGCAGTGCTGTCCCTCAGAGCCGTAGTGCCTTCTCTTTCCTGGGCGAGGAGCATACAGGCTGAACCCATCCCTGGCTTCCCTCCATGTCTGTGCCATCCTCCATGAACAGTTGCTGTCAGCAGCTTTTGCTGAGATTAGAGTTCCATGAACTGTTCATCAAAGCCATTTAGCAGCATCCTGCCTGCTGTGGGTACATCAGAGAGCTCCTGAGATAGCACAGGAAGGAGGGGCCTGAGCTAGGTGACATTTTTCACTGTTTCATAAAGTTTTTGTCCGTAAAAAGTGTGTTGTTGTTACCACACGAAGATTGGTTTGTGTTCATAATGATGCTTCTGCCATCCAGGCCATGAATAATGGACCCACTGGCACCACTGATTCTGCCTTCTAATGCAAATGGAGTATAATTTCCGAAAAATTTGCATATTATATGTTTCTTTATTTCACCTCTCAGTGTTACAGAAACATACTAAAATTATCAGCTAGTTCCTACAAACATAGCCTGGTATCTCAGTATCATTCTTAATGTTTAATTTGGTCTGTTCTGTAATTTTGTTAGGGGAAAAAAACCCCTCATATAAATATAATAATAACAAAAAGTGAAATAGTAATCCTTTTAAAAATCCAATCTACTCTTGCACAGCTTTCCCCATGCTTCACTTCCACCTTCTTTTAGTGGTATAAGATTTCCTTTTTTTGCTTTATAGTTTATGGTAATGACTGTGGACAATGGACAATCTTTTGTATGGCCTTTTAAAATATTGAGATAAATTCAGACTTGTAAAGTTCAGATTTTTGACTGTGAGGTTTGTGATTTAGAATACAGATTTTTCCTCCCCAGTGTAACTCAATAGAGCCCTACTTAGCTGGTTTTTGGTAGACAGCAGACAGCCAAGTGTCACTAGGAGCAAAACTAAAGTAATTGGACTATGAAGAGAGACACTGATACTGCTGCCCTTTTTTCAGAGGGAATGAAGACTACTGAGAATAATTTATTCTGAGGTCAGCAAATTCTCATTCAGCTGACATCCGCCAGATCCTTCTTCTTGAAAAGAGGCAAGTTCAACCAGGTAATAAAATCATATTTTCAGCAGAAGATCTGTAAGTGTCAGGCTCATTCTAGCACAAAACCCTGAAGATATCCATGAGTAGTTTGGGTTTATTTCCAAGCTGTTTTAAGGAGACACGAAATGTATCTCAGGCCTTGCAGCTCTAGTAATTCTAGTCCATTTTATGCATTGTCTCCAATCTTGAAACAGGATCCATGTGAGTGAAACTATGAGTTTGCCTGAAGTTCTCCATGATCCACTGGGAGATCCCAAAGGGAAAAGTGGCTGTGGGGTGGAGCTTGGCTCTTAGTGAGTCTCACCAGCAATGGTCTGTACCCTACAATGGTATTGGTATTTTGGCATGCAATGAAAAGAGCCCTCTGAGCTGGAAAAGGATGTGTCACCCCAGTGCACAAACTGGATAAAAGAATTCCAACCTTTATGCAGAAGCTCCTAAACTTGGGTGTGCTGCTGTTGTACCAGCCTCCTTCCACAGAGTCGTGTCTGGAGCCTCTTCAGCTGTGCTGAAAATAGTCCTGCAGCCCAGCAGGAAGGGGCTGGCAACTCCAGTACTCACCCACATAAGTAAATACTCTTACACATCCAAAGACCTTTGGAGGATTTGGTTACACTTCTAGTTTTTGGAGGTCTGAGTTTAAGCTCAAAACTCTCTGCTTGAGGTTTGTCCATCATTCCCACAGCTTGATCCCTTTGGAGGAGAAAAGCTTTGTACTGAGGTTCATTGTTAAGTCACATTTATTTTGGTGCTGTCAGGAACACTGAACCAAAAATAGCACACGTGAAAATAACTTTCAACTCTCCAGAACTATCTCTCTCTGGACTTTTAAGTGCTTTGTATCACTCACCTGGGGTCACATTTCTGTGCCTTTTCTGATGCTTTTCAGCTCTGAGGACTCAGGGTTCTAAGTGTGAGCAGATATGTCAAATCTCTCCACTAATCTACAGTAGCACAACTAACTCATTCTGTATTTAATTTTACAACAGTCACATTGAAAATAAATGTGCATCTTCAACAATATTGTTAATTTCCAGGTTGCTACTTGAAAAGTACCACTGTCCTGGAGTAAAAGTACAAGACCCTTGAATTTTCCACGGCACTAAATGTTGCATTGAAACATTTAAATAAATCATGATAATGTTAAACATTCCCAGTCATACATAAAAGGGGTTTTTTTCTTTCCTTCTTATTACAGAATTCTTTAGTAGCTTGGTAATACTTTATCTCTGAGTACAAAGGAGGGAACCTCAGCCCACCTGCAGGGACTGTTTTGTTTCATTGGCAGGCGAGGAATGAACAAATTTTCACCTGTTTCAAACAACTACTTCCCTTTTTTGCACATAAATGCCACTGAAAAATCTTCTCAAGTTTTGTGCTTGAAATGCTGCTTAAATAAAAATAAGTTGGAAAACTGCCTCCTTGTGTTCTATAGCTTGAGGGAATGCAGTGGGAATCTCACTGAATCGTTACTGGTGATTACAAAGCAAGAGCTATCGACAGAAAAATTAACAGCTGTTTAAAATGTTATTTTAGAGATTAGTGCAGAAATGCAGGTAAAATACAGGCATTTTGTAAACACCTGCAGCTGTAGAAAAGAGGTGCTATTCAAATATTGTTTAAAAATACTCATTTAGCCACTTGAAACCCAGGGCTTGTAATTTATTTAAGAGCTAAGTGGTATGTGTGGTTTAGACCTTCTTCATTAACACAGGCTGCTAATAGGAAGTTATGTTTTTGCTTCAGTAGTTCTCAGTTATTAGCACTGGATAGCAGGGAGGCAGATGACTGTGAATGATCATCTGGTACCTGTATTTCACTGAAAATAACCAATCTATAAAAAACTCACAGATAAAAGTACAAGATTTTTAAAGTACATTAACATTTGCTAACAAGCTGTAAAGTTGTGTTACATAAGTACATCTTTACTTAAGGATAATGAAACAAATATCTCTGTCATTAGCATTTTAATTTTTAGTTCTTAAAATTATTTAAGTACTTTAAGTTCCTGAAGACAGCTGTTAAATTGATTATCTGCAAATTTACACACAGCATCTGAAAAAGAACATCTTCCTAACAAGATAGTCTATTCTTAACAATCCTGAATTATAATGTTAATAGGATTAGATTGGATTGTTATTAATCACAAATTATTCAGCCTTTAAAACGTGCTTCCAACACCTGCTTGCAAATTCTATTTCTTGGAATTCAATTTTATCCTTGCCTTGAAAATTCTGATGTTCCATGGCCGGAAAATTCCATGTTCTCCCTGCCTGGTTCCCAGCTTCAACCATGTTCTGCAGTGTCAGGTCTGAAAAGAAAGCCCACAGGTTGTGAACACACATAATCAATTAACAGAAAGCGCCAAATTTATCCCATCTTTCTGAACTCTGTTTGCCAGAAGGGAAAAGCAAATCCAGAGTCTGATTCCCAGAGGGCCTCGCTGAGCATGGCACAAATGAGCTTGGCAGACACCGAATTTATACTGAGATAAAGGGCTTTGGTACAGACTCTCATAAATGATTTGCATAAGGAAGGTTGTGCTGCTGCATATTGCAGTGTGGGATAAGTGTGGGAAGGATAAGTGTGGGAAGGCCTTCAGGTAAACCTCAAATAGCAGAGCAGGCAGACTTTAAGGAATATAGAACTCAGTGTACCCAGAAATCATAAAATGTGCTAACTTTTTGAGGCTTTATGTAGAGCAGCCCAAAGGGGATCCTCACGTCCGCTCTCCTTTGGGGTACTGGCATCTCTCCTGTGACTCTCTTTTCTCTATCTCCTTTAGCTCTTATCACTCACAAAAACAGATGTTTGAGACTGGTAAGTCCTTGGAGAATAAAGGCCTTCCTAAGTAGGTTTGTTTCTCATGGGACATGTCAGGCAGTACAGAAATGTTGTCATTGTTGTCAAAAACATTTTTCAAAAACCTGGAAAGTAAGAGAGAGAAAAAACCAGATCAATATTTTCCTTTTCTTTTTTTTTTTTTATTTTGGTGGTCAACTCAAATGAGAAAGAATTCGGTCACTGCAACAGTGAAATACAAATGCAGGATGTTGATGTGAGCAGCCTGGTTAGAAGTGAGAATTACTGAATAAAGACCTGTCAGCCTGGGAGCTGGGAGTCTGAAAACCCAGTTTGGGAACCACAAACATCCTTGGAAAGTGCTGCTGGGCCTCTTTGAAGTACAGCTGGGCTATCTGGAAGCTGGACATCCTGAGGTATTACCCAACACAAACCCAAGACATTGTAGTGGCAATTGATCATCTGAAAAAGTGGAAATGGAGAAAATCAAGTGGGTCTGAAAGAAAAGGAAACGTCACCTGTTGGCTCTTACAGGTGAAAATTGAAATTGCAGCACATATTGGTTGCTGAGTGATGGTGTCCTGCATCCTCTGATGTCTCTGTAGTATAAAAAGGGCTTAATTTTTATGCAAAATGAAATTTCTCTCTGTGAGGACTTCTCATGCTGCATGTACTGCATTACCAAACAGGTTTCATTCTCCACGTGAGCTTTCCTCAAGATCTTGGACTATCACTGGGGACACCTGTGTGAATCCAGACTGTGCCATGGATTATCTTTGAAGGGAGTCTGTCCTCTGATTCATTTCCCTCTGGACCCATTGTTCAGGTTGGTTTGCTTCTGGGCTGGTTAGATCCCTCTCTGGGCTATGTATTTGCAGTAATCTGTACTAAAATAGAGAAATTCCGAGGATAAAATCCTCTGTGTCCCCATCTGTTATGGAATCCTATGTACTCATGGTCATGATTTCTACACACCTGTATGTTGGGTAATACTTTAGGTCATGACAGATGTTGTTTGTTACAATTCTGGGGGAAGGAGAGGAGGGAAAAATAAACAAATAAAATTTAGTATTTTCTTCAGGCAGAAATAGGACGGTCTGTGTCCCTAAAAGTCCTGGAGGAAATAAAAGGCAGCAAAAATTGGTGGAAAGGTAAAACAGTAAAATAAACAGGTAAAATTCAGCACATGCCACGTAACCAGATGGGAATCTCTGGTGGCCCTCATGCAGAGAATTGGGTTTTCAGGGGATGTGGGAAGGGAGCAGCTCTGCTGAGTGACACCGAGTGAGTGCCACCAGCCAGAGCTGGGATTAAGCACACATTGCTTAAAGGACACCTGGGCAATCTACCATTCATGGCTGAACACACTCAGGCCCATGAACGCTCACTGACCGAAAAAGCAGCAGCTGAAGACCAAATTCACTGAAACTAATAGTAGTTAGGGAAATAGAATCCTTTTATTCGTTGTTGGGTGGGGTTTTTTTGCTTGTGTGTTTTTTGGTTTGGAGTTTTTTTTCTTGCTTGGAGAGGAGGTGGAGGAAGAGGAAGTAGAGAGTGTGGAAGTTGGTACTGATCTTTTTGAAACACCCATTATATGATCACAAAGCTACTTTCTATTCCTGCTGATTAGGTTACTGTAATAAGCCCACATATACTATTAAAAGAATTGGGAGGATATTTTAAAGACTGTGGTCTAGAAAAGCTAAAGCAATTTCTAAATATTTTAGATGTGATCATAGATATGATAACCCTGTGAATAAGTTATCAGCTATAAGTTGCTCCCTATCAATGAAACAGTTCAATATTTCACTTTTTAATTGCATCCCTATTTTATGGTGAGTTTCAGAACAAGGGATTTCCTTGCATTGCACAGGGTTTGGTAGTGGACTTCCCTTTTCAGCAGATGTGACTGGGCCTGAACTGGGAACACACTGAGTTAGCATAAAAGGACCTTGTGGCATTCCATGAGACAGCTTGGCACAGCCTGGGGCCCTCTGTGCAGGATGCTCTTCCCATGCACTGGTGCCTGCAGGACACAACCAACACACACAGTCCACAGACTCTGCCTCACTGAGTCTCACAAAGCCTTTTCCAGCCCAAAACTCCTCTCTGTCAAGCCCCAAAGGGCTCCAGATGTTTTTTTTTTTTGTCCCAAAGGTCAAACAGAGGCAGATGCCCCAAGTGACTTGTCCTGCTCTCAGGGCAATATGAGCCTGGCACTGACCCAAGCAGCCTTGGTGGAAATTGGTTTGTGTGTTAGAAATGTGCAGAGGAACCTGTAGCTTAATACGTGGTGGTGTTTTCTTCTTCTGGGGCCTTATTCCAGAATCATTGCATTCATCATGACTCTTTCTGTTAAATTAATGACTTTGAATCAGGCCTTATATTCATATTTTTAACCTAGAGCTCTTTGGCATTTTAAACAGCATCATTATGTTTCTCATTTTATTCCTTGATACTGGTGTAATTATTTCTTCTGAGCTTCGTCAAAAATGTATTAAACCTCCCAGTTAATACATCTCTGCATCAAGGCTGCCTGGTTTGGGAGGTCACATGTTCTTTCCTTGGAAAACAGTCTGGTAATGTAGTTCTTTATATTGAAAGGCTTCAGAAATTAATAACTGAGGTTATCTTGAGATTATAAATTTACAGAACACGTTTCCCCTCTTTGTTTGCAGGGATTGCCTGCTACAGGGAGCTTTGGGGGCGTTTCTTGGTGCAAAGTTTAGGAAAAAAGTGCTTAGTGGTGTTGTGAGTGGGTGATTTAGATCACTTAAAGAATCATTGTCAAAGGTATTAGCAAGGATGGGTTTAATATGATGTTGTAAAAGAGCAGCAGAATGGTCTGGGTTGGAAGGGAACATGAAGATCCTTTAGTTCCAACCCCCTGCCGTGGGCAGGGACAGTTTCCGCCAGACCAGGTTGCTCAGAGCCCCAGCCAACCTGGCCTTGAACTCAGGGATGGCCTTGTCCCAGGTATGGGGCACCCACCCCTCCTATGCCAGTGCCTCACCAGCCTCACAGGGAAGAATTCCTTCCCAGTGTCTACACAGATATTAGAATATCCTTCCCAATATCCTCCCAGTTTCTTCACAATGTTCCTTAGGGAATGCTAAGTGTGATTAGACATCTGTGTGTAAGAAACTGAATCCCAAAGACCTACTGCTGGTAGAAGGTCTCTGACTTGTAAGAGGTGGGGATGTTTCTGTCTAGCTCCCTGGTATAGTTGTGGCTGGGGCATTGAAGGTGATCTGGGTCAGGGATTGCTTCTCACTTTTAAGGTTTTCCTTTGACACTGACGTCTATCTCTTCAAAAGTATTTAGGTATTTAAGGGTGAATAAGGATACTTTTGGAAATAATTTAGGAGCTAAGTGCCATCCACTTCAGTGGGTTTAGAAAATGCCATCTCTCTCTCATTTCCTTGGGTTGACTTTTTCAAAGACCTGACCCAGAGCAGTAGGTCCCATCTGACATTTTATTGCCTGCCATGATCCGTCAAGGTCATGTTTTAACAAATATGCACAGCACCAGCTGAAAGCTGCCTTTGGTAGCCCTTCTGCAGGTCCTTCCCCTGAGGCTGGCACAGGGAGCTCTGCAGCACAGGGCAGGATTTGCTGGGATCTTTGCCGTGGCTTTGGAGCAAACCCGACCCTGCAGAAAGTACATGCTCTGAAATCCCAAATATCTCAGCACTGCAGCAATAATTCAGGTCTAATACAGTGCCACTTTTCTCATTTAAAAATGGGAAATCACATCAAATGTGAAAGCAATCTGCTCCCATCAGGATGCTAAATACTGTTTTGTAGCTGGATTAAATAAATCTTAATTAGGACGCTCAGTGTATATTTTCATTTATTGCCTTCCTTCCTCTCTTCTCTGCCTCTCCCCACACCCAAGGATCTGACTAGAATATAGTGAAAAATCGTAAAAATTAAAAATGTGAGGGGAAATACACAAAAACTAAACATGTGCATCTTTCCAGCAAGTGAAATATCAGGAGTCTGTTTTCATCATAAATGTAGCACATTTATTTGTGTGTGTATGTCTGCACATATGCATATATAAAAAACATAAGCATATAAACATATAAAGAAAGGATGAACACATTCAAACATATTCTCTGCAGCTTATGGGGCAGAAAAATCTATAGAGCTTCAAATGACCATCTTCTGCAGTTCAATTTCCTTTGTAATGAAAACTAACACCACAGAAGTATGTACATTGTTCAATTTAATATGGTCAATGACAATTTATATCCCCCCCCTTATTTTATTCTGAATTATATTATTGCAGAAAATGAGCAGAGCACATGTGATTCAAAGGGAAAATAATCAGTTTTCATTTCCTATTGGCTTAGGGATACGAATGAGCAAGCTTGAAAGAGAAATTTCTTTAGCAGAGCAATATTTTGTACAGAGGTTTTTTGGAGACCTGAGTCACTTAAAATGATTCCAGCAGAGTGCTGAGGGCTAATTTCCAAGTCAGAAGCATAACTGGGTATTTACACTCCTGTAAGGAGTGCTGTTGTTCCCAGGAGTGAATGTGACATTTCAGCTGCACCAGCCCAAACCGGAAGTAGAGGTTTGTGTTCTTTGAATCCAAATAGGCTCGGGTTTTGGACAAGTTGAAATGAAAAGTGTATTTTCACTCATGGCATGTTCTTTTCAGTCTTCCCCACCACAGGCACAGACACTGCACCCGCCAGATCTGTATTCTTTTATGAGAGGGGACATCGAGGAAGCTGGCAGTGGCAGGGCTGGCAATAATCATGGGCAAAAGACCTGGCTCTTTTTCACCTCCATTTTTGTAGCTACAGAATGGGGGTGATGGGGCTGGGTTTCCCAATGGAGGGAGGATTTGAAAAGAAGGGAATTAAAAATGAGTAATTACTTTTGTAATATGTGTAGATAAAATATTGCTGGTGGTTGAGTCACCTGTGGATACGCCAGATATTCCAGGGAATGTGGTTAGACCTAAGAAACCGACTCCCAACAAAGTCTTCATTGTGCATTTTATCTTCATGAGGGACATCCCAGCTGATTGTCTCTGCACAGCTCTATTTATACATCTTCAGTCAGTGAGCTGAATCCAACCAAACTGACTAAAAGACCTGAGAAAAAAATGATATTAATTAAATGCAATATGGAAACTTCCTCCAGACATATGCTATCTGCAACCAGTGCATATGAATTAATCATGAACTATCTTGAATAAATGTTCTTAAGGGAAAAACTTGCTGTGAAATGGTAGCAAATGAGCCAAAATGATACAGATATCAGGGTTCTTTCTGTTTGCTTCTCTGCTATTCACTGCTATAAATAAATTTATAATCTTTCATTAACTATTTAACAAGCTTTTTTTTTTTTTGTATTTGCAACATTTTGCCATCTCTTCATCTTTTTCTTCCAAAAGTGGGTACAGGCAGCCTTTGAATGAGGCTAACCTGGAACCAGGTATGATATATTTGGGCTACTAAGGCCAAAACAAGAAGTTGAATTTCTTGGCTGTATCACCCTGCATATCAGTCAACTCAGGCATTACTGTGCCGTGATCCAGTATGCAATGTAAAAAAACCAAAATGTGTTTTAATTAAGGGCTTTGAAGTCCTTGATGAAAGGAATGATCTGAAAGAAGGTATTGTCGATTCTATAATGAAAAAATCAGGACACTTCATGCACGCAAGTTTTCAGGAGTGTTGAAGTGCTAATTGGAGTTGCAGTTAAGATTTTTTTAAGCAAACCAGGGAAGCACACATTTATTTTCCCAGCTGTACCAATTAATGGTGTCTGGTGACACTTTTTATTCCCCAAAATATTCCCTGTACTTTCCAGGAGAGTACAAGTCTCCTGTATCTTGTCTCGTGTCTGCCTGCCTCATGGGGATGGGGTTTCACAAACTGCAATCAATGCAGCCAGAGAGTTATTCAGGCCCCTCTAAAGAAAAGAACTGAATTTCAACAATTGATCAGACTCTCTTAATCCCATTTGCCTCCATTTACTAGATTTCTACTGAGTTCCTCAGTGTATGTTTTAGTTGCCCACACCTACTTTCTCTTTTTTATACTCTGGGCATCCTGTCAATCTTTCAAGTGCCCTTAAGGGCATCTTTCTTCTGTAGGTTCTGAGGGCAACTCAGAGAGCATCAGAAATCCAGCTTTAGGCAATTGAACCCCACTCTGGGTCACCAGCTGAGCTACAAATACCTTGATTGTGGACATTAATGTGTCACACCCTCTGCGTCCCTGTAGCACATGGAAGGCAGAGCTCTGGTGGTCCCCAAATTCAGAAAGCAGGCAAAACACTGCACAGCTAAACCCCTTCCACCTATGGAAATAGATGCATGGTGTGGAAATTTGCATTCACAAGTACTGAAAACTATTTACTTTTACAGGAAGTCCCACAGGTTTGCTGCCACAGAAGGGTTTTGCTCCCTAAACATTTATTAAACACATAGAGACCAATGAAAGAAATTTCAAATTAAGTTTGTAATGCAATTCTAATATACATTTAACAGTTAATTAACATTTAACTCAGTTGTGTAAATCATCCACCTACAATGCCAGAATAATGGATGCTATAAAGAATATGCAAGTACAATGGGAATAACAGGGTTTAGCTGGGCTGTTTTGTTCTTACTGTGAAGAACATGTACAGTGACTCATCCCTAATCCTATTTCTAATACATTTTTAAAATTTTGAGTCAAGCAGAGTACCATCCACTTCTCCACTTGATCACATTGTCTTTGACTCTAATAGGAATTTGATTTGTACGTGTCTCTTAAGGCCAGGCTGCAAAAGTTTCATGTTTAAACCCTCTCTGTAGAGAACTCTTTCACATCCTCTAAAATCACCCCTGCCATAAAGCCTGAAAAAAATTGTCATCTGAAACCCACAGAGCAGAACAGGAGCTATGGTTATTGCTGCTTCTGAATTGCCTACATACCCAGGCTGTGCTAAAATAGCTCAGCATCTTTTCTGGATTTTGTCAGATGCATCTATTATATATTTTTAAAATTTTTTTAAAGTTATTTTTTTATTATTTTTACCTGTGGGTTCCTGGTTGGAGCTGCGATCATGCTTCATCTGTTTGTAGAGCTTTTAACAGAACCAGTCTCTAACCTGTCTGTGGCCCTTGCCTACCTCGGGCTGCCAACAGAACTGAAAGAGAAATCTCTCCCTTAAAAAAGTCAGTCAAAAACAGGGAAAAAACTCTGAGTGCCAGCTCTTGCCAGGGGGGCAGGTAGGGCTTGACTAGCACAACAGATGCTTCACTACTCGTTTCTGAAAAGGCTCGTGGTGCAGTTTATTTTACCCCAAAAGGAATCAGTTCAGCTAAGTCCTAATCTCAAAACAAAACCCTGACAGTGTTGCAGAGGATCCAACAGAGAAAAGCACCTCGGAAGGAAATTAAATGCAACATAAAAGCTCCTGAAGCTTGATAACACGTTTTAGGCTCACCAGAAATCAGTAAATAAATAAAAAAATGAGAGGTGAAAAACAGACTGGAGAGGTGTTTATTTTCCCCAAGGAGAACTTGAACATCTGCTGGAGACCACGGAAAAGTGTTAATGAAGCAAGTAGCATCAGGGGAGCTACTTGACTTAATACAGTCCTTTATTTTATTTATGGAGATCTGATTTTTCAATCAAAATGCCTGATGTGGGTTTACAAAAAGCATCCATGGGGGGAAGAGAAGAAAACCACAGGGACTCCCACCTTATCACAGGCTTCTAACTGATCTGTTAGTGATTTTATTAGAAATGTGCTTGGGAAGCTCTGTCAGGGTTCAGCTCAGACTTGGGTTACAGCTTTGAAAGCAAGGCTGAAAATTGCACAGTCCAACCTGTCTGCACTGTTTATGACATCATGGGCAGCACTGCCACAGGAATTTCTATTTGGGACAATGAAAATTGGAAGGGGGAAAGAAAGCCACGGCTGCAGAACCATGGACTTTTTGTTTCTGTATTTGACAATAAAACAGGCCAGGACTTTTTCTCCTTTCCTAAAGACAAGTGACATGGCCCATCTGCTCATTCCTCTGCTCCCAGGAGGAGGCAGCTTTGCTCTTACTACACATTAGGTGTAATCCCTGGCCCTTTCACCTCTCCTTATCAGGCATTTCCTAAGAGTACTAATTAAATGGTAATTAAACCCATGTCTTTGGCCACGAAAAGTTTTGATGCAGCCACACAGAGTCAAGACTCCAGAAGAGAAATTATCAAAAAGGCTTTAATGCCCAGTGGGGTACTGGTGTGTGACTTGATTTTTCTTTGCTCAGAGCTGCTGTGGCACAAGGGCACAGCTGAGCGCCCCAAAAACCGAACAAAGGGAAATGTTTTGCCAAGGAAGCTTTGCAAAAGGACAGATGGTCTGGAGCAAGTGGTTAACTGTAGAGAATTGATACCGTTCCCTTCATAATTGGCAATAAAACTCTATTTTACCTTTGGGGGATATATTCTTGAAAGAAAGTACCTGATTTGAGTTCCTAGCATAAAAAAAAAAGAGTTTGTTTATCTGTCTAGGTAGTGCTACTGGTTGTGTCATTGTAAATAAGCTCTGGCATCCCTAAGAGACTTTTGTGCACTGGGAATTTGAAAGAAAGGCCATTCCCAAAGCTCAAAACATTTGCCAGACAGACAGGTTAGGAGGGAAAGTGCTACAGGCCTTTCAGTCAGGTGAATCCTCAGAAGAAATCCCCCCAAAAAATCCAGGCAAAATCCCACCTTAGCTGCTAAAAGATAGGAAGGAACTAACAAAAATATGGAGCCAACATCTAGAATTCATTGCATAGATTTATATATGGAATTTGATGTAAAAAGAAAAGACAAAGTTGATGAAAGTGAATAAAAATTGCAACCCTACCCATGATCAGTGAGGAAACTTGAAAGAATCATTTGGCCATGAATGACCAAAGAAAATGGTTGTGTCAGCAGCCCTAAAACCCAGCTTTGTTAGAGGACACAAAAAGAAGGAGTGGTAAAGGAAAAACAAAGCACTGAACACACTGAAGGCAAGTGACATATTAAATCCATGAGAAGCATTAAATACACATTTCTCTGTTTAAATGGAAGAAGATGTAAGTTGGAGGAGAATAAAACTTCATGTTTCCTGAATCAATTGTTTGAGGTAACACGAACCCATGGGTCCTGTAGAAAACAGGTTTGACTTAAACACTCATCTAAAAAGTACATTACCCTGAAAACCCGGTGTGTTGGGAAGGAGAGAGATCAGGGAACTAGAAAGGTCAATCCAGAGGAAAATAATGGATTTCACAGTCAGAAAACAGGATTTATGTGCAGTGTTTGTCAGTGTGCCATCATGAGAAATAGGTATTGTCACACAGGTTTTCACTGTTTGGTAAAGCAGACATTTAACCAGCCAGTTAAGGAAAAACCTGTTCTTTCCAATACCAGGCTGTGATTTATTTTCTGCATATATGTAGTGAAATCACAGAGTACATAACCACTGATGGAATGAGCTGCCAGACTACTACCAAAATACCTGTTTTGCTCTATTTGTATTTCATTTTGAATGCTTCAAACCAGTCTTCATGCCTTCCCTTCCAAATCCCATTCATTTCTAAAGTCTTAGTGCAGGAGCTGTGTCAGAAAGTTCCTTTTCTGACTCAAGCACATTACTTTTTCCTTCTTTCACCTCCCCTGGCTGCAAATGACATTTGTTCAGGCTGCTCCCCAGGTGAACTCAGGCATCTTTCCAAGCTTAAAGGCCAAAAGCTCACAGATGTCACATGTCTTTTCTGATATTTCTGAACAAAATGAATGTTCAGAAGTAATTTCCACTTCCCTTCCTGTATTCATCTTCAAGTGCACTTTCCCCCCTCATTTTCACTCCTTTTCTTCATTTTGTCCATTTTTCCTTCTTAGCTTGCATGTTTTTTTCCATTTGCATGTTCTCCAAATGTATACTGATAATTTTATGGGGACTCCAAAAGACATATGAGAAAAAACAGGTATCACGGTCCTCCAGGGGCAAAAATACCAATATTATTTATTGCAAAATATCTTCCAGACTCTACGCCATGGCTTGCCTCTGTGCTGGAGGCTGTGGAGAGGGACCTGAAGTTCTAAAAACTTCAGAATGTGAATATACTAAACCATCAGAAAACTATTTCTGGATTTGTTTTGGGTTGGGTTTTTTTTTCCCCTAATTTTTTTTTCCTTTTCTTTTTTTCTCTTTTTCTCCTTTTTTCCTTGGTGGCCTAGTTTTCTGCCCAGCAAGTGGACGGAAAAGGCTCAGTGCAGGTCAGATGAGCACCAGAGCTGCTGCAGACAAAGTTGAAAGAGAATGTAGCAATAATGAGGGAATGAGAAAAGGGCAGGGAAATGGGACCACAGCATGGCTCTCTTAGATCACCCCTGGCATTCATTTGGCCAGGGTTACATGTCAAGACTACAAATTTGTAGCAATAGTGAGTATTTTAAATCTTAGGAAATTATTTTCATCTCTGACTTCTCCATTTATGAAACAGTTTCATTATTCCTCTTGTAAAAGGACTAATTTAAGAATGTAATTTTAGTGATGACCATGAAAACAAGCTCTCTTGTGTGTTACAGAAATATATTTTCCTCCTTGCCCATCAAATATCACCAAGATTTCTCCTATTTTCGCAGTGTTTCTCCACCTCTATTCCTATTCTGCTTGGTGTGCACAAGAATCAATCAAGGGATATATTAGAGGTGCGCACTGAAATAAATTAACAAACTTTTTTTGCTTCACACTGTTAGACAATTGCATCAAATTCCTTTTGGAAATCCCTGCACAAGCAAAAGTTAGACAACTTCACCTATCAGTCCTTAGCAAGACATACCCCACTTTAATCCAGAAACCACTTTTGATGAACTGTTGTATTCTTGAACATTTTTATTTGACTCTATATCTTTAATATTTTTTCTGTCATCGTTTGTTCCAACAAGCCTTGCATTGAATAAAATTAAACCCAAGAATGTGTAGATACATAAAGAGAAGTCATGTTTCTTCATAAAACTGAAAAAAAAAAAGAGAAAATATTTTGAGCACATCAGCCTCTCTTCTGCTCTGGGACAGAAGCAAAGGTCAAGCTAAGCACAGGTTAAAAACAACTTTTTTAGTCCCTGGTTTACCTTAATTAACTTAGGCAATTGGAGAAAATTTCCCTATTGAGGAGCAAGGAGAATATTACCAGTGTGACAGATGCTCATGCTGTTAGTTCCCACAGGACAGAGATTTTTAATAGCCATGGAACAGAGAGGGGAACAAACCTCAGCCCACAGAAACATCTACTCAGATGTCAGTGTAAGGAGAACTACGGTTGTGATCAATATACAATAAAAGCAGAGTTTGGAAAGGTTATTCAGGGAAAATTATTTTGCCTTCATCAATACCACTTTTAATGAAAACTGAGGAAGAATGACTTATGTCATTCTTTGACCAGACCCAGATTATTTCCTTCTCTCTACTGTCAGTCTGGACATTTTGTGCATTTGGATACACAGCAGAGAAATTGTTGGAAAATTGTCAAAATGGGAAACTCTGATCTTGAAGTAAATTTAAGATTTCTTATGAAAAGTTTTCAGAATACATGAAGATGTGTAGAAGTTGGTTCTTGTGGTCTCACCCCAGAGTTATCAAATACCATGTAAATGTCATACATACTAAAGTTGGGTGTCTGCCACTTGCAGGGTAATTAAATCTGTCCTAACAAGTTTCATAACCATTCCTCCGCTTTTCTAAAAAAGTCTACAAATAATTACCACTAATTCTACAAATAATTACCACAGTCAGGGAGCTGATGCTTTGTTTTTCAGAGATCTTGGGTAAAATGAGATAAAAGGATAAAAGTCTGTTTGTTATGCTTGTCCTGCCCTAACATCTCACAGGCAAACAAATGTGAATTCTCAGGTAATGTCCACTTGAGTCTTTTACTGGCTTAAATGGATCCTGCACCAGTCACATTTTTATGAACTGTATCTGCTGCTCACCTACACCAAACAACACTTTTACCATTAAACTTCAGTCTATTAATGTAGCCAGACTGAGTAGTTAATGCAGAACTGCTGAAGATCCAAATCTAATAATACAACTAAACACAGCTTCATTGAATACTTTGCTGTTTTACCAAATGACACATCTGGCATCTTCCATAATGTGGAAACAAGAGGTAGGACTGGAAGATGATTTGTCATGGGTACAGGTGGTGTTGAAGGACACTGAGCACCAGCATAACTTTTTCATTGTGTATCTCCAGCTTCTTATTTTTCTTCTGATAATCAGTGTGGCCAACCTGCAGCTTTGTTTGTAGTAGTTTTGCTTACTTAATAGTACCACTTTGTCTTTAAAAGAGTAAATTACAGATCAAATCTCCCATTTAGCTTTGATCGAGTCGGGTTTTTTTTATAAGAGACAAAGAAAGAAGGGTTAAACCTTACCAGGAGGAGAAGCAGTATCATAGACTATTCTGAGTTGGAAGGGACCCACAAGGATCGAGTCTGAGTCCTGGCCCTGCACAGGGCAACCCCAAAAACCCCACCCTGTTCCTGAGCGTGTTGTCCAAATGCTCCTTGAGCTCTGTCAGGCTTGGGGCTGAGACTACTGCCCTGGGGAGCCTGTTCAGTGCCCAATCACCCTTTTGGGGGAAGAACCAGGATGGTACAAACAGTTTTCAGAAATACAAAGGGAAACTACTTGTCTGCTAGGTTCTCCTTCCTCCCAGCTCATTTGCAATATAAAAAGTTGTCCCCTGCCACTCTGTAAATGCAGTCCAGGAACTTAAGACTAGCAGATATGCAGACATCAGTAACACTGAGAAGGCTGTTAGACTCCCAGAAGCTGTATTGATTAGCTGGTGGGACCCTTTATCAAGTTGTCACAATTAAGTGTTGTTTTAATAGTCCCCTTTTCCCATTTAATTCATTCTCTTCCGCATTAACAATGTATGAGGCCTAATGCTAAAAGAGTGCCATGCCTTCCAGAGGGATTAGCACTTTCTGCAGGAAATTGCCTGTTCTGCACACCCTTCCACTGTGCATTTTATCACAGCCATCAGCTGAAACCTGCTCTTGGTTTGTGCATCCATGGAGTGCCAGCCCATGGAGATCGGCAGGATTCACAACAGTTCCCAAGTGTGAAGTGTGAATTTGTTTGGTCTCAGACTGGTTCCCACCAACACTCCACTCCTGCCCAAATATGTTGGGGGCCAATACAACAGCCAACTCACTGTGGCAGCTCTCAGTTATCTTTATTTTAGGTTGGCTGTAAGAAGTATTCCATTTTATTAAGATTCATCTCTTTTACTGTTAAAAAAAAATGAATATTTGTAAAAAGATGCTTCATTAAAACTAGAAATGGTTGAATATTTCCAATTCAAAGAAAGAACTTGTATATTTTTTAACAGCAGTTTTATTTTAGCAGGAGGGATGTTTCTCAACACCAGTAAAATTCCAAGCACTTTCCATCACATATTGAAAGGGTGTGACAGCCAAAAAAACACTTCATGCCCCTTGGGGTTTGGCTTTGACACATTGATCACATTTTCTACTGTTTTTGTAACATCTGTCATCATTTTTACAACATCAGCCTTCTAGATATGTAGAATCCAAAGCCCTTCCCCAAGATCCCCTTTTCAGTCTATAGGAAAGTTAATGATCCATGAAAAATGTCACATCATTCATTCAAAGGACAACAAGGATAATTTGTGACCTCTTTCTGTCTCAGGGGGTAATGACACTTCACTCTTGCCTTTACTTTTCGATATTTTCATGCTGGTCAATGTCTAGGTAATTAAACAGATAAACTTTGTTGCTAAGTGTCATGCAGTGCTTTTTCCCCTTTAAAAACCTTAGGTGAAATCCACCTAAGCAGCTGAAAATCCTTAAATATATCAGAAAACATTTCAAAAAATATGGTCAAAAAGAAAAATTATAACTTTGAATGCATTAATGCTTTGACTTTCCGAGGCAGGTAAATCCTTAAGCAACAGTGTTGCACACAAAGCTGCTATTCCAGCTCTTGCAAAACTTTACATTTAACCAGGACCATTCAGTGACAATGGTATGATAAGGACATGTCTGTTGAATGTGTGCAGCATTATCAAAGCTTAATCACAAGGATTAGAAGGGATCCATGGAATCATCTACAGAAGCAGCAGTTGATGGACTCTGGCCCGAAGGCTTGGAATGAAGCAAAAAATATTTCAAATAGTGCTGTGAGGTGAAAACATTTTCCCTTCAAAAGGCTGCTATTAGAATGCAGTGCTGGATAATGATCCTTGACTCATCATCTGTGTGTTCTCCTCTATGGGCTGGCAGGGGGTTGGAACTGGTTGAACTTTAAGCTCCCTTCCAACTCAAGCCATTCTGGGATTCACTGAAGCAGTTCTCCCACATTTCTGGGTAGAACCTGCCTGTCTGTGTGCAAACCTTGCCAGTCACGTGGTATCGATTCCAAGCCATAGCATGCTCCTAAATTGTCTTCCAGAGTCAGTCTGCACTGACTTGGCAGCTCCATATCCAGGATCTTTGGACATCTGCACATTAAGTCACCCTCAGGAAGAAGCTGAGTAGCCTTTTGTTGCTCTCAGTCCCATATGCCAATGACTCTCTGCAATGTGAACTTCCAAGCTGTACTTTTCCAGCCCAAAACTCCAGTGGTGGTCTCATAAATGCCGTACAGAAGGATCAGTTCCTTCCTGGAGTGATTCTGTGTTGTGATCCAAAGAGCCAGGGTGCAGTTGGTCTTTGCTGGAGGGGCACACTCCTGACCCTTGTTCAGCTTTTCTCCAGGCCTTCTCTCATCCCTAGGCTGAACTATTGTAAGAAGTTATTCTATTCCAGAAGCAGGCCTTTAAATTGAACCCTAAATTGATCCTCATGAGATCTGTGAGCTCATTTCTCCAGCTTTCTCTTCCCCATGGCTACCAGCACAGTGGCTGCTCCCAGTTTGGTGGGGTGTGGTCAGTACACCAGGAATGTGCTACATGAATAAACCTTCACTATCACCACCCGAGGGTCACTTGCTGGATTGAGAGAGGCGCATCTCCCCTCCCTACTGCTCTGGACTGTTGCTGTACATGGCATGAAAAAATATCCAGACTTATCTCAGGAACTGCCAAACAGGCCCTGAGGGCAGAATTCCAGTGCTGCTTTAGAAGACAGCTCTAATCTCAGTGCAATGCCGTGTTTGACACATTCCCCGCTGAATATTTCTTCTCCTCCAAGTAGTAGAATGAGAGCCTTTAAACAGTTTAGCTTGGGAAGCTCTGGGAAGGAAATAATTTCAGAGATGGAAGAGTAACGTTGGAAAGCATCACCAGATGCTCACCCGGGTCTAAAATTATCCTGCAGACATCTGCTGCTAAGTGCTTCTACAAACAGCACCCTGGTTTGGGCTGATCCTTCCTCTTTGTTGGCTTTTGAAGGGTCTCTTTGCTTCCATGTCCCGTAACTGTTGTTCCAGAAGCACTCAGGATTTGCCCAGTTACTCTACTACTGGTGCTGAACTGACTTGACTCAGAACAGAATTATTCCTGAAAACGTTGTGCTGGCTTCTGAACAAAACCACTTCAGAGGCCCCCCTGCTTTACAGAGAAACACAACTGTTCTTTTTGGTCTAAAAAGGCACAAAACTGTTTCTTTTAGTCTAAAAAAGACCTGTCTCTGTGCCAAGAAAAGCTTTCGAAGCAGTGAATTTGAAAGGAAAAAAAAAGGAGAAAAGTTTAGCTTACCTACACACATATGTTTCTGCTCTTAGCGTTGCACCTTTATTAATGTATTTGCAGTTAAAAATGGAGATATATACAAGCCATTTAGCAAGATGAAGGGGACATCTATTATTAACTGTTAAATTAATAAACCCTAATCAGGCACAGACCCTGGGGCACATACCACTTTGTCTGTGAAAACCACTTATTATCATTTCCAGTACCACTTCTTTTCATTTCCAGCAGCTTTTATGCTCTGTTTAGGATGTATTTAGGGCTTCTTTTGCTGTTACCTTTGGGGAATACACTC
Organism: Gymnorhina tibicen; assembly: GCA_013399875.1. Lineage (NCBI taxonomy): Eukaryota > Metazoa > Chordata > Aves > Passeriformes > Artamidae > Gymnorhina > Gymnorhina tibicen. The sequence continues at coordinate 597,533 of VXAZ01009805.1, read as the reverse complement.
TATCACCAAAATAATCAATAACTACGAGCTGATATCTCCTCTGCATACCCTGCTGCTAACACAGACATGAACCAGGGCTTGTCACAGTTTTGATAATTTGAAAAATCCATACAGGTTTAGAAAAAAATAGACTAATTAATATTCTAATTACTATTATCTTAATCACTATTATTCTAATGATAATATTTCAAGCTGAATAAAAGCTTTTAAGTTGGAAGATTTTTAGAGTTCAATTTGTGTAGCCGAGCAAAAATTTAAACATACAGCTAAATGAGTTGAACTCTAACACTTCTAATTTAAGATCAAGAAGTGAGTTGATTATGGTGTATAATTAAATATCATAATAAAGAGCAAATTAACTCTGCCAGGGCTTTCCCCTACCTTTTATCATTTCAGTATTTCAAATGTACCAACCAGAGAAATAACAGGAACCAGCAGCCACAAGTTATAGCTATGATATTGAAATTGTAAGTATGGCATAAGATTATAACTAAGGAACAATTCTGTAAGAGTGATGTTGATTAAAAATCAACAAAGTTTTCCATTTACATCTTGTGATTACTTCAGATGAAGATGGAGTGTATTTCTCAATTATTTGTTTCAGAAAAATATACGGCATTGGGAAAAGAAAAAAAGGCTGTGATTGTATGGGCTGTGAGATATATGAAGTCAGACAAAAAATTCAACAAAGTTATAAAGATATTCTTATATTTTAGTTAATCAATCTTAAAATGATGTAATAAAGCTAGCTTTTGGGGAGGTCATTTGTTAACATTTTTTAATTAATGGTCATCTTCCTAAAAGATAAAAAATTTTCTAAAGATGTGTTTGCTTTTTAACTGTGGAAAGAAGAGGATTTAACATTGGTTATTCAAGGAAGTTTTTAAAAAAACAGAGAAAACTGACCTTATTCCAATATTTTCTGCTAGTATTTTTCTTCATTTTTAGAGAAACTTGTTCCAGAAAGTCCTGATGAAAGAAATGGCTTTTTCTATAGCTTTTCCTTGCAATCAAAGAAGGGATTGTTTTCTAATTGTGGTGCTGCTCTCATCCCCAGGACAGCTAAACCCCACTTCAGACCTTGTGGATAAAATGTAGGTATTTAGTTTCTTTTTCCTAGACCCCCATCCAAGGTGGAGGTAATGATATTTCTTTTCTCTCCCTCATTACCTTTCCTGGGTGATTAAATTCTGATTCAAGAGCTCTTAACCAGATGCCTTCTCATGTTACAGCCAAGCACTAATCTTTTAAGACAAAGTACTGCATATTCTGTGCCAGTGTTGTAGCGTGCAGAGAGGGGCCCTGATCTCTTCTGGCAGCTTCCAGTCAATGAGAACACAAAAGAAAGGATACCTGCTTAGGCAGCAGAATACCTACATATTTTTCATTAATTTCCAACAGTTGTAATGGCCACAAGATAACCTTAGGAAGCCCACTTAATTATTTTTCAAACCTTATATGAAAATACCATCTTAACATTTTGACAGAATGTGGTATTTTGCTAATCCTCAACTTCAAAAACAGATTTGAAATGCCACTTTTCTGCATGCTTTTTTTTTTGTGAATCACAGCATGAAAATCAAGTGCAGAAGGTGAAAAGGGAAGTCCTTCATGGGACTGTGGATAAAAGAAAGGGTCTCTGCTGCTGAGCTGTTTGCCTGCTCAGGTGCTGGGTGTGTCAGCACCCCAAAACACACAGGTCAACAGAATGTGATAAATACAGAAAAGGAGGAAATGCTGTGATAAAAATACGTGAGACAGGACAGATTATCTAGGTTTGAAAGACAGGTGTTTGCCAAGGAAGGCAGGAGCCTCCCTTGGAATGGAAAACATAAGCCCCTTCCCTCCAAATTATTGTAATTTTGAAATTAAGGGGCTTTGAGGCAATTACATGAGAAATAGGAATAACAGTTATTTACTATCATATATGACAAAGCAATAATATAGAAAATACTTGCTTAACCTGGCAGAGTCAGGATACGACCTGACACCCTGCCGGGCAGGGTATTGGTAGCAGTCCAATTCAGTGATAGCTGCAGCTCTCTTTGAAGTGGTTCTGTTGAAGCAGTGATCTTCAGATCACCTAGAAAAGGTCTGGTCCTCCTCGGAAGGTCCAGTGGTGGTTGTGTAGCTCTTTTCCTCTGGGAATCCACTAGGTAAGGACTCACTACACTGTTTCAAACTCCAGATTATATCTACATGGGAATGCTTGGTTCTTCCCCCTGGGCGGAGCATCTCACAATGGGCTGGTGTAATTCTGTGAGTCATGGGGTGTGTCCTTGATTGCCCATTACACAGAGACAGCTCCCCGGAGGGAGTTATCAGGGGTGAGTCATGGCAGGGGATAACGAGCACAGCCACACCTGGTTTTAACAGCTTGTGAAGATGATGATAGAATACATACTTGTGGTTACACCTTACATTGTAACCTAGGACACAGATATGGAGCNAACATGTACATGCTCAGGTTTTCCAACCACAGATATCAATAAAAAAACTTGAAAAACCCAAATCAAAAACTTTAACNAGCTGAGTTGCCTTTTTTTTTTTTTTTTCCTGATGGAGGAAATAAGAATATGTTTTATATTTCAATTTGTATTTTCTTTGGGATGGACCCTGAAACCTGTACTTAGTTTTGATTGAGCCATGAGAAAGGTTTTTAATTTGTTTATTGTAGAGTAAGTGACCACATCTGGAAATTTTTATGTGTGAATTGAGGCCCATGGAGAAATTCCACTGTCAAAAGGTGTTCACCATGAAAAAACCGAATTTTTCTAAAATTAGAATACTCTTGAGTCACTCCATGAGTGTTTGTCAAATGGTGTTCACCATGAAAAGGTGTTCACCATGAAAAAACCGAATTTTTCTAAAATTAGAATACTCTTGAGTCACTCCATGAGTGTTTGTCAAACTGGAAGTACCTCCACAATAGCCTTTTGATTCTAAAACTGAATGTGTTCATTTGCTGTTTTGAAGTTAAATATTGTTTTAATTTGTTTTATTTAGAAAAGCTTGAAATAAAAAGTTAATAATTAAAAATTTATAATGAAGATACATGTTTGCAGCTTAATGGAAAGAAGCTCATTTTCCACAAACATGTACATGCTCAGGTTTTCCAACCACAGATATCAATAAAAAAACTTGAAAAACCCAAATCAAAAACTTTAACAAAAAAGAAAAAAATAAGAGTGAAAACCTTTGAAGACTGCCTCTGGCTTTCTAGATGTAACTGAGGTGAGGATGACTGATTTTCTTTCAACCCATTTCACTGTTTATATTCAGGATATAGCAGATAAAGCAGGCATAAATCAACAACAGTAACCAGTTAACATCCCAGCAAACAAGATATTAATCCATTTTTGCAGGAAGAAGGGCTGCTGTAAGGATGAGTGGCTGCTGTAATGTGATGCCCACACTGGAAGTGCAGATCCTAAAATTCCATACCTTGATGACAGTTGTGCAACTTCTCACTGCAGCAACATCCAGGCATCCAAATTCCCCCATAAGCATTCCATTTTCTTTGTCAGCGATGGATCAAAGCTGAGATGTGTTTGGAAGGTTTTAACAAGAACGAAGAGTGACACTGCCCTCTTCTTAAGAACTTAATCTAATTGCTGGTGTCCACCACACATGCATGTTTTACAGCTGTGTGAAAGACAATAAAAGTAATTTCTTGCCCATTTTATGTGCCATTTTTCAGAAAGTCAAGAAGGTGGCTTCAAAGTAACCATTAACATGGGTTGTTAAGTTTGGTAGATGGTAGCTTTGAGCATCTCCCGTTATTTAGAATTTATGCTGCTAGAACTATTCATGCAAAAATAAAATAATAGGCACTCTGGAAAATTTTTAAAGGAAGTTTGGAGTTTAGAATTTCTGTCAGAAGCACAGTGTGTGTTTGATAGTTATGGTAATAGAAATAAAAGGGAAATTTAATGGATTAAGTTTTAAACCAGCTTCCAAAACAGATACTTAAGGCTCTTCCCCTTGTAAGACATTTTTTGCAGTATAGCACTTGTAAGAGGCTTTCCCTCTTAATTGTTAAGCTTTTGGTATTTCAAGATTCAGTAGGAACACAGTGACATAAGGCCACAAAGACAAACACAGAAATCAGGTGCCATGACTTAAACTACAGACTTGGTCACAGTCCTTCACTGAATACTTCTTTAATTACTTTCCCCTGCACTCCATCTCCACAAGGCCAGGAGATCTTATCAGATCTTATCTGACAGAGCAACTCAGCTGAAAATGATACCAACTTTTCAGTAATGGTGATGTTTTGCAGTCTGGTGGTCTAAGGTGTAAATTAAAGTTGATTTACAGGCAACACAGTCATGAATTAGAGGCATTGATACACCTGCAAAACAAACCCAGCTTCCCCACACACAGCCCCAGGAGGTCTTGCCTTGTTTGCTTCACCTGTTTTGCCCAGACATGAGTGTTTGTAGAAGAGATGTTTATTACCTTTCCTTACAAATCCTGCCTGGCTGATTGGGGTTATCCTCCTGAATTCCATGCTCATTGACTCCAGCTACAGCTCTGACTAATTCCACACTCAGACAGAAAAGGACAGAGGATCAACTTAAATGTGCTGTCTTGGGCAATCAAAGAGCTAGACATGGCCATTAGACCCTCCCTAAATCCTCTCATCTCAAACTGGGACACATTCATATATTAATCAAAGACATTAAAAGCAAATCTGGTGATTCAGACAGTGAGGGTCTCTCTTGCTGTTCCTGTGTATCCACCAGCTATGGACAAAAGCTGGAAAACTTGTCATCCAAGATGGATAAATTAATCCCCTCCCTAGAGAGAAAAAAGTTTCTTTAACTGTATAACCTATGTGAAAACTGTCCAGTAGAGAGAGGAGAAAGAGCATCAGAGGACACACTGATAATCAGTCCTGCACAGGCTTTCCCTTCCACCATCAGGAGCTGGGGTCAGTTTCTCCAGACAGAACAACTCTGATTTGTGGTATTGACACCCACCCTAGGGAAATATAAAGAAATTCAAATGTCTTGCACTGAGGCATATAATCCTTGCCTGACTGCCTAAACTAAAGCAAACACAGAGCACAGCAATAATTCAAACACAGGGAAGTGAGCCAGGTGGGAAGAATGCAAATGGTCTTTATGATCTTCCGTATTTGGCTATATGGAAGTAAGGTCTGGGTGTGATGTTTATCATCAGATCTAATATAGCGGTGTCAAATCTTGAGCAAGCGTTCTGCAAATCCTTTAAAGCTGTGCAATTATTCCTGACAGGATAGGCTGAAAAATTCAGCCCTGCAGTGAGGCAGGAAAGGCTTAGGCAAAACAAGAGAAAGGAAAAAACATTCTTGGAAGGTTTGCGTGTGGGTGCTGTGGAGGTTCAGGTCTCTTAAATTGTCTGTGCCATATTTCTGACTATAATGCATTAAACAGGGAGATTACAGGAGAGCAAATTTGTCTTTGAGGACGGATCTACGGAGTGCTGACTGGTTTAGTTTGTTGTTGAAGATTGCTACAGAATCCAGGGGCTTTTCTTCCCATTTAAGGTGACTTTATATAAAAAAGTAGAATTGTGTTCCCCTTTTCACATTATATACAGCAAACATTTAGCTTAACTTTCTGTACATGTAGCTCATTTTCCATCAAAAAATTTCATTCATTTAAAAGAGAATCTAAGAAAGGAAAAAAAGCCAGAAGGTTTATATTGCTTGAACTACTTCTTTTAAGTTGAGGGTGTGGAAGATAAAAATTACATGATTATACTTAAAAACCCCTAAATGTTTATATTGGAAGCACACACCAATAGTCTTTAAATTTCTCAGTTCTCAACTGCATGAGGTGCAATGAATTGTACTCTCAGTGTACATATTGATTCAACACAACTCCACACAAACACACACCAAAACTGGCATTGGATTTAAGAAAACGGGAGGTGTGGGATTTTGTAATTACTTTCTGTGTAATGAAAAGGGCTGGATCCATGCTGATCCGCTCTGTACCTCTCTAAAGCAATTTATTGCTTTTCAGCCACTTAATAAACTTCAGTGGGAGCCAGGCAGTCAGAACTTGTGTTATTATGCTCGTGTCAGGGGCTGCATTTCACAAGATCTCACCCTTCCCCTCACATTTCTTGCTGCCACTATTTCTAGAGCAGTTTCCCCACAGTGACCAGCACGACCAGTGCCTCTCATCCCATCACTGAACACCACTGGTAATTACATGCATTGAAAAGACGCCTCTGAGCCTTAATTCCTCCAGGTCAAGCAGTCCCCGCTCTCTCAGCCTTTCCCCAATGACAGATGCTCCAATCCTCAATACTGAAATTAAAAGTAAAGCCAAAATTTAGGATGTCCATTATCCAAAATAGTGACACTTTTTCTTATAAACTGTAACAACAGTTTTCATAACCAGGTCCTCATGAATTAAACAGTGAGATAATAACAGAGGCAGATCAACAGGAAGACATGGCAATACATTCAGGGGAAGCTACTACACTCAGTGCTGGATAAAAACTTGTCATTCAGTGAGGTGTGTGCAAATTCGTGCATGCACAAGATGATAATGCGAGCTCTGCAATTATTACCAAGAATAAAAGGGCTTTATCAGCAGATCTCAATGAGTGTGTTACAAAGAACTAGAATAATATGTAAAACTGGGAACTGGGACATATAGCTGCAAAGTGACTGACAATCATTCAGAAGGCCAGTGTCAGCCCTGGGAACAGAACCAAGGACATTCTAATCCCTGGACAGAAACACTACAAGTTATCACTTTTTTCTCCCAAAACGTGGTTCTGTCAGTGGGTCATTATCTTGAGCTAGGAGCATTGTTTTTGAGGTCTTTGTGCCCATTAATTTCTTGGTGTTCCTGTGAAACAGATGATTTTTATCCCCCCTGTGGTTCCTGCCACAAGCACATCTGTGCGTGGGGACAGGCAGAAAAGTCCCCAGCGTACAGATCCTATTATCCAGCTACCAGAACGTGTAATGTTCTGCTCTCTGCAAATCACAATGGATTTGATTCAAAAACTTAAATATAGAAACCATCAATTCCCCAAATGGCTAATTATTTTTGAAAGGGATACATTATTGCTGCTATTTTTTTTTCAGAAAGGCAAATACTGGGGAAGCAGCTGTTTTGCACCCATAGTACTTCGGAAATGTTCAGGATCAAAGATGACTGCTACTTGTTTAACACACAATAGCTGCTCTTTTGGCTCCTAGGTAGCCAGAACACCAGGGCAATAAAGACTGGGTTTGGGAATACTTTAAATTCTAGCAGATGCTAGAAACAATTCAGGAGACTGCTAATATCCAAAGACTAAGGGCACTTCAGCTGATCCTGGCCTCCTTCAGTACCAACATCCCAGCAGGCAGTAATGAGTAGTGAAGTGTTGAGGAACCATTCTTTTTTTCCGGCTGAGTAACTCCTTGACTAAAGCTTCTTTCCACAGGTCTTTGGAACCTTTGGAAAGAACTGAAAGTGTCAGGCAAGGTGAGATGGTGACATCCATCCAAATTGCATTTGCATTTCTAATCCCAGTGTTCTTTAACCTGTGAACTCGTAAAGTCCTATTTCCTATGGATTTCTATGCATCTTTCCAGGGAATTATAGGCTTGAGGCTAATATAAAAGCTGGATAATTACCACTGCACACTTAGAGCTTTGTCAGATTTGCTGCCTTCTTTTACTTTCCTTTAACTCCATGCTTTTTTTTCTTCTCTTCTTTCAGGTGAATTTATTCTCAGTTTTAAATGTGTTTCAGAAATATGGAAGCCTTCAACTTCTGGTATTTAAAAAGAAGCCTGAAAGCAACAGCAGTGGTGAGGAATGGGGCTGTGGTGATAGCTGGGGCTGTGGGTTACTGTGCTTACTGGGCTCCAGTTATGCACCTCTGTGCTAGTGGAAAACTGCAGCAAAACCTGCATCGAGGGCCAGTCTGCAGAATTTGTACAACATTCCCCTGTATGATCCAGACATCAACAAAATTATCTGCCCAGGGCATAAAGTAACACAGCAGTTTGCCCACAAGACACCACTTGGGATGGGATTTATTACTGAATAAATGAGTCTTCACCTGGCCAGGTACATCCAGAGGAAAAGGAGGTCCTTTAAGGGGCATCACCTCTGCAAAGAATTTGAGAAAAGGCTTTTGGTGGGAGGATGAGACAGGAAGGAATTGGATAATTTAAAAAATAAGCCTGAGAAGTTTTAATTGAGCTTCTTTTGATTTCAGTGATACTGTTCTCTGTAGGAGAAGATGGCTTTGCTTTAGGAGAGGCAAACAAGGTTGAACCCTTGTTCTAACACAGATTCTCCCAGTGATGCTCTGCGTATTTTGACCTGCTGAAATTTTGTCCTCAAAGCTGTTAACTCCTGAGCTTTAAACTTCAAGATCTGGAAAGAAATACCTTTCAAGGGGTATTTTTTTTTGTTTTTTTGGTTTTGTTGTTTGTTTTTTTTGGGGCGGTTGTTTGTTTGTTGTTATTGGTTTTTATGGTTTGTTGTTTGTTTGTTTGTTTGTTTGTGGGTTTGCCCCTGGGAATGCCCCATTCCCTCTCGATTTACTGCTTTTTACCACTGCCTAAACTAAATGGGCTGCTGGGCTCTGAGCCTTGCCATCCTTCCCCATTCCACGGGCCACTGTAACCCTGCCACCAGACAGCTGGCAGTGACATCAGGAGCATTTCTGACACCCCTGGAAGGTCTCTGCTGCTGTGCACAACAGAGCAAACAGGGCCATGAAAGGAGCCGATGGACTGACGAGCTCTGCCCTTCGTGAAATGAGACTCTGAAGCATCCCATCAAACAGGATTTAATAACAGCAGGTCGATATCACCCCCCTTGCCAGCAAATGAATCCTCCAGCCTTTGCGAGGGCTATCAGGGACTGGGAGCAGGGACAGTCTTTTATTCAGGATGTGGTGACAGAGGCTTGATAAGGAGCCTATAAAGTTTCATCTTCAAATTTATGTTTTCCAGTGAAAGATTTCTTTCATGAAGCTTTCCAAGACTGAAAATGTGGGGGAAGTAAGTGAAATTGTTAAATAGTAGTAATTGAAGATACAGGCAGCTGATAAAATCAAAATCAGGGATGAAATTATGGGTTGTTGTTATTTAGGGGAGCAACAAAATGGTCTTCTTGCATGTTTTGCAACATATTTTTTCTTGTATGTCAGAGAAAGCCACTCAAAATACACCAAAGAAATTCCAACGTGAAAGGGGGAAATGATATATAAAAACCTTAACTCTCAAAAATAAACTATTAGAGACATGTGATAGCTCATATCATTAGCATAATAATTTCACGTTCTACAGGATAAAGAATGTATATTAATAATTCTTAATAGTTGTGTTTCTAAAAGTAAATTTTCAGAATATCAGAATGAAAAGGCTGAAGTTTGTTAAAATGTAATTAAATATTAGGAGAACTTTGCATTTCAGGCAAATAGCCCTGGATTGAACAGAAGATGTGGAACGATGTTATCAGCAGGGAACTGTTTGCTATTGTTTGAACAAAAGGTATTCTTTTTCACTTGAAACAGACTAACAGTCAAGCACTATTAATTCTCTTCAGTGAGCAGGCTTAAAGCAGAACCACATAACAAAATACAATGATTCTCTAGGTCACAAAACACCATTATTTCTCCTAGTTTCCATATATATCTTTTACAAAAAACCCCACTTTTAAAAATAAATATAAGTTTTTTCTATTGAAAAAACCTGCATTTTGAAACTTTGCCTAGAACTGTTACTGATAGGAAATGGTGACGTAAATAGAATTTTAATAAAAGAAAATTCTGAGGCTGTGTGACTGTAACTGGTGGTGACCAAATATTCTGGGCACGGTTAAAAAAAATGTGCTCAAAAACAAATAGAAGGAAAAATGATGGGTGGGGGGGTTCATGGTTCAGAAAATCTGATCTGAATGCAAAGGTGAAATGACACCATGAATTTGCACGAAAAGCAGATCAATCATTCTTCCTGAAAAGACAGCTCAGTAATGTTTGCCAGACAAGCTTGTGGAAATTTACATTTGTCACCATTAAAACAGCTTGGTTAAATGCCTGCATCCTTTTCAGCATTGAAAATAACTGTAATTTCAGTCGTGAGTATTTTTTCCTGAGTCCGTGTAAAGTTAACTGTGATGAGTAAATAAACAGTGCTGGTAAGAGCAGAGGGACCAGAGGAGAACCACACACCACAGATTTCCCTTCCATTATCTCTACAATCTCATGGCTAGGGGAAATCCAGAGACATATTTAGCTCACTTTGAAATATTCCACAGGAAAAAAAAAAAAAAAAGAGCTTGAATTATTTAAATTTTTCCTTTCACACTTTTCATTTATGGTTTTTTTCCAAGAATTTTTTTCCTACTTTTTCAAAAAATTATCTAATTGCACAAGTTTATTTTGATGTTAATGTAGATAAAAGCCCCCCCACAAAGCTGTTTCTATAGCTAAGAGCACAGCTTTAAAAGTCAATTATAATTCTGCAAACCCTAAGGAGTTTTCAGGACATTTCCAATATTCTTAAGAAGTATTTTTTTCCCCCAGAAATAAAGTAAAAGCTAATTTATAGTGCAATTCCTTTGGTTGTTTTCAGCAGCTTTTCTACTTACATTCCCTGTATTTACTGCTAGACCAAACAGTGACATAGATTCTGAGACTTTGGTTTGCAGAGTACACACCAGGTAAGAAATCTGTTATCTATTAAGTCGTGCCCTGTAGTTCTGAGCACTCTGAAATAATGAGCTTTTAGAGATAAAGTTTCCTAGTGCTAAACAGAAAGGGTGCATGATCCCAATGGTCTGTGCAAATGTCACTGCTTGAGTACCTCTGTAATGTCTCTAATTACTTACCAAGTGCCACGGAGGAGAATCTGTACTTATCCTTTACCTGGAGTGAAGGTTATGACAATTCCTGACAATTTCTTTCAGTTCAGTCGACTTTTTTTCTTTAATATTATTCCAGTTAACATAAGACTCTGTGGAAAACTTTGCTTCCAGCTTGTGATTTGCACTCACAGTAACATCTCCAATTCAATATGAAACTGTACATTATTCTCCAGGTGTTTAAGGAGGCATGAGGCTGGACTCCTTTTAAATTGTTCTGGAGCCAATTTGTACAATTTCCTTTTTCTTTTTTTTTTTTTACTCTTACCGTAACCCTTGTCTTTTTCTTATGTCATTTCCATCTAATTTAGCAAGTGGCTCTGACTTGGTTTGGGATTGACCCTGAATTGTCCTCTTTAATCCCCATGGAGTTTGATGTGGAGAACAAGTTGTTCCAGGATTCCTAAATAGTTTTAAAGAGGTTTCTGGACATGGAAATAGTGTAAAATCATGTGGAAAGTATTATAAATGCTTCTCTACTAAATTCTCTTCTTACATAGGTAAGGTTGCACTGCCTTTCTGTGTCTTTATTTCTTCATATTTCATCTTGATGGCTTCTACCTCCTTTCCCCCTTATCCTGACCACACTAGAGATGAAGGCTGGGATGCTGTGCATGTACTGGATCTGTGGAATTGAACACAGCAAAAAATGGAAGCTCAAATCCAGATGGCCATCATGATGCCCATGTCCTTAAGATTTCTTCACTTAAAAAACCCAAAAACTTCGTTGGGAATTCAGCTCATTCAACACTTTGGCTGCCAACTCTTGCTTTGGTTTTTTTGTTATTTTTTTCTCAGTGCACCAACAATCATAGTATAATCACTGAGAATCTCCTCCTTCAGCTGAAAAGAAAGGACTCAGAATCATATTAAATACAGAAATGTTGAAGTGCAAGTGTTAAACTTGAGTAATCAAGGGTGTTTTGGCTGAAAGTCTCCTAGTGTTATTATTGCTGTTACTACAATAATACACAATCATTAGGAATATATTATAATATAAATAATACATTATGAGAATGATAAATCTCTTTTCCTTTAAGTGACAGTGTATTTGTTTGAACAGTTTAGGGGTTTCACCAGTATTTATAGAACACAGAAGACAAAAGGGGAAGGGAATAAAAAGGGGAAATGTTTGGGTTTTTTTTTTCAGGTCAAATTTAATACATTAAAAAATATCCATAAATCAATCGCTTTTCCCAGTGGCAGGAAGTGAACATATAAGTACCTTTTCAGAAGAAGAAATTGCCAGGCAAACCCCACTGTATTCATGGATGAGGAACAACATGCTAATCAAGACACAGATCCATACAGTGTTTTCTGGGGCTCATTTTTAGCTCATTAAAATGACATTAACAGTCTTGGGGACATGCCCTGGGTATGCTCTGCAGTTTTCTTGCCACTCTGCCCCATCAGGCCTCCAAGGACAGCTTGGAAACCAAACTGCCAGGTGTGGGGCTGCCTGTGCCCAGTGTTGTGCCCTGTCCCTGTGCACAGGGGACTGAGCATCGGGATGGATCCACAGTTCACTTTCTTGTGCCTGTGAAGTTGGCACTCAGCAGATTTGCTGCTCATCCAGCATAATCTGGGGTGAACAGAAACTTTAGTCATTTCTAAAGCTGCTGTTGGCTCTCATTGAGGAGAACAGTGGGAGTCTTGCTGGCTCCAGGACAGCAGCATTAATCTGAGCCTCTAAAAATTAAAGGACTTCACTTAGAAAATCTTCCCCTTGACATCCAAGAGTCCAGGTTTCCTGCCCTGGATTTATGGACTACAGCATTTCAAACACTTTCTCTCCTGTAGACCATTTCCTTCAGAATACAGGCAGGGATAATCAGAGCCTGTGACAACACTTTTGCTCACACGACAGGGAGAAAAGCTGCCCAAAATGTGTAAATACCGTAGCTAAAAACATTTTCGTGTGCCATATATCATGGAAAAAGCAATCTGATCCTGCCTGTCAGAGAAAATAAAACGCATTAGGAAACTGTAAAATCATTTGCCTTAAGTGGTTTGCCACTATAATAGTGATGCAATTTTCTTTAATTCAATCACCAACTGCTGCCTTAATCTCGCTCACCCCGGTGATACAGCACTTCTGCAGAGGACAGGTCAGAGCAGCCCGTGCCAGACTGGTCGAGCTAATCAGATTATTAATGGTGACTTTTTCTCTTCCTATCCTCTAGGAAGATAAACACTTTTCTCTCCTTTTACTCAATTCTTCTGGGGTTTTTGCTTTTTTTTTTTTTCAAACTGTGAACCAGTTTACTCACCAAGCCACCATCCTGCAATTCCATTTCTAAAAGCTCTTTTAAGTAGCACGAGGTCAGCCATGTCAGCTGCTTTCAAGAATCCTTTTGCACGTTGTGGAAGGAATAAATAACTGATAAAACATACAGACTGTAGCCACAGGCAGTTTGAGTTCAGTTGGGGTTTTTTTTTAATACTTTCAAGCAATACAATGTACCTTATTTAACTTTTAAAATATTAACAGCTTTACATGTATTTCCCAAAGGCACTGTATCAAAAGTTACAGTCTACACTGGATATAGTCTAAATCCTTTTGATATCCCCACTCAAGCATATTGCAGCTGAATTTTAATGTCTGGGTTTGCTTTCCAAGGGAGTTTACAGGGGGTTTTTTGGTAATGTGTGGCACGTGCAAGATCGACAGAGACAATTAGGGGGCTGGATGAGAGGATCGTTTCAGCCCCTGATGGCTTTGTGAATGGATAGGCTGGTTCCTCTGGATCCCCAGCTGGCACCAGTGTCGCTTTGCTGATTTAATCTGGATAAAGTGCAGAGCCAGTTTGTCCTGCAGTGCACAGGAAGAGGGAATGTGTAAAGACAGAGGCTGGCAGTGGCAGAGGGGAAGCCTTTCCTCTGTTGTTACACAAACAGCCTCAAGTTGTGCCAGGAGAGGTTTAATTTGGATATTAGGGAAAAAATCTCCACTGGAAGGATAGAACATGCTGCCCAAGGAAGTGGTGGAATCACCATGACTGAAAGTGGTCAAAAAACATGGAAAGATGGCACAAAGGGACACATTTTAGTGCTGGGCCTGGCAGTGCTGGATTAGTGACTGGACTTGATGATCTTAGAGGGCTTTTCCAACCTTAATGATTCTGTGATCCCGTGATTCTGTGGATGACAGGCTGGGATCCCACATCACAAGTGAGGAGAGACAAGCTCTCCATCGGTGCAGTCTTAGTGGAGACTGTACAACAGTTTTGTGAAGTTTTGCTTAAAAAGGAACACCTGTGCTTAAACTTGCAGAGATTTAAGTCCAGATGGATTTTCTAATTCACATTCCTAATTTTAAATGCACTTTATTTTTCCTCATTTTAAACCACTGTAATTTCTCCTTCTTGATTTTCTCCCACTGGCTGTACTTTACAGCTGTATTTGCTTCTTGTCCTGAGTGCACTCTTCGATTGCCAAGGCTGCCATGCCCCCATGACTCACAGCTAATTTCACAAAAAACAGAGCTGAATAGGTTTTAACCCCGTGGCACAGGAAAGTGAATAGAAAGGAAAATAGAGAAGAAAAAACACCCATCAATTCCACTCTAAGACATCAGAGAGGCAAAGGATCAGGGAAATGCACATCACGGCCTTTCAGATAAAGAAACCTTTAAATTGCTGCTGTAGCTCCTCTGTTGTGCTTTGGTTTTTTTTTCCTTATGAACTGAAAAGCTGATACCACAAGAGGGAGAGACAGGGACAGTTTTCCACTTTCCTTTTTGACTTTCCCTTCTTCTGCAGGTCTGACCTCGGGACTTAAAAAAAAGACCTCAGGAAGCAAAGTCACTTCTATGGATGGACTTGGCTGATGCAGAAGTCAAGAAGTAAATAGAGCAGCAGCTGTTGAACTGCAGGAGATGTTGGAAATCCTCATACATTCATATTTTTCTGCTCAGAGGAAGATTTCATCTTTCATGGCTACACCAACAGAGTTATTGGAGCTGGCTAAAAAAATTTATATTTGTAAATTTGGACTGATATTGACTGTGTTTAGCTGCAACAGTTTCATTTGAACTTCTTGCCCTCTACACTCATTTATATCCACATGTGCAAACTGGCACACTAAATTTAATTTCATTTAATTTTTCCAAGAAGTAGATAACCTAAACCCATTACATTTCAATTTGGCTTGTTTATTCATCTGTTTAAGATGCATGGAGATGACATACAAAGATAGTTAAGATTAATGAGTAGCTGATTAGTAGTTGAGTTCGCATATGGAAACAAAGCACCTGAAATAATTGCAGCAGTAAACTCATGACATTTATTTTCATTGGTATGGGATGGTTTTGTTTGTTTTTGTAAAGACTAGATTGCTTACAAGGCCATTTCCCTTGTGCCACTGAAATAAAACACAGAAGTGACCTTAATCCAAGAGAACGTGGTAGACACAGAAGTCAGGAGTGATTCTGGTGAGGTTTTCATTTAAGTTATTAAAAATGTGAAGACCTATTAAACAGGTCTTTATTTTTGAAAGCATATAAACATCAGGTTAGCTTTTAGTATCTTCTTATCTTTACTATCCTGAATTTTGGCCAGAGAGAGATGTAAGCACAACAGCAGTCAAGAGGATCAGATAATTTTTTCATTTCATGTGAATAAACATCAGGTCTTAAAGAAAAACAAAGTACAGCTTATTTAAATTAATGGATTACACTGAAATTTTACAAAATGGGTACAAGTTCACCAAGGAATAGCTTTAAGCTGGTGAATAGAAGAAAGTTTACAAATGTCAGATGAAATGAGAATATTACAAAAACTGCAATTGGGAATAATGATCTGAAAAAATAATGCTCAGGAGGAGCTAGAATTTGAGAAAATGGTGATAGAACAGTTACCTGTGATACCAGCAAAATGGCTCAGTGTCCTAAAAGGCGTCTTCCAAGCAACCCCTGAGGGCCTTGAAAAATGGGTCAGAACCTAAAACACCCTTTTGTATCACCCACATTTCTCATGGCTGGTTACCAGGATAAATTACTTTTGGATAAACGGCTCCTTAATTTCCTCCCACCAAATGGTTGCATCTCTACTTTGTGAGGGCTCCTATTGATTCCTGTGGCTCTGTTGAGCAAGGAATCAGTTTGGATTGACAGTTCTGAATTCTGCAGTTATGGTGATTTATATGCATGAGAAAGAAAATCAGTGAGAAAGTCACTTCTTTTCCTGATGATTTTTAAAACTGTTCCTAAAAGCATTGCTGGCAGACACAGCCCGTCAGTGTTGGCCAGCTCAGAGACCACTCAGCCTGTGGATCATTTCTCACCTTTGTTGTTTGGGGACTGTGTTCTGAGAGGCCCCTGGCCTCTGCACAATGAGAGAATTAGTAAATAGTTGGCTGGAAAACTATGTTGTTTTTTTTTTCCTTTCAATGCTTCTTCTCAGTTCTTGCAATGAAATATGATTCAGCATCCCATGGTGGTTTGATCCATGCATGAAGCCTCAGGATGGACTTAGTTCCTTTGCACTAGAGAGGTTCCCACTCTTAGCTGGAACACAACAGACTGTGCTCACATCGGTAGTTTCACTTCATATAAATAAAAAAACTCTTGGAATTTACAGTCTCCTCTCCTTTCATTTCATTTCTCCATTCAAACACTTGTACTCTTGTCTTTTGCTGGTACAGTACCAATTTTCCTCAGTAGGCTGATGGACACACAATTTACTAAACCAGAATCCTCTAAAAATGCTCTTTCATTTCTGCACTGTCAAAACAACCACCAACCACTTGTTTGGCTTCACAGAGCCTTTGCTTCCATAATTGCTATTTTAGCCTAGTGGGCACTGAATCCCCCTTGTCTTTGGGTGAATTTGATGGCGTTCCAATGGAGTAAGTGTCATTTTCTAGGAGAAATTTCATTTGCATTCCCTGTGAGGCTGGGTTTCTAACCTTTCCAGAGTGATGTCTAATCATTATTAATGGTGAATTGTCTTTGAAAGAAAAGGGAATGATTTAGCATGATAAAGATGACATGGTCTAGTGAATAAATGAGACATTGATGAGGCAAAGACATAATGCTACTTTTCCTTTTCTTTTGTTTTAACAAGTTTCTTGAGTCAGCTGTTGGATGTTTCCAAATGTGGGTGAAAGCACTCCCTTATAAAGAATTTTCACTGTTAAGCTACCTCTGTTTCTAAAATCCTAAATCCTAACCCTCCACACCACATCAGTTCTGAGCATATAAATGGTTCTCTGAGAGTCCTTGGCCGTAATTTCCACTTTGTGAATTTTTCTAAGCATTTGGAGATAGGGGGAGAGCTCATCAGAAGCAGCTGGGGACACCCCTTTTATTCATGCAGAAACCCCACCCAGAACACCCAAATTATCACTAGCAATTTATCCAGACTGGTATTTGCCAGGATGTTTTGATATCAACCTGTTCTCTGACAGCCTTGGCAATTCCCTGATCATGATGCAAATGAAATTAACAACAATGAAGGGTGTGAGATGACGTCTTTCCTTCTGAAAGAATCAGCTATCTTCAGGCTAATTATTTTTGTGGTAAAAGTCAGTTTTGATAGGATCCTAAAGGAAGAGAAGGTAGATACACACAGTAGCTTTTTGTGGGTAGGAGACAGCATGACAAAAAGTGAGGTGTGGATAAATAAAATCAAGATGAACCGATTTGTTGGACCAGGAACATAGAAATAAAAAACAGTATTGATGTCAAAAGAATGGAGAAAAAGAATATGCAACTTTCAGTTCTTTCAGAATTGATATGGGAAAGTAGATGAAAAGCTAATTACATTTTTTTTCTCATGCATACCTGATAAATATATCATTTATCATTAACTTGGTGCAAGAATATTTTTCCTGAATATTTGGTAAACCTGAATTGGGAGTCAGAGGAGGCTGGGACATTGTAAAACACAGGGTGTTACCTTCATTTTAAATGTAATCATGCAGCACTGACAATTTTATGTCTGCTGTATTTGGGAATATTGGCAATTTTGGCTTAGGCTCTCCTCTTAAAGAGCTGATGAGTCATCAGAAAGGCATTAGTTTAAAGCTCACCTGAAAACTTAAAAATCAGGAGGTCAGGCATGAATCAGGTGAGGAAATCTGTGCTTCCAATCTTCCTTTTTTTGATGGTACTTATGATTGGCAAGTCATGCAGGAAAATGAAGAGCACTTTTTGCCAGAGGCAAAAGAAAAAGTGCTGAGCTGGAGAGTAAATCTGAGGGAAAGGGAAAAAAAAAGAGGAAACAGAAAAAAAATAGTCAACTTTGATAAGTGCAGAAGACCCTTTTCAATACCCTCACCTGAAATCCTGTTAGTCTTTTTCTTGGTTGGATTGTAGAGATGGAAAACTGGACTGTTTGGGAGGATTAGGGAATTGTTTCTAGCATGAAGAAGAGCTGGTTTGTGGCTCCTCTGAAACTGGGCTGATATGACCTTTGTGGCTTTATAGGTAGAGTGGGAAGCAGGCACTTTGGGAGCACCACAAAAGCCTGGTTTTTATTAGAAAGACACACTCGGTGCCGTGAGTAGGGTTGAGAGTTGTGAGACAGCAGAGGATGCTCCAAGACCGTGGAGACATCACTAGGCAAAGAGAAGCTTCAGGAAAAAAAAAGAGGTGAGTTCTTTTAATCAATAGTGTCTATCACTCTTCCTTTCTGGAAAATTATGAATATCTTAGATTTAGCACTGTCTGCCTTTCATGGTAATCCAATAGAAAACAGTTTCTATCAATTACTGTAATGTATTGCCCTAACCATTGCAATGTTCCTGGGCAAAGCTTATTGGACTACAAATGTTTTCTTTAGTAAGGAATAAAGGATTTTGGTCTATTTCCACCCTGTCTGCAATGGTTTTGGAAAATCTGTTTCCTGACAGAAACCTATGGGCTTGTTTGGGATTTTTTTCTCCTGCATCTTCTTTTGTCTGTAGAAGTGCAGACTGTGAGTTGAGGCTAAGGTTGGATCTTCCAGTGGAAAAAATTGGGTAAAACATCCCTGAAGGCTTCATATCCAGCACAATAACTATGGTCATGAAAAGATCAGGAAGCTTTAGAAGTCTCCTTTCTTTGCCTAAAAATTTCATCACAGCTGACAGAACCCAGTGAAATGTGTTAGTTTTGACAGAAAACATGTTTTGCTGAAAATGTTCAGGAAGTTCTACTTCTGAGTTGGTAAAAGAGAAAAGGAAAAAAAAGAAGCCATTTTCTTTCTGAAAAAGGTAATTATACATTATACTTTTCAATGCATTGTTTTCTGAAAGTGATGTAATTCTTCCAGGGAGGGTTTTCTGAATTATGGTGATCATTTTAGCATAATGGAAACTAAACTGCTCACTGTTTAACTGAAAGGGATTGGGTGGCTGTTTCCTAGGAAACAGGAAAGAAAGGGTTTGGGTGTCTTTTAAAATGTAAAATGTACACATTCATACTGTGTTAGAGTCACATGGTGAAAAGATGTGCCATAGATAGTGTAATTACTGCTGGAAATGCCAAAGAATGGCATGCAGGTTTTCTGGAAAACCTCAAAATCTTCCTTCTTCCAGAACCTGAAAGTTAATATTTCTTCCAATAGTCAAAATTTACAAAGGACTGGAACTAAAGACTGGGTGGAAGAAAAAAAAAATGCCTCTTTCCTTAAAATACAAACAGAATTGGACTTAAGAGAGTGTCTGGATATTTCAGGCAGAGTAGCATTGATGTACAGCAGAAGAGAAGGCTCCCTGGTGGTCTGGGCTTGATGCAGGAAAGGAAAAGTGTGAGAAAACAGCAGAAAAGCAGGGAAGTAGAAGAGGGAAAAACTTCAGGGAGTCAGGCTTTTGCTCCTGCTGCTGTCAGGGAGGCAGAGGGGTGAAGGCAGAGACTTCTCAGTAGAGCATCTCTTTAGGAAAACACTTTCCAGCTTGTTATAACTCCTGTCTCAGGGACAGCAACAACAGCTGCCAGGCAGATTCTCCAGGGCACTGGGATAAGAAAAGTGAGCTGCAGAACCTTGGCTGTCTCACTGCCCATGGCAGCTCCCTGCTGTGACTCTGCCTCAAGCTGGACTTTGATCTGCACCCAAAAGTGTGCTGCCTGTAATTAGGCCTATCACAGAGCAAGCCAGAGCGTTCAGGTAGAAACCTGTGAAGAATGGTCACAACAAAACCTTCAGTGACATCCTGCAAAAGGGAGTCTGTTTCTGCAGAGCACTCAAAGCTTTCCAGTTCCACCTCACTTTTACAGAGAAGGCACACCAGACCTCATTTCATCTTTCCTCAAACACAGAAATCAAAGAATCGTGGAACGGTTTGGGTTGGAAGGGACCTTAAAGACCATCTTGTTCCAAACCCCTGCCCCATGCAGAGACACCTTCCACTATCCCAGGTTGCTCCAAGCCCCATCCAACCCGGCCTTGGACACTTCCAGGGATGGGGCAGCCACACCTTCTCTGGGCAACCTGTGCCAGGGCCTCCCCACCCTCAGGGGGAAGAATTTCTCCCTAATATCTAATCCTGCAGGACATCATATCCCTCCTTGGCCACTACTAGTCCAAAGGTCTCCTCATCAGGCTGGCTATCCTGTTAGCAAAGATGGTTTTGTTCCGCTCAGTCAGATGGAACCTGTCCCTTTCTAGAAGTTTTTCCCTGGGATAGGGAATGCCCCCAGGCTGCCCTGGGACACCTGCACCGCTGGCTCTGCTGCATCCTGAGCCCAAACACATTATCAAACCCAGATTTGTTATGCTATAGGGAAACTACCCAGCTTACAAATAAGCATTGGAACTGCACTTAAAGGTGAGAAAATGCCTGATAAGGCACTGTTGCTTGACTGTGTAATGGAGATCTAAGAACTATGGAAGCCTAGGCAGCATTCACTTGAATGGATTTGTCTTGAAACAGGCAAACACCAGAGTGAATGTCTGCTTTTATCCAGCAAGCAATGACTGAGTTATTATGCTGTGCTGAAATACAAATAACAGTAAGACATATTATAACAGTAACAGTATTTCAGGGTAATTTTGGTTCTGCAGAAGAATGCTGACTAACAGATATCCATTCGGGCAACTATTCGAGCTGTTAGCTTGACACTTGAATGACAACATCAATTCTCAGTCTCTTCTACTCTTTTCATAGAGTTATATGGCCTTGTCATATCTTTTTATGTATAAAAGAAATACAGATTGTTGCAATTGTCTAAATGTTCGAGCATGACTTCATCCTATGAAGTGACCATGATCAAATATTTTCAGGTAATAGGAATATTTTGTATTGTTTTGATTATTTTTCTCCATTAACAGACTTTTTGTCAGCCAAACAAATCAGCATTCTCCACTCTAATATCCAGCTCTGAAAATGATTCTAAGGGTACAGTAGCCTCTGCCTGGTTTCTTTCTTTTCTGCAGCTCAGGAATGTATTTTCAAAACCATCTGCTGTTGCTAGTGTGGGGTGGGATGTCCTTTCATGGGATCTCCAGGAGATTAATGGCTTCCTGACAGTCTCTGATGCCAAGCCAAACAAATCCTCATGTATCCCCCATCAGTCAGAAGTGCCTCAGCTTTCTCTCGGTGCCCAGATCTGCTCCTCAGCTTTTGGGATTAATTCAGCCCCATTGTTTAGATGTCAGAAATAGGGAGCTGAATCTGCTGCCTCATGCAGACTTTCAGAATATCCTTACGCTTTTCTGTGACTCAGATCCTTCCCTGTAAAATGGGAATTATGCTATTTAAGTGGAGGGTAGGAGCCTAAGGACAACTGAAAGAGAATTGAGAGAATTCAGCTACAGAAACATCAGTGAGAGCCACAATGAACTGGGGCATTTTTGCCAAGATACAGCACAACAGGGAGCTGGGAAGTGCATGAGAACTTGCTTTAAGGCCTTCAAAAACTTTCAAAAATGTTTTAAAGTTCATAAAGAAACACTAAAAATGGAGAGTCAGTAGATTCTGACAGTGATTCAGAATTTTCCTCTCCTCTGAGAAGCAGCTGAGGGTGGGAGTGAAAGCAGCCAGGAAATAATTAGGGTGCTGCAAAGCAAAATTGTCTTCCCACTGCCCAGTGACAAACGGCCCTGGATTAGAAATGACCTTTCTGGCAAATTCAGTGCCAGGAGGGTGAGTATTGGATTATCTACAAGGCAATACCACAGCCCTGCTGCAGGTCTGGTGTCTCAAATCTGGTACTTCAAAAACTGAAACATTTCTTTCCTCCTCAGCATTGAAGCAGGTCACATGTGCCCCATTTCTGAGGATGAGAGATGGAATTACTTTTAAAAATGCCTAACTGAGAGGAACAAATCCTACTAGAAGTAATGGGATCTCTTGGGTTGCTCAGGTTCAGTGCCCAAAAATTAGTTTGACAAAAAATTTCACTGAAATCAGGAAGGATGTTGTACCTCCATAGCTTCGAGGAGCTTTTGTTGTCTGTGAAATTCTGCATGCAAGCTAAATATTTCATTGTTGCTATTTTGTAGTGACATTGAATATAATCCCACCATTATCATATTCAGACTGATTTGCAAAATTAGTGTCTAGCCAGCCTTGCAAAATGAAAATGTGACTATTTTTGCTGTTGTTATTTATTTTAATATGTAAAAATAGTGGGAAAGTTGTGTTAAATGGTATTTGAGAGAACAATAATAAATGCCTAATCAATATGTTTATTTGACCAGCTATACTGAGATAGTAATGCCTTGCACAACAGAAATCTCTCCGGGGAACAGCAGCTTTTTAGATGTTTTCCTGTGCTGCTGTGATGGGAAATGGATCAGCAATTCCAAAAGAACTCCTTTATTTAAGAGTTACTTAGGACAAAGGAATCTGTGGGGAGCTGGATTCACCAAGCCCTGGAAGCCTCTGCGAGCTCCAGTGAGGGAACAGAGACCTGCATGGATTATTTCCTAACCCCCTTAAGAAAGATCAGCATTTGGGAGAAAAATATAAAAATGCGTGCTCACATGTGTAAATACAAACCTTAACGTGCTTCTGGTTAATCTCAGCAACCCCTAAACAAACTGCAATTGCCACCAATAGACTCCCACTGTGTTCTAAGGCTTTGACCGTGCCTTTAAAAAGAAGCAATTTCTGGCAGTCTGTTCTAGCTCAAGCGGAAGTTGCTCGGGGCAACAATGTCTCAGTAAAGGGCGATGTCTGCCTGATCTTTTTCTGCAATAAAGGATGTCAGAGCAGATTATTGCTGTTGTCCCTTCCAGCTCTCACACCTCGGAAATGACACACTTGCCTGACCAGACACTGAGACATGTGCCCTGGTTTTTTTTGGTACTCACTGGGGGCATCAAGTTACTGATGCAGCTCCAGCTGAGCAGTTGCATAAGCAGAGAAGCTGGCAGAGAGTAAGAGTGTAAGTGATGCCCATTCCTGAGGGTTTGGTGTTGATAAAAGGCAACTGCATCCCACCATGACTTTCTTTGCACCTTTTTCATCCTGATACAGCTTCTAGGGCAGGGAAAAGATGACAAAATGTATCTTGGATCCTTAGTGTTGATGGATAGTTGGTGGGGTGTAGAAGAAATCATAAATACCAGGGGTGCAACTGTTTTTTAATCCTGGTGAATTGATCTGAATGCATGATTTGAAGGTACACTTATAAACACAAGAGGTAAAGGTTATTCTAGCCCCAAAATAGCTAAACTCTTGCCTATTTTGGAGGTAAAAACAATTTAGGCAGTTTCCAATAGCCTGGACTGTCTTCTGGGCAAAATCTGGTTAGGTACTTGAAAGCCACTGCAGCAATGCCACTTGTCCCCAAGGCCATGGGGACCTCACAGCCCAGGTCAGTTTAGAGACTGAGCAGCAGCAGCTTCCCAGCAGTGAGTAGAAATGCAGTGTGTGTTTGTCAGAGCACAGGTTTCCTGGGCTGATTGATCTCTGCTCTGCATGAGCTCCCTGCCAGCACATCCTGCAGTTAAATGGGCTGAGCTCACTGGCATTGCAGGAAATGCTGGGAGTGCCAGGTGTCCTGGTGCTACTGACACCGTGTTTCGTCTCATATTCTCTTGGAACTGGGGAAAGTCTCGTTCTTTGGGGTGTGTCAGCTGGCAGGTCTCTCCCGTGTGCTGCCTGGACCACATCCCAGGCATTCAGCAGGGAGCTGGACGGGAGCTGTGTCTGCTCCAGCCAGGTCAAGCTGCCAGAGGGTGTTGCAAAGGGACAGGTCTCCATCTGGACTAATTTAGAGCTGAAAAAATGTGTGAAGTTTCATGAAGAAAAGACAGCAAGGAGAAAGGATCTTGCAGTTATCCCAAACTGTATTTGCATGTGGATTTCCTGTAATTCTGTACACTAAGACAAGGCAAAAGATTGCTCTGTAAGTAGTTGCCTATAAAACAGTAAAGGGGTTAAATGTAGTTAAAAAAATTATTTTCTCAAGGGCAAAATTGATTTTGGAGACTCACAAAACATGATGGCATTTAATTCAGCCTCAAACCCAGGATATGACCTTTAAACAGACACATTTTAGAAAGAGTTTTCATTCCTGAACCCCAGAATGCGAAGAGGATGATACAGGAGAAACTGCTAGACATAAATGCACGACTTCATGCTTTTCCTGAATGCAATTGCCCAAAAATTCTGGTTTATTTTGGTGTTTAAATATTGGATTTTTGGAATTAAGCCTAAGATGTTGATGCCTGATATCTAGGCACGCTAGTAAAGTCTGTTAAAGAGTTTTTAAGTCTTAGACTTAGCTTAGCCCTTGATCATTTTCTAGACAGAACTGATATTGCAGGCTCTCTCCACGTCTAAACCTACAAATACAGTTGTAGATGTAGACACAGATATTGCCAAGCTACTGAGGTTGTGATTTCAGGTAAGTGACAGGTTGGCAGATCTTTAGCATATGAAGGGCAAGACAAATCGGGGTCCCTGTGCTGCAGCCACAGTCCTTTACTGTGTGGTTTTTGTGCATCTTTGCAATTGGTTTAACCTCATGCAGATCTGCTTTAGCTGTTTGCATTGTTTTCCATCTCCACAGATTTTTACAGCACTGGAAGGTTTAAACAATATCTGTGAGGGAAACCAGTGAAAGTTTGAAACATTATATGAGAACTGGCATTTATTTTCAGAGCTGCTGGATTCAAGGTGGGGATGAGCTGGTGTCCCAGAAGGGCTCTATTTGTATATGACATGTATTAAATGCTTCTAATTAGTTGCTGCAACATCACTGTTGTCTCATACCTGCACAAGAATTTAGTTGCAAGAATTTTGTCTTAAGTCACGTCAAAAACCTGCAAATGTTTGACCATATACTGTATAAGTATTTAATTTTATCTTTTATTTTAGCAGTATATGTGACTAGTTCTGCATTTCTTTATTTTTGTTTTCATTTATCTGTTTCTTTTGCTTTTACTCTCTCTCTCCTTTTTATTTACTCAAGGGTGGTTTTTTTCTGCTTTTTGTAAAAATTCAGAAGGCAACAAACCATCCGGAGCATCACTGGCACAAAATTTTAACCCCAAATTTCAGATGCTAACAAAACACACCAGCAAAGCAGCATAAGAGGAACCAGGAGAGAAACCTAATGTGGCACGAGGTGGCTATTTTTACAGCATGAATGCATGAGAGGAAACCTGTTTTGTCCAACTAAAAGCAATAGCACAGCTATTTCCACGGCGAGGAACCTCAGCTGCAGTAACACAGTGACTGCAATGAAAAGTTATAAGGGGTGTCCGTTCTCATATTTCAGATAATGGCCTGATCACCAGCTGAAGTCAGTCAGAAATCTCCCCCTGTGGTGTATTATTGTCCAATTAGGTGTGTTATGGGGTTTTACATTCCTTCTTGAAGCAATCCGTGTGGGCCAGATTATGAGGATGCGTTGGATGGGCCATTGCTCTGTCCTCAAATGGCAATTCTGTATTCTCGTGTTTAAGGGAGACAAATCATGGGTAAAGTTTAATGAGGCAGAAGGAAAGAATTTCTACCCTTGGAAATTGTTTGTTCAGGGTCACATTTTCCTACTTGTCCGCTTCCCTCCTGCCTGAAATTCTCAGTGGTTGGATTCTGGTAAAGCAAAATGAGGTGCTGTTCTGTGCAGGCAGAGTGGAGGGCAGAGCCACTCGACTGCAGACCACAAAAACAATCCCATCTCTTTCAGCAGGGAGTACCTTCATTCCAGCAAGGGAGACATCAGAAGAGTGACAAGACTGCTGAATAACTGGATTATACTGAACCTTCACTGTCTTTCATTACTAGATGTAGGAAAGGGATATTTAGATGGCTGAAACAGAAAATGTGAGAGCAAGCCAGTGTAGCACGTAAGTGACTGATGAAATGAATAGTCTGACTTCTCCAGGGCAAAACATGAGACTCTTGATGTGTCTGAACAACCTGGAAGTGCTCCCTAGTGTTTACAAAGCTTTCTTTGACTTAGTCATGTCAAGATTTTCAGACATGGAAAGCCAAATTTGCTTCAGGGAAGAAGAGGAGCCTGTGTGGATGCCGTGTATTACTGTACACTGCTGTTACTTCTGTGATACATCTGGGGACATGCTGGGCACCTACCAGAAAAGAAGGGCTTGCCTTGGAAAGTCCTGTTCTCAGTAGTCCATCATATCCCCACTAACAAATGGAAGGCTCACTCTTTAATAATGGCTGATTCGGTCTATTATAAAATGAATTATTTATTAATAGACACAAAACAAACAGACATAAGACTTAAAACAGACTATTACTACACAGGGATAAGACAAAAAGGGATACTAGTGTTACACGCAGAGTTAAAGGTACCATTAAATTTACAGCTAGCCAAGAAATAGGATAATTTGGGATCCAGTGTTTCTTACCATCCAATTCTTTGATGGAGTACACATTGAAAAATCCTCTCTCTCAATTCCCAGAAAAGCAGGCCCGAAGTTGTGTCCAAGCTTCGAGGAGAAATCTTCTCACATGTTCTCAAGGAGTGTGTAAGACTTCTGCCTCTGTGATAAACTGTAGTACTTTTATAGTGTAAAACCAGGCCTTTTGGTCACCTATGTTTGTTTATCTCTTCCCACATCTGTGAAGCTGGCAGACCTTTTGGTGCCAGGAGAGGATACCCACTGGACCTTGTCCACCTGGGCTATCTCTCCTATCTGCAGCAGCCACCTGTGCTGGGAGAGGGGTGATATGCCCTGCCACACTCACTTCAGCAAGGGGAAGTCAAGCTGGTGTTTTCACAGTTGTCCAGAGCTTGCTCAGCCTGTCATCCAAACCCCTGTGAGCCAGCTCTGGGACAGCTCAATAGTCAGTGTGACCCAGAGCTCAAGGGGATAAACAGGAGGTGCAGAGGGGCACTTTTATCTGACACTGCACCTGCAACACAGTGTGCCCTGATTTTCACCACGGCTTCTTTGTTATATCTCCTTTGGTCCCAGACAAGTGGGGATCTCGTCATCTCAGCTCAGATGAATGGGGTCATGCACCCTCCCCTTTCCTGCAGCCAGAAACGCTGCTCATCATCCACAGCCACACGCAGAGGCATAAAAATCCTGCTGCAAGTGTGATAGAATGTGTCTCCTGAGACTAAATCAGTGCAGGAAATGTGTTGTTGAAGGGGAAAGTGAGAGGAAAAGGTAACCTCAGCGCTGCCTTCTGATACAGCTTTTATCATGGCAGTGAAGTCCACTTGGAAAGACCAAACCAGCTGGCGAGCTGGAAAATGGTGACAGCAGAGGACACTTCCCCAAACCCCAGCCCTCTCTGAAACCTTGCTGACCTCTTGTAGGAAAAGTTCAGCATCACTGCAATTCTTGGCACTCTCATGAGTATTTTTCATGGCATGGAAAATTCCAGTAACATGTCCCTGGCAGTTCCAGTAACACCACTCTGCTGTAGGGTAGCTGGGCTCTGAGGTTATTCTGGGGCAGCCAGAATTTTCCAGGTGCAACCTAAAGCTGAGCATCTCCCTACCTACTTGGTGATGTCAAGGTAGGTGAAAAAAAAAGGATTGGTTTGAAATTGAAAATTGCACTGAGGGTTTTAGACTTCTGAAGATCATTTTTCAGGCATTTCATTTGAAATGATCTTGAAAAATTACTTTGAAACAAGGCAACAAGAACTGATGATACAGGTTTTATTCCACAGCAAATTAGAGTCCATTCTGAGAGACTGTGTCATGATCATCTCTGGAAGTGACAGAGAGATTGATATTAGTTTTTATAAGCTTTGTGAGTGTTTTTTAATAAGTTTTTGTATGTTTTATATTGTTTATTAATATACCTAAGTCCTCTATTTAAATCAGAGAGCAGAACTTAATGGATGGTTGAGGGAGAACTGAGACTCCACTAAAAAAGATTATTTTGACCGCAGTAGAAGGACTTTCCTTTTGTTTTGTGAGTAAGAAACACAGAACTGAAAAAATCTATAAATCTTTTACACTACCTACTGTAAGGACACTATTAGTTCAAAACAAATCCAGTTCTGTTCCTCATTCAGTAATTGTTCCTGAGTGCCATCTTCTGTATACTTAAATGTTAAGTTTATATTTATAGCACACTGACATATTTAGCTGGTTTTATTACAATTGTTGAAATTGTTAATGCCATTCAGCAATGCTTTATTTCAGTGTCTTTATTGCACTGCAAGTTGGCAATATAATAAAATTCTGATCCTACATAATCCATAAGTTTTTTAATACAAGCCATTTTTGTCTCTAGGAAGAACTTGTTTATCCTCAACAAAAAATGTCACCACTATGCAGAGAGATAGAAACATTTGGAGCAAAAAGAAATGTAGAAATTCAGATTGGTTGATGGTAGGAAAAGGTCATTTTGTTGATTGTCATCAGGGAAGAGAAGAACCTCAAAGAGTGAAGACTGGGTTGTTAAATTACTCCTGAGAATCATCAGCAGCTTTGTTTGGTTCTTTCCAGAAGTGCTGATTTCACTCCATTACAGCACAGTCCCAGAGAGATGCATCAGGTGGTTCAGAAAAAAGACAAAAATCTTCGTTCTAAAAATGTTTGTAATCCCTAATTATGTATAATTTATGGGAAGCAGGAGCATTTTGCAGCTCCTTTTTCTGAGTTTCTTCGGTGAGAAAAGCTGCTGAAATACCTCTATATTGGTCTCCATGAGAAGAAATAAAAGCCGATGGAATCATGGCTCTCACTTCTGAGCCCATCACCAGCCAGATCTGGGGACTGGCCCAAGTTTAGGCACCTGGAATAAAACTCATTGCACCTAAAAGTGTGCAGTGTGGACTAGCACCTAGCGCAGTGTTAGTTTGGGCTACTGGTTGCTGCAAAAGCAGCAGCTTTGTATTTTTTTAGCAGTGGTTGGGTCTTCTCACAGCTCTCTGGTCTCTTTTTTTCTCTGTATGGGACCTGGTTCTTGACACATCTGCACCAAACTGAGCCATCACATCACTGCAGAACACAGCAGACTGTCAGGACTGCAGCTGCACTGCATCTCGTAGGGAACAAAACTATTTTTGGGGGAATGGCTTAATTTTCCATTGCCCCAGGTCACTGATTTGATCCATCCTGGGGCTGTAAGACCCTGAGGCTCAGTGCAAGGGGGCAACTGAGACACGTAGGAAGGAGACTGGAACATTTCTTTTTAACAGCACCCTGAAGTTGTACCTCATTGGGACTGCAGCCCACTGGGTCAGCTGGAGACATCTACACACTTCTCAAATAAATTAAGATCAACCAGCTCTGCCTCTCTGGATTAGGGGACTCAACATCCATTTCTTGGACTGAGCACCTTACCTTGAGCTCAGCCTGGAGGCTGCACTAAGTCTGCAGGAAGCCATTCCATCTTGTGAATAAACTGATAGTCTAGTGACTAAAGAATCAGCCTAATTACTGCAAACTTGGAAGTCCACCCTGCCTTTATTGTTCTATCTCTGTAAGCTTCCCTCATGAGAACTAGTTCTATCTACCAGTACAGACTTTGGGGTAACATGGTTTTGTGCTGGTCATTCTATTATTTTCTTTTTACCTTTCAGCTAAAAGAAAGATGGAAAAATGAGCATTTTAAAAAAAAATTAGTCAACAGTGCTGGAAACATTTGTCAGGGGGAAGAGACCTCTGTACGCAGATAGACCTCAGGTATGCAGATCTGCTGAAGACATTGTCTGGATGATTTCCATTCAGCTAGAATTGCTGGATATTAACTTAAAGTTCAAGGTAAATTAATAAAAACTAGGTAGTTTTATGTCTTAGCAAATAGTGACTTGAGTTTACCTATCCATGCACTTTTATCCCAGCAATTTGTTGGTGGCTCCTTTTAGAATTACTCAAACAGCATGGATCTAGAGGAAATTTTAAAAAAAAGAGAGAGACATAGAAAAAAAGTCTCATAGGTATTTTTATTTAATGAAATTAAATATTCTTCTCCACTTTATTTAATTTGTCTGCATTCTCTGTTTCATAGCTCTAAGAGTATATTACAAAGATGAACAGGTGTCCTGGTAGATTTTTTTTTCATAGAAGAGTAAAAAGTCTAGGATACAAATGGGACAAGTTAGTCTTTGTATTAACCTTGGCAGTTCAATATCACCTGGAATCTGTCCATTCAGTTCAGCTTCTCTGGCCAGAGGAGTTTGTGGATTGATTATACAAGTCCTCTGGCTTGAAAAATACAGCTGCTATACCCAGAGGTTCTTCCCATATTAATTTATTACAGTTTGAAACCGTGCCTCGCAGAAGCCTCCTAAATAGTGCTGGTTTGAGAGACAGGTCTGGGGAATGCTAACGAAAAGTCATTAAAGGCACTTTTCAATGAACTGTAGTTGTGGTTTTAGGAGGGGGGCTCTCAGTGACACCAACTTGCAGCTACGAGTGGGAAAAATTAAAGAGCTTTCAGAGGATGTTGTAATTTTTTTTTTGCAAGCTCTTGTCCATGTCTTTAGTTTCATTAGTCATTAGTTATCCACTGTCTTATCAAAACAGATAGTTGTGATTTGTCTCCTGTTGCCCTTTTCCAGCAATTAAAACATAAAATGCAGCCCCTCTGCTCAGTGGAGCAATAGAGAAACACCCAACCTGCAGTGGCACTGGGGCTCATGTTTTCTAGCTTTCCTTTTCCTTTTCAGAAACAAGTTATTCCAATGTGACGTTTTGTTTTCTGCCAGTAAATTAAACTGCACCTACAAATCCTATTTGTTTTGCTTTGTAAATTTCCCGGATTTTATGTGGCTCTTCGCTCAGCTGTTTGTAAGGTAAGTGTGAGCACCAACCATTATATCCCCCAAAGGAGAGCACTGAATATTATTTGCTTGTGGAAGTGTCTTCATCCTATGAGGCAAATTCCAAAGGACTAAAAGAAGCTGTGTAGTGGCAGCTGGGGATGGCCTGAATCTGGAGACAGAGGAAAGGTGTGTTTTTACAGCCGATACCTCCACAGAAATGTGACAAAAAGACCCCTGCTCTGGTCTTTCAGTGCCCACTGCTTTTGTGCATGACAGCAAAGCCCTGTGAAAAAGTAACAACTTCATGCTAAATTCACTGTAGATACATGACCATGCAACAGCCTCAGCTGACAAATCGTGGATATTCTCACGGATTCAGAGAGATGCTGCCTGGAAGAGACCTCCAGAGGTCACTCAGTCCAGCCTCCTGCTCATAGCAGGACCAGCACCATCAGCAGATCAGGTCAGCCTTGGCTTTGTCTGACTCAGCCCAGAAATCTCCAAGACTGGAGGTTGACAGCTTCTTTGGGGAACCTGTTCTGTGCTGCAACACCCATTTGGTAGGAAGGGATAGCTCGGTGTCCAGGCTGAACCTCCCAAGATTCAGCCTGGGGCCATTGCCAGTGTGAGTAACAGGAAAAAAATTTGTTAATTTTTAATTTGCAACTACCCTTCCAGTAGCTCAGGTTGACTTTAGATCACCTCCTTGGTATCCCCTTCACCAGAGGGCAGGACCCAGGTCCCTCCTGTCTCCAGGTGGGTCACAAACCCAAGCTCCCTCACCAGCTGCTCAAGACTCTTGCTCCGCATCCCTTTTGAACTGATGAGCTAAAACCAGACCTGTATTCCAGGTGCAGCTTCACTGGCATTAATAGGGATAAAAAGTACCCCTGATCTGATCCCCACCTCCTCTTTGGGGAGATGAGGGTGCAGTTTGCCTTATTTACCCTGGGAGCACCCTGCAAAAGTGGCTGCTGAGAGCACTTTGACACGGAAACTTCAATCTAAAATTCTGTGTAAGCCAGAATTCCTTTTTTCTTACAAATCTTTGTGACACTTCACCTGTACAACCTTGCCAAGGTAAGGTTTACTGTGCACTTACAAAAAAATGATTTGCAGACTTGCTGCTTGCCTGGTATATACAATATTTATTTATTAGTGTTTTGATTTATAAGACTTATATAAGAAAGTACGTTTTCCAAGCTCTAGGAGATTCTGCTGTAAATTAGAAATACAGTCACATAAAAATAGACAAGTTATTGCTCCTCCCAGAAAAGTAAAAAAAATAAAAAAAGAAACATCCAAAATTGCCTGAAACTTTGATTACTGTGCCTCAGTTTATATAAAATACACTTGGGATGTTCAGTATCTCCCACAATTATGCAGATATAAAGAAGATATTCCCCAAGTTTCTCTGACTATTGCAGAATTGAGGTTGTAGTGGGTCACGAGAAAAGTGCAAATTTTAATGATGAGTGACTTTTATGGAATGTCTTGCCTAGGAAGGGGCTAGGGTTTAGCTAAACCTAGGGGTGGCAGTGAGGGACGGACAGGGAACAGGTCCAAAGCCACCTTTGTGTTTCTGACTGACACCTCCAGCTCCTGGCACGGGTGCAGGTCTTGTTAATCAGTGTTTGGTTGGATTGTTGGCTTTAAAGGTTGAACTCTGGCTTCTCCAGAGAGAGGCATAAACTGTAGCTGCTGTGGCCTGAAAGCCATGGGCTCTTAGCACAGGTTCCTGCAGCCACTTCAAAACTCCTGTGCAGGAATCTGGGAACTTGGGATGGATGTTAAGAGAAAAGGGAGTGTTGACAACACTCAGATGAAGCGTAGGGAAGCTGCTTCTTCACATGACCTGTGATTAAGCTGTGGAAATCTCTGTCACAAAGTGACATGCACAATAATAGTGCCCATGATTCTAGAGATGCTGGGACAATTTAATGGAAGGAAGGTACCTAAGGCATATTTTTATAATAAAAAATGTAATTTTGTTAACAATTATAAAGAAAAACGCGAATTGCTCAAGGTGTCTCTACAGAGAGGGCTGCTGGAGGATAAGAGGGGGTTTGAGCAAGTAATCTTGGCCACACACCCACTAATTAATTTTTCTCTAGGAATTTGCCACAGGTTGCTGATGGAAAGAGGCTTTTGGGATGTGTGGACCTTGCTCTGATCCAATGTTTCTCATGTGTACCATCTCTGGTGCTTCCTCTGGAGCTGTAGAATCACAGAGTGGTTTGGGTTGGAAGGCACCTTAAAGATCACCCAGATCCAACCCATGTCATGGGCAGGGACACCTTCCACTATCCCAGGGTGCTCAGAGTCCGGGCAAAGCACAAAGCTCCGCTAGATTAGGAATTACCCTGGGAAGGAGCATCCAGATCCTGGGCACCAAAAGCTGAAAGGATGAAAAGCCACATAAAGCAAATGTCCATGAATGTCTCCTTGTGCACTGAATGCTGTTACTCGCATCTGGTCTCACCACATGGCAACACCAGAGACACCAGCACTGGTTTTAAAATTCTGGCTTTTTAAAGCAGTCAGCTATTCAACATGACAGCTGACTTTTAACAGTCAGCAGCTCGAGTATGGTGCTTCTCTATGCAATCTATTAAGACTTAAAAAAAAAAAAAAAGAAATTTCAGATTGATTTTAAAGTACTCACAGCCAGAAATATATCAAAAGAAGGGAGAAACTCAGAAGAGGCAATGCCAAAGTGTTACTTTGGAGTTTTATAAGTTTTAGTGCCTCAAATATCATTCAGTCCATTCTGGAAGAAGGAAGCTTTTAAATTTTCTCTCTGACAAACTGGTTTTTAATTCTCAAATGTTCAGCATGCTGGGCTCTTCAAAACAAGTTCTAGGTACTTTATTTTTCAGCAGGAGAGATTTCCCTCTTTCACTTCTTCTTGCTTAAGGAGAAAGCAATAATTCTGTTTGTTAAAAAATTTTAAGAAGAAAAACCTGAGGTGGAGAATGAACTTGGAAAAATTTAGAAAGGTGAAAGTTTCAGAAAGATCCTGGTGACACCAACCTAAAAATTATTATTAGAAACCTTCGTGAATCTGCACATCACAACCTATAACCTCAGCAGGATGAACACATCCTCTAGAGTTCAGAGACGTTCAAGTAACATCTTGCTTGAAATGTCTTAGAAAATTATAAGCAAATAAAGACATTTTAGGAACAAAAAGAAGTGTCATTCAGCTTTTTTCATACTGGTCTTGGTAAATCCTACCAGTTAAGTAATTTAAAAAATAAAAAAAAACCCACCTGGAAATGGAAAGAAGGACAGAATTTTGAGAAATCACCAAAAATTCACACTCTCACTCTCTTTACGTTTTCTTTGTTTTCCTTCTAGTTCATTAAATATAATATAAATATCGTTTATATAAGAGACGATAAAGAGGTGATCAATTCACAGTCTATCACTGGCTCCATCAGGCAAAGTGATTTTTTTATCTAGCAAAAACACCCAGCACATAAAACAGAATAAACCAATCATTACATCAAGTGACTGGAAGTAAAAGCTAAACAGGTACATATTAAAAATATGGGCAAAAGTTAAATGGAGGAGATAATTCACCAGGGAAGCTCTTTGCCTTTGAGTATGGTGATTTTTTATGTGAGAATAGGACGATTTTCTAGAAGGGGTGTGTTGGGTTTTTTAGACAAGACAAAGAAAAGTCTAGAAAATGGATTTGTCGAGATAAGTGGTGCCCTGGGTGAGTATCCAGCGGTGGCTCCTGAGGGCTGGCACACCTTTGTCTCGGTGGCTCTGAGCCAAGACCAGCACCAAGTGACACAGTGACGAGACCGCTGGGTGTAAGCACAGCTCTGTGAAGGCTTGACAGAAAAACAAAGCCAAGAATAAATCCCCAGGAAAGTGATGGTTTTAATTATCACTTGAAACACAAAGATAAAAACTCATGATATTAAACGCTGCCTGGCTAGGACTGGTACAACACACGAGGAGTGTGAGGATGACCCTCTTACACAATTTGGTGTGAGAACCTCTGACCTTGAGAGTCTCCAGGGCGAATTGTTGGGGCAAGATGGTGTGATCAAAATGCATCAGCAGGGAGGGAGGTGCACAATAATTGCATTATGGCAATCAAATGATGAGCAAAGCCAAGCTGTAAGATCAGGTTTATTGTATATGAGGGAAATATTACTTCCTGCAGAGGACTGTGGGGTGCAGGAAGGTGGAGGCTCAGATGGCTGATCACCAGCAGAGCAGTTTCACCTCCTGCTTTCTGTGCTTCCAAAGACATGAGCACTTGAGTAGGACTGTCCAGGGATTTTTGTGACCACTGGGGAAAGGGAACCTTAAGGAAGCAGTCAGCATGGGTTTGTTCAGGACTACAGAATCACAGCGCAGTGCAGGCAAATTGGACTGGGGAATAAATTCCTGGGAGAGCTCCATCTGACTCACAGATCTATTAATTTGTGAGACAACTGTGACAACTTTCATTGTTAGTTGCCACTGAACTCTCAGTTCATGGAGACAGGAGAGAAGTAACACTAGATGAAATCTGCCCAGGACAGAAATTGAGTCATAACAGTAATGATGATAAAATACTAATTACACCTGGAGCAGCATTTTAATAATGATAATTCAGATTATGTTAATGTACCGTTCTCTTTAAACATGCTAACTACCTGTTCAAACTGGAGAAGGTCAATGCAGTGTGTGGCTGGGTCTCATCAATTTTTTCTTATAAACTGGAATCCACAGTCTTGGCTGACGTCCATTTTCCTTTTTCAATCAGCAGTTTACATTTTAAATTCATTCATTAGGTAATAAAAAAAATCTTTAATTAAAAAAGTAATTTATTCTTAATGACTCCAGGTCCTAGAAACTGACAAAAAGTATTGCCTTTACCCATTTATTAGAGTCTGAGTGATGTGTTATCTCCCTGGAATGCTAAAGACGATTATCGTTATCAGCTTTGTTTACTCAGCGCACACAGAGGATTTTTGGCTGTGTGGAGATGCTGGTGCCCTTTATTACTTAAACACTGGCTACAAGACCTGCCTGGTGACTGTAAGCACTGCCCTTCAGTTTGATATCCATTTGATTAAGAAAGATTTCACCTCTGATAAGAAATGGCCAGGGTAAAAGCTAATATTTCAAAGGGCTTCTTTTGGTGCATTTAGCAGAGTTTCAGTGTTGTTTGACAGAAGCTGAGGGAAGAAGGAGAGAAAAGAAAGGTGTTTGGGCTACATGGGCAGGTCTTTTGCCACATCTAAAGAAATAAAGAATTGCTGTGAAAGAGAGACTGTAGGTATTGGCTGATTTTTTATACAGCATGGTCTTGTCTTTTTCCATGTCCAAGGTTAATTCCTTTGTGTCAAGTGATTAATGCATAGCAGGGTGGGGAGGAGATGGGGAAGAGAAAGCAGAAAATAAGTTCAGACACTGAACTGGCCTGCCTTGGGAGGAAATGAAGGTCTGAATATCTGATACTTGCTCTGTAAGTACACAAGAGCCCCTTCCTTAGTGCTTTGTGTAACGGCACAATCAAGCCAAATTTCATACACTTGCAGATATTCTTCTCTGGGAATGGGGAAAATTAAAATTTTTAATGGTAGCTGTTGACTTTAAATTTCCATTCACTCTTTTTAACGACTTGTCTATTTTCAGGTTTAGAGAAAGTATTCCAGTGTCACTCACAGAAGTTCAACATTTATAGAAAATCAGTCTGAATGTAAATCACATCACGAGTGAATACCTAGGAAACATCAGCTCATGATGAATGCAAAATATCAGAGATTAGCTCTAGAACTGCTCATCTGAATTCAGAAGTAAAACGTTGTAAATAACCATTACAACTGTCATGCATTTATCAAAGCTCCAACATTATCTGTTTCATGAATTGGGCCTTGTCAGCATTTAGGACAAAATGAGATGGACAAAAAGAGAAAGAGAGGGAGCAAGTGCAACACTGATTTGCCAGGAATTTTCTTTCATTGGCAGAGAACTGTGAAGTATAAATGAAGTTTTGATCATGTCTAGTGATAGTTTGTGATGCCATAAAATCAGGTTCAATGCTTGGCATGTTTTGAAGATCAAGATTTGGCACTTTCTGTCCAGTTTGTTCCATTTTAAATATTCCAACAAGTTGTGGGACTGGTTTGCTTCAAGTAACGTAGATTGGAAAACTAGAAACATGCTAACAAAATGTTCTACACAATTACCCAGTGGCTATGGAAGCTGCTTTCTGAACTTAAAGTGTCCTTTGCATTGCAAAAGTTTCCACGTTATCCAGTAGTCCCACTCTGAGGGAATATTTTGGGACCTCTCTCAGCAGAGAGCTTCCCAAGGAAAGGGTTTTTCTGGCACAGTACTTTGTATCAAATTAATCTGACTCTGAAACTTGATCAAAACTGGATAAGCACTAAGTGGAGAAGGGAGTATTTTCCAATGTATTTTAACTCTATATTCATTGAGTTTAGCATCTTTCTTGAAATCAGATTTACATATGAAAGAGCTCCGTTCCCTCAGTGTATAGGAAACTGAGACGTAAATAATATGCAGCTTCATTTTCAATAAACTTGACCCAAAAGCTTTCAGTTCATAAAAGGAACAATTATTCCAGCTGAAAACTAGAAATGGAAGCTGTCCCTTGCACAGGGCACATCTGATCTTCTGTACCATCCCTCGCACTCTCATCTCATGGTATCTCTTAGAACTCCTTAGGACACAGATGCCACTGTCCCTCTGCCAGCTGGCCCTGGCAACTCAACCCACCATTAATTTTTTATAAAGGACATTTTTCCTAGCCTTCCCCCACCTTCTCTCCACTTTTACATATTTCAAAACTTCAGGATACATAGCTGATTTTTCAGCATAAGTGCATGCTCTCAGGTTTTGATGGTGGTGTTACCAAGGATACCATGATATGTTTTACTGAAGGTGGTAATAACTCTTTTTATTTTTTCTTTTCTGGACCAAAATAATGTTCTGCTTTCCAGTCAAGAGCTGATCAAATGATAGTGCAACTTCAAGTTGCTACGGAAACAAGACTACAAAGACAAAGATACAATATTTATCTAATATCTTCCTTGCAAAAGCATTTTTTTGCTCTGTACGCATTCTCTGAAAATGGTATCTTAAGCAGGTAACATCAGTTCATAAACTGAATCCAATACTAACTGTAGCAAAATATATATGGAACGATAGAAGTGTTTTATTGCAATAATCCCTTAAGACCCCACATGGTCATCAGATAGTAAAATTTAAAATATAAATAGTTAAGAAAGCAGTTGCTCTTTTTCTTCTCTGCCAGTATTCATCATCCATTTTACAAAGAGCTTTATGGAATATAGACTCAGAGGAACCTACAACACTTTTTGCAGTCACACCTTTTGAGATGAAATACATTTTTATTTGCCCTACAAACAACAGAAATTACCATGAAAAAAAACCCTAAAAAACCACCAAAATCCAAACAAAATCAGCTACTGGATGTTAAATCTGTTTTCTTTTACTCGAATTAACGAAAGCTTTCAAGGTAGTTGTAGAAAGTAGCATTTAGGAAGATTCCCGTGGGCATTTCCAGGAAGAGCAAAACTTCCCAGGTGAACCTGCTGGCTGGTGCAAGGGGCTGTAGCTCAGCAGCTCTGCATCTCCTCAGGGCTTTGTACCAACTGAGAGACTACATCTGAGGACAGTTTACAGAAAAATGGTGGATATGAGGGTTCATCAGACAACAAGGAAATTGTGTCATCATGAATTAGTTCAATGCAACGATTTGCAAACATCATTTGGACTGGACAAGTGGAGTCCCTCTTTCTTCATATCAAACAGGGCAGAAAGCTGATTATACTTAGGGTTTCATCTGTCTGCCTTTGTCTAATTAAATTATGTTAAAGGGTTTTTGTTTGGGTTTTTTTTAAGTGCGCAATACAGTCAAAGCTTGTTGGTAGGAGAAGGTGACAAGAGAGGAACCCCTCAGCAGAGTGATAGCTCAAAAAAACCACGAGCTGCTATTCTTGTTTGAATTTTAAGCTTCATTTTTCTTGAGCCTGGTTTCATGGAGCTGAACAATAGTAATATTTTGTCACATATTCCTGAAATCCCCCACCTAAATTTTGCTGTCTACCAGCTGAGTGTTTAGACTATTCCAGCCATCAAGCACTTGTTAACTGAGACAAACACCAGCAGAGATTGGTCAATCACATCCCCAAAATAATGTCCAAGACAGGTGAGATGAATCACGTCCTGAATAGCTCTCTGTTAAATGCAGAGGGAACCCAGGCAAGAAACAAAATGAGATGCTAGGCACACAAATTTGCTGAGATGAACCTCGGTTCTGGGAGGAGACAAATCCTGGCTAATGCCATGCAAATGGAGAGAACAGCATCCCTGAGACTGTGGCATGTGCAGGGAACTTGTGCTTTCACAGCAGCTGGATCCCAAAGCAGATGCACCTGAGCACAGCAGTGGAGGCTCTGGGATGCCTCAGGAAAGGGGGCACACAAGGTACAATCAGCTAGAGGTGAGAGGGCATTTAGGGAGAGGCTGCTCCTGACTGCTGTGCTTGGACACAGCTCAGAGGAGGATTTGCTGTCTCACGGGCCGTGCTGTGCCAGGCTGAACACGGAGCAGAGGCAGACACAGTGCCTCGTTTAAACCAGCAGGGTGCCTTTCCACAGCGGTGTGCTCTGCGGGGTAGGTGTGCTCTGTGGCACTCCAGGCTTTAATGTTCTTCAAGGAAGCAGGATCATCAGACTTCCCTGCAGAGATGCAATCAAGCATACAACCGTCAGGTTGGGACCAAGAAGGAGAATATGTAAGAGCTGCAGCTATTTCACTGGTTGAATCTGGCAGTACACCTCTTATCTATCCCACAGGAGGTAAAACAGCAATGTTTTGTTGTGGTGTGAGAATAAAAAAAAAAAATGTTTCAGAGCTGGGATTTGTTTTTAGGCTATCAGAAAATCTACTCAGCTTTGCAGTGTGGTGGAGCTTGAACCCTTGTTTACTTGCTCCCCTTCTTAAACTTAGTGGCACTGAGCCTCTGCACAGGGTAACATCTCTGGTGTGACATGAGTGTCCCACCATATCACTGCTGGCAGATTTCCACTCCACCAGAATTAGATTTTTGCTTCTTCTCTCCCTATCACAACTCTGTGTTTGTCTTTTTTGTTCTTCTCACAGCTTTTATCTCCTAACCTCAATCTGCATTTTCCTTTTTAATGTTTCATTTTCCTCCTCTTAATGGACAGCTTTTGCGTCCATCACATGCCTTGGAGGGAGATAAGAGATGAGGCTCTTTTATGTGAGGACTGAATCCACCAAAAAGAAAATTACCAAAAAATGACAGATTCACCAGCATATTTAAGATGAAGTCTGAACAATTATCAAGGACCTTGCAATTAATTTCTTCATGTCTCCTCCTGCAGCTTGTTAGAAATGCACCTGATTCCAGCATTAGGGAATATGGATTCCTATTAGAGGTTGTCATGCACTTGTGTAGGCACATGAATTTTTCATGCAGATGCTCCTATGGTTGGGTGGTTGCTTCAGCAGAAACATTTGCTTTGCCACTAATATATTAAATAAGCTGCAGACACCAGCAAAATCTGGCTTGAGAAAGGGAAAAAAGCTGGCACAGGCTGCAGTCTGTCACATTTAAATGACAGCCATGTAATAATTACTGCCATATAATAATGCAGCTTTACTTCTTCTCTTATTTCCCAAATAAAAAATGATGAAGTGCTGCAGCTACCAAACCCCATGTTAGCCTAATATATTCTCATGTCAAAGAGAAAATTTCTACCAGATAAATAAGGAATCCATTTGTTTCTTTGTTTCCTGATAAAAATCAAGACGGTTTGATCCATGATTGAAGGTCAGAATTGACAGTGCACTTCCAGAGAGCACAGACATTGATTGCTGGAGGAGGTTTTTTGCAAACAAACCTTGGTAGATCAAGCCAATATCTACTTCAACCTTTTCACACGCTGATGTTGTTTTTGTCAGAGTTAGAGTTGAAAAGAGGCTCCTTTCTATCCGGTTATAAAGAAATGTTGTTGGGTGGGGTTTTTTGCTGTCTTTATAAAACAAGTGCAGAAACTTTGGACCATGTTGCTGTGGTTGTTCTAGTTTGTTCACTTTTGGAAAAATCCTTTAATTTCTCCTATTTACCTAATTTTGGAGAGCTGCATACCTAAACTGTCTCACCATGGGGACAACAGAGAAATCCAGGCAGAACAAGAGCATGACTCAGCCCAAATCAGATTCTGTATAACCACCTGCCTTCACTGACAGCACAAAGAACAGGAGTTCTGCAGCTCCTCGGTGGAGCAAGAGGTCTCTCAGTTGTAAAGACTGGCAGCTCTAAAGTAAAGATCAGATCTGCTGTCAAGAAGTATCTGTTAACTGGAAGCTGAAGCCCTCATCTGGGACTCAAGGAATTTTGACATTGAAGCTGGAAATTCCATAGAGCAGACTTAGTTCTAAAGAGAGTGCTTGAGATGGAGGCTGTGGGTGAGTCTCAAGAATCTTATTTTAAAGCTGATTTTACTCTTAACCTCAACATCACAAGTGCAACTCTCTTACATATGTACAGGCTACAATTTTTCTCCTTGCAGTTTTCATATTTCTCAGAAGACTGGCTGTCTTTTTAATCTAAAAGAAACTTTATTATCTTTTAATTAAAATAAGGTTTTGGTTATATTTGAAGAGGAAGTTAGGTGTATTTTATCTGGATACATAATAATACAAAAAAGCATGACAGCTTAAGGGACTTCTGTTATGGCCCGTGTGTCAAACACATTCTAGTTTTGTGCTGACAGATTTCAGCCTCATCACCTCCTCACGTTGCATGTGGGAGTAGCTGGAACACAAACACACTTCTGTATGGCTGTACTTAGATCAAGATACAAGCTGGATGATCATCTGGTTTGGTTCCAATTAATTCCTGGCACCAGACCCCAAACTCAGCTGTCCCAGGCAGACGCAGTTAAAACTTGGCTTTTGTCATCTCAGCACCAGTAGTGATGGATTTAGCAGACGGGATCACAGGGCTGTGCTCCTCCTCCTCACCTGCTCTGCGGCAGGGAAGGAGCTGCAGTGCATTACTGTCACCGTGTTTCCATCCAAACACTGATGTTTGAACTGGGAAACACACATTGCTTGGCAATGGGTACAGACCTGATGATGGGATTGTTTCACGGTAATTATTCTGAGCATGGTGATCACTGAACTCCTCAGAAAGCCATGAGTTGTGTTCACCCCTCCTGAACGTTTCACAGATTTTTCAGCAAAAGCTCCTTTTGATTAGATATTTCTTCAAGATCACTGTTCTTCAAAAGGATTTCCATGGGCATGTCTAGGCTCCCAACCAAAACATTATCATTCACTGTTGGACAGCAAAAATAAGTGGCAATAGACTTAGAAGTCATCAATGAACAGGAAAAGAAAACATATAAAACCTCTTAATGCAACAGATGAAAAACTGTACAAGTTAATCATCTCAGTTATTAAATAAATATTTATAAACAACCCACATCTTTAAAGACTCAGGATCAGTTTAGAAAGGGATCAAATAAAAGGAATCAATTTAAACATAAATGACATTCAAAACAAATGTTTTGACTACTGAAGTCAATGCAGAATTGATTAAACAGCTCAGTGTGTAGAGGTTGCAGCTTACTAGGTCTAGCTTCTGAGCAAATAAGATGTTTCTCACGTTACTAAACCTTCTGTTACTTCATTTTTACCCTGGTATGATGAAGCAGATTTATTTCTTATTTACAATGGGGTACTGAAACAAGATCGTGCCTGGAGCTGATGCTACACAAATGTGCTACTCCCTGGAAATCTCTATTTAAAATGTGGTCAAAGCAGCCTATAGATAATTTAGGGGTGGTGGGGTTGAATCAACCATATTTAGAAGCTCTGACATACCTTTATTTAAGGTGAATGTAGACAAATCACATGACCAATTGAACTTGACATGGAGAATATTTTAAAAAAATTTTAAAAGTTCAAACGACGTAAAACAAGATTATCAGCTCTGAGAGAGAAATACGGAATATCTGGTGGGTTTTTTTAAAGTCCATAAATGTGAGAAATTCAGGCAGAATGAAGACACTTTCTGGGAATGTATACGCTGTTACATCCTTGGAGAGGCATGATAGTACATGATTTTAAGGTGGAAGAGGGAACCTGCTGTGAAGAAGGAAAGTTTTGTTCAAGAGAAGAATGTCTGAACCCGGAGGGAGGCTTACCTTTGCTAAGGAGGTGAACACAAAGCTAAA
This sequence comes from Gymnorhina tibicen, assembly GCA_013399875.1. Classification (NCBI taxonomy): domain Eukaryota; kingdom Metazoa; phylum Chordata; class Aves; order Passeriformes; family Artamidae; genus Gymnorhina; species Gymnorhina tibicen. Next base: position 554,297 of record VXAZ01009805.1, on the reverse strand, counting down.
GCAAACTTTAAAAACTGGAAATAGGTGTAAGGTTAAATTGAAAAAAAAAATCCACACAAAAGCAGGCTGAATTTTCAAATGACAGCTGCAGCAGCTGCAAGTTACGAAATTTTGAAGTAAATTCTGGTCTGGATGAATGAAGATCCAGAAAGCAAAGAGTGATCAGTTACAGATTTCTGGGTGCTGCTAATTGGGCTGGAAAGAATTAATTAATGGGTCATGATTCCACCATAATAAAAATACAGGTTCAAAAATGGGCTTTGGTGTTTGAAAATAACATTTTAGGTCTTAGGTAAAGGTTGGGAATAGACAGACAGGGTGGGAAAGGAGAGGCTGTGAGGCCACAGATATTAACCAGGATGAGGGTACATGCCCAAGACAGCAATTTCCTCCACTTTGAAGTATTCTTCTGTTTGTTTGGATGGTAAAACAACTTTCCAAACAGTGCTGTGCCCAGTGGTGAACACAAGGGAATAGCCCTGAGTCAGTGCTGGAACGCGCTGTGTGAGTTGCATCCCCTTCTCGCTGCTGAACCCCATCAGGACAAAAAAACCACAGACTGAGCCCTTTCCTGGTTATCGAACAGATATATTTATCCACTGTTTTTACATTTTTCTATTTTTATTTCTTCTACTTCCTCCTATTGTTGATTCCAGGAAGCTCCTCTTAGGCCTGAGTGGGCAGCTGGGCTGTGTTCTTCAGAGGAGGGTGGCGTTTGCTGAGAATGACCAACATGAGCAAGCTCTTTGGAAAATGTGATTGCGTATTTTGCAGTTCTAAAAGTAAACACTTTTGAAAATCTGTCCTTATTGTAAATGTCAGCGTCTTGTTAATGAATACAAGTGTTTGTGGGGAGGAAGGAGAAATGCAAAAGGGTGTTTGCTGTGAATATTCACAGGGCTGAATTTCAGCCTTAAAGAGCAAATAAGGATGGCTCTGCTAAGTTTGATTGTTATTGCTGTATTCTGGTTCTTAATAGAGCAATATGCCTAGAAGAAATGGAAAAATAATTGGCTATATTTGATCCTGTATCATCAATCATTCACCCATCCATCCATCCATCCATGCATTTAATGAGAACCACTGAAGTTTCCCTTGGAAGTAATAAACAAAAATACATCCTGCAATTAATTCAGGCATTGCAAAATGTCCACTTAATTTTACTGGGTGTACTAAATCGATTCTATGCTTCATTCAGTGCATTGCAAGGAGCTGGCTGGCAAGAACTTCATCTGTTATTAACTCACAATGCAAATGAAGTTAATGCCTTTTTGCTATGAATTGTCCTCTGCTGTTACACCTGAAAGTCAATGGGATAGAGGAGGAGCTGATTCCTTGTAAAATACAATAGCTACATTCCATTTTTCACCTGCAACTAAATCCTAGTAAAAGCTCTGACTTCCAGCATTCTTTACTGTGCTTTATTTTTTGAAAGAAAAACCTCCTGTCGCCCTTTCAGGCAAAACTCATTAAGTTCCCTCCAAGAAACAGCACTGTTGTTCAGGTAATGATTCCTCTAGTTAAAAATCACATTACCATAGTTAAATTTAACTTTTACTCGCATGAATGACAACAGTGCACTATTAGACTCTGTCCTAAACTTGGACTTTCCTCAACCTTTATTGCTTTGTTTTTCATTTACATTTCTTGAGTTGATAAAGGTAATGTGGAATACTCTGGTGTAAGTTTCTGGTATTTTTTTTTCCATGGTACTTTGGATTCTTTTTTTTCCCCCCACTTTTATCTTCATTCAGGTTTTAATGACATTAGGTTTCATGTTAAATTAAATCTTTCTGGTTTCATTTTTCAATTTCATAAATTAAATCATTTGGTTTCTTTTTTTTTGTTATAGTAATGAGGAGCAGATAAAGAAAAGAAGCTGGAGTGAGATAAAGTTTCAACAAATAAGACCTCTCAAATTCATTGAAGAGTGATTGACAATTGAAATATTTAAATGAAAAATATGTGCCTTTTCTGAGTCCCGTAATGATTAATTAGAATATTTCACTTGAGTTTTAAACACTAAAGCCCTGGTTTGTCCCTGGTCACCTGACCAGGGTGGTAGAGATCCATGTCACCTTACCTCAAAAATCAAAAATATAGGCTTGTAAATTTACCTCAGTCGAATATTCCCTGTGTACAATATGGGGAGGTATGGACAAGGAAATTTAGAACTTATTTAAGCCAGGATAAACCATTTTCAGGAGATGTTTATCTTCTGCATTAGCCTTAGAAATGCTGAGAGGTTTCCTATCCTGCATTTCTGTGCTGGCTTCTGGTTCCTATTGTAAAGAGTCATCCATTGTTTAAAGTGATTTCGCTAATTAGCCACAGAACTTGCCAGTGACTTACTGATAACACAGAAATGTGTCCTGATGCTCTCAGATGAGAATAAAAGAACTGCTGAGTAGGTCATCTGTTACAGCCCTGTCTCCCTTATCCCTTCATGGGTTCTTGACCTCCTGACCCTCCTCAAGAGAGGATTTCTAGTATCTCCTGGGTGCAGAAATACAAGGAATTATTCCAGGAAAAGATTTTTGCTACAGGTGAGATTCTGTCACTCAATTCAAGCAGCTAAGCCTGGAATCTAGAATCTTAGCTCAGGTGCTAAAACTCCTTGTGCTTTGGGGTCATCTGAAATCCTCCTAAACTCCATAAATGCATTGACTTGGTCTGCATTGACCAAGAACTTAGAAAACTCCCTCTTCTGTAGAAAAGTACCTGTACATCTCTGGTGCTGAATCCATACTCCAAATAACTACTCACAAACTCAAATATAAAGAAAGAATTGTAAAAAAAAAATGCTGTTTGCTTGCCTTCTGCTTTGCCATCATTACCATATCAGTCCCCACTTCATAACTAAATCTTGACAATGTGGCATTTAGTTGACAGGACAAAATCATAATAAATATACAATAAAAAATGTAACAGGATACTACCAATATTTACTACATATTAATGAACATTCCTTTGAATGTGATTTGGGACACAAAAACTGCTTCAGCTTACATGTCTAAAAGATAAATAGGGCAAGGGGTAGTGGTTTTAAACTAAAAGAGTGTTGATTCAGTCTAGATAGAAGTAGTTTGCTACAATAGGTGTGGTGAAACACTGGCACAGGTTGCCCAGAAAGGTGATAGGTCCTTATCTCTGGAAACATTCAAGGTCAGGACAGGTCTCTGAGCAACCTGATCTAGTTAAAGATGTCCCTGAATATTGCAGGGGGTTGAACTAGGTGACCTTTAAGGGCCCCTACCGCCCAAACCATGCTTTGCTCCTATAATTCTATAATATTTAAGTTTGAACTAGTCAGGTGTAGACTCCTTTAACAGTTTGGAAGGAAAACAAGTACCTCCAGAGGGCTGGATTCTGCACCTGAGCTGAGGTGATCTGGGTTTTACACTGAAACGGGGGAACAGGAGGCTGGAGAGCAGCTCCACAGGAGGAGATCTGTGGGTTTGGATTGAAGGTAAATTGAGTATGGGTTAACAGTGTGCCCAGTCAGCTAAAAAGGACAACTGTGTAATTTACAGGGGTTTTGAGATAGAAATACTGGAGCCCTATGTAAAAATGCAAGCAGGAAGAGGAGAGTAGGTACAGCTTCCAGAAGCCCCCTGTTGTGTCTGCCAACCCCTTCAGCATATTTCAGATACCTTGCAGTTTATCAGATGTCCATATTCCCATGTGTTTGCAGAACTGACAATTATTGACGACGGAAAAAATAAGATCACACACATAACAAGCCAATCCCATCTTTTTGTTCAAGTTCTGTATATCTGAGAGAGACGGAGCTGCTGAGATCTGTTGCCTGACCCAGTATGCAAATAATCCCTTGGACGATGAAAAGCCATTGGGATTTCTCCCAGTGCGAGTAGTCACACACAGCCTTCAAAAAGAGGTCCTGGTTATTAAATATGATCAAAAGTTGCATGAGTAACTCAGAAAGGTTTTGTATTACCTTTAGGGAAAGTGCTGAAAAAGTGGGTCAAACAAGCAAATCAGCCAGAAGAGAGAGAAAAGTCTGTTATCAACACAGATAAGCTTTGGAACTTGTTACAAGGTAGGACAGTGAAATCTTTGAAGTGTTTGTAATTGTTTATGTCTTTCAGTTTTTAAACAGACAGATGGAATGGGCCTTATTTTCAGGAGGCATAAACCAGGTCCCTTTGGTTTACATCAGCTTTGACCTGCAGGACAGTGACAAGAGTGGTCACAGTAGATTTATCTCTGGGTAGCAGAGTGGACCACTCAGTGACAGACAGGACTGACTGGCAGGCGATTTGTGACTTTTTCATTGACTTGCTGAGAGGGTTATTAGCTCCTGGCACAGGCAGAAGAGACAGCTGAGTGCTGCAGGAGGCAGGTGGAAGCAAGACAAGAACAAGGATTTCCTGTGTGTTTTACCCCTAGGAAAAAGAGACAGCATTGTGACACTGCGTACAAGTGATGTGGTGGCAGCTGTAGCCCTTTCTGAAAGCACTGCCTACCCTTTCTCCCTCATCCATAACACATCTGACACATCCCTCACTCATGCCTCAGGACGGGCCCAGGAGAGACCCAGGCTGTTATCTCTGTTGCAGCAAAATTTAGGCTGAGAAGATCTGCTTGACTTTTAGTGCACTGGTCTGGTTGACGAGGTGGTGACCAGTCAGAGGCTGGGCTTGGTGATCCTGGAGGTCTGTTCCAGCCTAAATGATTCTGTGATTAGTTTTACCTGCGCTGGAGTTGGAGCTGTGCTCCCTACAATGAGCCTTCTTCAGGTTCCTCCGCCTTTCTGCAAACCCTGCTGTTTTTGCTCAGCAGCTGAAACTTGTACCTGAGAGCCCAGCTATAATAACCTGGGGATTGACTTGGTCTTTCCACATTTGTAACATAGGGAGAGTCATATTTAGCAGTTATCTAAAGTGCTTTGAAATCTACAAAGAATCCCCAAATTCAGAGCTGAAACCCCAGCTCTGAATTTTCATTTTTTCTAGTACAATCCTTTCCCATTAAACTTTTCTACCTCAGTGAAAGTGCATTTTTCTTCCCCTTGGAAACTGTATTTTGGCAGTTTTTCAATGATCTCTCTTGCCTGAGAATGGGCTCAAAAATATGGGTCCAAGTAATGCCGAGTTTTTAAGCCAATATCAGCATTACAGTGCTGTGCAGAAGTGACAGAGAAGCCAAATCAGCTGATGAAAGCTTGTGGTTAATGCATTACCTGGATCTAATACTGTCAATCTGTAAGCTTGACATATAAGTTGTACTCACTGACATTTCCAAATGCTTATGAGAAAGGCTGTCCTTGAAAGCTCTCACCTCAGCTTTAAAAAACTCATGTGTTCAGTGGTGTTCATGCTGACAGCCCACCTGATATGGCTTTCCACAAGTTTAGTTCCAAAGAAAAAACAGGAAAGAGTCCTCAACAGCCTGCTCCCAAAGACCCTGCCTACGTCAGGGCTGAATTTCAGTTGGACTGGATGATCTCCAGTGGCCCCTTCCAGCCTCAACTGGTCCCTGATTCTGCGTAAATCAATCTCACAACTGATTACACACCAGGAAATTACATTGTCTCTTTATGTAAATGCAATTATTTTTCTGACTGAAAGGAAGGGAAACACCACAATGACCTCAAAAATCATCGTAATTGATTTCCCAGTACTCATCTTTAAGGCATAATTTGATATAGCAGTTGTTGGGTCTGTAAAATTTATTTCATATATTTTTTTAAAAGTTACCAATGACATGGCCAGCACTAGGGGTCGTTTCTTAAACGATGATATTTCTATATCCATTACCCTTGGTCTTTCCACTGGTAAAAACTTATTTCAAGACTGCACCACTGGACAACTCTGTTTTCCAAAGTTGGACTCGTGGAATAAGGTGGCACCAAACAAAGTTAAGCATGCCCAAAACCAAAAATGGAGCTATTTTACAATACCAATATTTGGGCATTTATTCAGTGGTCTTTAAAAATGTCTTTGTAAATACTTGATTAGGATTTATACGCACTTTCAAACTTGAAATAGTCTGATTTCTAAATAAGGAACTTCAACCCTTTTTTTTAATTTTAATCTGCCTTTTTCTATTATAGGTGAGAACTAAAGGGAGACATCAAAAGTCCTGTTTGAGTAAGTCAGCATTGTAGATGGAAAATTTCCTCTAACAGTTAAATTAAAAGGTTTTAATTCCAAATATGCTATAGTCAATCAAGAAGTGCTAAAAGTCAAAGAAAACAGGTTTCTTTGTAGCCCTTTCTAGGGAGATATTGCAGTAGAACATCTGTTCACTTACTGTGATTGAGTGCCAGGTCTGATGGATTGGTTTAATGTAGTCCTTATTAATAACTTGCAGACACCAGCAAGCTTTGCAAGCTTCTAACAGAAAAAACATTTAGAAAATTCAGGAGAATTCTAAAGGCAGCAAAAATATAATTTGAAATAAATGAGAACATCCTAATTAAAAAAAAAAAATCAAACTAAAAATCAGATTTTTCTGTTTGTTTGAACTACAGAATCTTCAATCTCCTAGGTAAGCTTAAAAAGCAGTGAAGGCTAGAAGAACACTTCTCAGGTTTATCTTTCATAGCTGCAGAAAAAGGAGAAGAGGGCAGAACCAGAGATACGTATTCAGGCAACCATTAGAATGTGTGAAAATGCTGAAAGTTTTCAAAATAATTTCTTGTTTTTCAGAGTCATTGGGGGGGACTCAAATAATATGGGGGTTTATCCCCACCCACCCTTTTTCTTTCTTTTCTCTTCCCCTTCCCCTACCTATTCTGTCAGGAACAGTATCTCTAAATGCTGTTCTTCTCTGGTGGGATTGCACAAATTCAGCCAAATTTAGCCTCTCTGCTCAGCCTGAGCCGGCAGTGCAGCTGACCTGCTTTTACTCCACATTCCCCCGTTGCTGGGTGGTCCTCGGACTATTCCAGCTTCCAGGTTCCCCACGCAGCGCCAGTCCTCTCAGACCCTTCTGTCCCGAAGGCTGGGGCTGTGCCATAGTGCTCAGTTATCTCGCTGTGCTTTATCTGCACGGCCACAGCAGCACATTCCCCTCTCTGCAGCTTTTCTTTCCAGCTCCGCTCTGGGAGAGCAGCTGGGGAAGTTTGTTTGTTAGAGGTTTCCTTTAAACGTCCTTCTTTTAGTGGTTTAGGAGAGCTCTGTAGATATCTTCCAGCAAACCAAACAGCAAATCATATATAACATCACACCAGCTGTTTATCTGCATTTTAAGAGTCAGACTATTAAATTACAAAAGGCGTAGAATGGTTTAGGTTGAAAGGGACCTTAAAGATCATCCAGCTCCATCTTCCCCTGGGGGACAGGGAGACCTTCCACTAGACCAGGTTTTGCCAAGCCCCATTCCAACCTGGCCTTGGACACTTCCAGGGAAAGAAAGCCAGACCATGTCTCTTCTGTATGAGCTGATATCTCTACCTGGTTCTGCTCCTCACCTGTTGTGCAGAAAAAAAGTATCATAGTGGCTACCAGCAGCTTCAAGGTGTCCTGAAAATCCGCGAGGAAGGGACTGGAATAATGCCTGAACACACATTCTGAAATGAGGCAATAATAGTTAAAATAGCTACAGAGGCACAGGGATGAGTTTCACCTTATGCAAGCTTTTTGTTTATTTGTATTTAAATTATCAGTTAAATCAAAATCAATTAAATATGAATTAAATTTTTAAAAAAATGGAATGGTAGGATTTAAAAATAGTTTAATAATTCCAGGAAATGTGTAGGCAATGGAAGCTATCAGATTTCTCCTTTAGCTTATTTGGAAGAATTTATACATGGTCTGAAATTACCCACATTTCAGTATGCAAGCAAATACAAATAGTGATAAAAAAGTTGAGCCAATATTAAATTGAATCTCCCATGTACATAAATAAACATTAAATTTCTGCCACCATGCTATCAGTCAGGTTGGTGTACAGATGTGGTATTTATGCCCTAAGGAATTATTACTGCTTCTCTGAGACTTTTCTTTATAAATCACTCACAGGGGAGAGACTGAAGAAAATTAAGCAAGAAAGTCATCAATACCTTGCACGTGATCTTGGAAGTAATACATAAAATACTTGTATCGATCTAATTTCTATTTAAGTAAACATATTTCCTTGGAGCAGGTTGCCTATGCAAATTCCACAATGACAGATGCTTTATTGAAGGGAACTTAATTGAACTGCAGCTGGTTTAGAGACTTAATTGTAAAGTATCAGCTCCCCCGTGTGCCAGGGTGGACCTGTGGGTTTGGCACCATTTCATCACTGCTTTCCCCCCTCTTTTCTTTTTAGAAACAACAGCTCTGAATGCCACTGTCTCTATTCTAATTTTCTGGTTTGGTTTGGGTTTTTTTGTATTGAGGAAGAGTTCATAATTTCCAATGGAAGCACTCCTTGGACTCTTTTAATAGTAATGTGACACAGTTTGCTCTTTTGGAGCCTCACTGCAGTACTGAGGGGTTCCTGTACAGAGACCTACACATGTGATTAAAGAGAAATACTTTGGACTCAAATTCACAGCAAGGGGACAACATCTGCATCTCATGGTTCAAAGATGCTCTACAAAAATTTAAATTAGATCTGGGATGAAAGGCAGTATTTAAAACATGCTTTTATGTCCTCCTGTCCCCTTTTTGCAGTTCTGTGCCAATATGCTAATAATTATACCATCTCTTTTCATGCAAAATGGTCAGTTTTCTCTGTAATGAGTGCAAATATGGTTCCTTTAATATAAATCAGAGAAATATAGTGACATGGACATGTTAAGGTTCTATTAGCAATAAATGTTTTCCTTCTCTGTTAGCAGGCACCATTTTGCCCTGCTCCCAAATGAATAAGTACAGTGTGCACAAATTGGAAAAAAAAACAGCTTAGAAAAGAAAATGTTTTTGTTTTGCTCTCTAAACCTTTTCATTTCTAGCAGTCTCAGGAAACATTCACTGCAGTTTTAGACAATCTTAGAACTGCATGTGGTAGAAATAAATTAGTACAAAATACCTTTTCAGGAATCATCTGATGGATGTGACGAAAAACAAACCCAAGACAAAGGTAGAAAGCTAAATAAGGATGTGAATATTAATCATTCAACAGCTCAGAGACAGATATCTGTGCAGAGACACAATTTCTCAGCTGGTATAAATCAACAGAGACCTGTCAGAGCTGTGTTGATTTATGTCAGCTTGGGATCCAGCTTCATGTTGCTCCTAAAGCAGGAGACAAGATGTCTCTTCAAGTTTGCTCATACCACTAAAGGAGGAATTTTAAAGAACTAGAGGACAATCAAGCACCAATTTCCATTTATACTTATGGACAATTTAGTATCCAATCCCTGTTATTGGCTTTGAGAAATCTCTTTGTAAAGGTACTACTTTACATTACCATGTTTTTATATTCCTAAGGATGGATATCTTCCCTGGGATGTGTTAAACAAACACCAGATTTTTTTGGGGAAAATTGAGTTCTAATTACATGTGTAATAAACCACTGCCCTTTTGAATGTGGCCTGTGAAATATAAAGGAAGAAGTTTCATGTTCTGTTTGGAGAGCGGCAACGGGTTGAGTAACAGAACTGTAAGAACATTGATGGGAGAGAGAAGTTCATCATCTTAATTTACACAACACAGGAAGCCTGCAGTGCAATACATTGTGCCTGTTAATTAGTTTTCCACATAAGTAGCGAGGCAGTATGGAAACACTGGCCAAGAAAACGAAGCAATTTTATATTAGAAAAAATGATAATATGAACTAGAAAAACATGCCTGAGAAAATAGCGTTTTCACCCATTTATTTGTATGCTCAGTTGTTTTTTATTTATACCCAATAAGTAGCCAGGTATTTGAGGCCTGATGGTACCTGAGTAATCTAAGGTTTAAGGCAAAGAGGTGAGCATAGCTCTGGTGGAAGAAGTCCCTCTTTAAAGATTTTCCCAGTGCTCAGGAGAATGCCTTCCCACCAGGCAGCTGCATTGCTCTTCCTTTGGATTGTAATCCTTTCAGTTGGATTCTAAACTGTCATCCATAAACTATTATGGGTTGGGAGCAAATCCAAGGAATTCAGTGAGACTGTTGTGTAAGGAAACAGCAAAGTCTGAACTTGGAAAATTTTGGTAGCCTTGGCTAGCAAGGAGAAGCCCAGAGAATGTGAAGGAGACCAAGTCTGCAGAAATTACCTGTGTGACAACCAGATGGGACTGGGAGAGGTTGGAGTTGAGGTATGGGCAATGTCAGGAGGAAAACCTCCAGGTCTTTATTCCAGCTTTCTTTTCAGTCAGGACTGATGTAAAAGTTAGGGCAGGTTTATGAGGACCTTGTCCATCAAAGTTCTTAAAACCCTTGAGTACAGATATGGGCTCACCCCTCTACACACAGGTTTTTGCAGCAACGTGGTGAATAAATTTTCATTTAATCTAACCAGAATGTTCCTTTTTGAAACTTTCACCCATTGCATCTCTTCACAACCCAAGAAGAGCCTGCCTTTGTTATCATGAGGGCTCAGGTACAGCCTGCTGCCCACCCTGACCCCAAGGGGTTTTCTTCAGAGCTGTGGCACCTGGCCTGTTGTTCCCCAGCCTCTACTGACCCATGGGGCTGCACAGTCTTACGAGTGGGATTTCACCTTTGTCTTATTTAGAATTTTATTTATTTATTTAAAATGGGAAGGGATGAGTTATTAGTGTATAAACTCTTGTAATAGACGTAACATGCTAAATTCCAGAGAGACTGTCCAACAGGACTTTGTGGCAGAGCAATGAACAGCTCAGGAGAAGAAGGATGCTCTTGCTGAATGGTTATTGGGGTTTGTGTGCCAAGGGGTTGGAACACGAACTTTCACCTTGAATAGGCTGGCACTGAAATTACAAGCAGGAGCAGCAGAATTCCAGGTTGCAAGACTTTCTGGCACAGGGATGTTCTGCTGCTCCAGCTGCTGGAGCAGTGTGACCCCAAAAGCACTGGAGCAGTGCAAGTAAATATATTGTTGTTCTAATTGTTGATGGGATTGGTGGTGTATTGTCAAAGAGAAGGGAGAATCTGCTGCCACTTACCCCATCTACTGAAATGTACTTGCTTTTTCATAACTCAGATCAAGATTTTACCAAAGAAAGGAGAAATTTCCTCTGTGTCTGGTATGAAATCTTTCACAAGTGCTTTAAAACAATGCATCTTAATATAGAAAAAGGAACCCAAAAAAATGAACTCCCACCATCTTGGCAATTTATTTTCCTAACTTCTTCCATAAAATCAGAGCGAAAATTCAAGTGTAATTTCAGTGTATTTTTAGTTCTTCTGCTCTTTGGAATATGATGTCATTACTTACATTTCCTTCAGTGCTATGAAAACATTTATTTTTTACAATGTTTTTTGATGTAAATCAAAGAATTTCTCACTGTCTGCGTCTTCGTAGATACCCACTGAAATAACCAACCCTAGACTCCATGTATATGATGATTTGTATCGACCAAATTTAATTCAATAGCAAATTACTTAATTCAGCAGTAAAATTCCAAATATTAAATAGATTTTCTTATTCAATAATAATTTTTTTTACTTTTTTTTTATTTCATAACTCTGTGGATCTTGTGTCTTGCTATTTACAAACTCAATTTTATGACATTATTTTTAGATATAGATCAATGTTTAATAAGTGTTAAAAATCCACCATTGAATTTGATTTTACTTTCTTCCCTAAGCAAATTTTGAAGTTCTTATCAGGGTATTTCACTGATCTGTACTTGCTGGTTTTATCCTGGTTCATTCCCCTTTCCCTTCCTTCTAAAATACTCTGGGTATTTGCATGAATTTGCTATTGTTTTACACTGTATAATCATAAAATGTTTCTATACTATTTAAAGGTAAATAAATCAGTTGTGTAAAATGAATAAAAGCTATGAAACATCCAGATGGAGCTTTCTACCCATCAACAAGGTAATCAGCATTTTGCTTAGCAACCACACTTTAATTATGCCAGTTAATCTTGGAGGTGGAAACAGAAGTGGAAAAATCTGATGCTTAACTAAAATTGATTGACTCCATAAAATGTCCTTGAAGAAAAGGAGGGAAATAACCTGGCCTTTGGAAAGCAGTACACAAACAAAGTGTAGTTAAAGTGATTTCATCATTTGAAGGTGTTTGACTGATCACTTGTACCTATGTTGTCAGCAGCGTTACAATCTTTAGTAGTTTTGATAGTAATCTTTTGAAAGGAAACCATTTTGAGGGAGGGAATAATAAGGTTGCTGCTTCTTCAAGTGAAGGAAAAACATGTTTTACAATAAAAATGCAAAACAACATTATGGTGAAAACCTCAAGCTGTTAACTACCCACTCTTCCCATTGTTTTTTCTAGAAATGCACTGGCCTGATGATAACCATGACTACCAGAACAAATTGGAAATAATCAGATCAAATATAAACCATTGGAGTAATTTATTATCCTACAATCATTTGTGGGAAGAGGAACCTTCAGAGACAAAGTCATCTCATCCCCAAAAGATTTTTAATACAGGTCAGATGAATCACCTGCCTGTGTACATTCTTTATATATGGTGGAAGTAGAAAAAAGATTCCTCTGATAAAATGTGGATATCTGCATTAGTACTAAAATAATATGAATTTCCACAGTCTAAAATATTATAGAGGAATCTCTACTTAACAACCTCTATTTCCTTCCACTTCCATAGAACCTTGACTGTAAAGCTGAGCTGTACAGACCTCACTGTGGGCGAGATTTTTTCACAGCCCTTCAGATGTAGTCAAATCAAATGCTGGTTTGTTCAGATTGGGCTAGAGCTTCTAAAACAAAAAGATAACAAGAAATTTTATTGGAGTCCTTGACACTCATATGAGAACAAATGGCAGAAGCATAGTAAAAAAAATTCAAATTAGTACATGGAATCACCTTATGAAATTGATTCCTCAGGATTCGAAGGAGTGAAACCCATAAAAAACTTCTGTCATGTATGGTGACATGTTCATGTGGTTCTTTTTCATTTTTTTTCTGCTTCCATGCAATATATATATATGCACAGGTATACATGTATACGTGTGTGTGTGTGTATATGTATATGTCCATAAATATGTACAGATATGTATGTACGTACATATAAAAAAAAATCCTGCAAATATTTAAATTATGAAAGCTCAAGGATCTTCTAGTGACATTGAGGCTTCTTTTACAGCCTAAAAAAGGTCCAAATTAAACCAAACCAATCCAAGTCTAACAAAAATGAAGAAAATATCCACTATAGTGGCAAAGTTCAAAATTAATAGAAGTGTTCAGTTAAAATAAGTATTATCTGTGAAAACTGGGTGTGTTCCTGAACTCCTGAAGAGAGCTGGAGGAAGACAACCCTGGAAACAGTGAAGAAGTGTTGCACTAACCTGAAATTTGTTAAAATCAGTTCCACATCTTACTCTAGAGACACTTTTATAACGAATGTTGAGGTAGTTTCCAGCATCAGGACCTCCTTGTGGTCAACCTGTATTTAAATCCGCACTCTGTTTGTGCCCAGTCTGGCTATGGAGACCCCGAATGGCCAGAGAGGAGAAAAACGAGATTGAATTCTCCTGACTTTATGCTGAACATCCAGAAGTTAGCACAACTTGCCAGTTTAATTTTCAAAAAGCTGATTCCTACGCATTTGATTGAAAGAACCTGTATGACACCAAGATCATCTTGAACTGCACCATCTGGTAGCAGCTCATCATCTTACAGGAGCTAAGTGTGATGAAAGCCAATTTGACAATTAATGCAGATGTCTCTTTAGGGGCTTTGTTGTATATCTCTCTTCCACCAGCAAGATTATGATGCAAAAGTCTCTTTGGGCCTAATTGTTATCCCATTCTTGTGGATTTTGAAACAGGACCTGCACAGATGATACAAGATCTGCATGTTAGCAGTAAAGTCATGTTAGGGGTGAATCATAAACTCTCCGCTTCAGGCTAAGAAAAATAATCATAAATTTTCCATCCCTTGCTGAAATTTAACAGTCTGCCAGGTGGCAACCACCATTTCAGAGACATATGCTTGAAAGGCAAGATGTCTATCCAGTCATCCTGAGACAATTGCCCTCACAAATGTGATTCCAGTGATAGCTTTACTGGATTTGGAGCCTCACAGCAAAATTAAACTCGGGATCCCAGAGGCTTTTAAAAAACATTTGGCCCAATGATAGAATCACTCTGTGCCAGAAAATGCTTTATTTTTCTTTTTTCTTTCTTTTTCTCATCTACAGTGTCCCCAGAGTAGATGGGGCATTGTTTCTTGTCTTTTAAAGATGCAATTGGTAGCATAGTGAGCGAAGATGCAGACATCTGGACCAGTGCTGAGCCAAAATTTCTGATGCGTTTTCTAACTCTGCTTATCCTTCACATTTGCTGGAGGGTAAGAAGCAAGAAAAAGCAAACCAAAGCAACACTCGCTGTGCACACACCCCCACAAAATCTTGCATCTGCCCCTTTAGAGGCCTGAATCAAGGGAGTGGAAAAGGTCTCCTGGATTTAGATGTGGTTATATTTAAACACAAGGCATCACTCCCTTCCAAACTTCTGTCATAGCACCCAGAGGATGACCTGGGCAGATTCATCATGAGTCTGGTAACAGGGGCCATGCCTTGCTTCGTGGTCTTCCGTCAGTGGGTACGGAACTTGAGCGCTCCACACTTTTTTTGAAAATCATAAAACATTAATTTATCTTATTTTTGCTAATTCCTCCAATCTAGTCATCCACTCTGCTTTTCAGGTGAAGCTTATCTATTTTTCTTAGGCTAAGTAGGGGTATAGAGAAGTTCTTTTCTTTGGCCCGTTGCCTCAGTAATTCAGGAAAAGGAGCAAGAAATTAAAAAATACTTTTACATAAACCAGCCAGAGTCAAGTGAAAGTATTTGTTTTTACTGTCATTCATAGAATCATGGAATCATAGAATCATATAGGCTGGAAAAGAACTTTAAAGTTGTCTAGTCCCACAGTCAACCCAGCACCACCACTAAACCATGTCCTTAAGCACCCCATCTTCACATCTTTCAAATACCTCCATGGACAGTGACTTGACCACCACATCACATTGTCCTATTTTTACAACAGAAATCACTCCTTACAGCCAAAACTCTTTCACAGTGTTTTTTCCAGTAGCAAAATTCACTGACTGTGGCTTTAAAAGCAGAAAGAGATAAAAAAAGTATGAGCAGGTGTTCCTGGTTCCAACAGGTATTCCCAGTAGAGGTATTTCATATTTTTGATGCACCCATCTGTGTGGTCTTACCTCAGGTGATTAGTGACTCTAAAAGATGTGACATTTGCAGCTCAGTGATATTATGGACTGGCCAGCACTATATCAATCACAGCTGCCAGATGCAAATGCAGCCTGTCACCTAAAGAGATCCCTTTTCCCTAAGCAGTTTTATGTCAAGATGAGAGCAGCATGTTCCTGCCTGAGCTATCACAGAGCAACTCTAGTGAAGTTCATGGAATTATACAAAACTTAAACTAGGTTACATCGACCTATATATGGTAAAACATCCTTTCATCTATTCCCTTTTAAACTCAGCATGACTGCAGAGATGTCAGAGATGCTGCTGCTGACCCAGGGGTGTGTGTGCAAATTTGGGCCCATGAGTTACTAGTGGAACTAGCTGGAATTTTTTCCGTGGGCTGGTATTACAGCTGGGGAGCACTGGCTATGGGAATGTAATATGGGACTGCAATAATTTAAACAGCAACTACAGGACAATTTCCTAGAACAGCATCTGAGAGACTTTAAGAAGCCTCCCACCTCACTTTAACCCTGAGACACCTGGGACAGCTGGGTGACTATCCTGGAAGTTTTACTAGAACTGCCTCCTAGATTCTTGCATCTTTGGACCATCCCACGACTGACTTGGGAATCCCAAACTTCTGGATCTCTTTGTTTGTGCACTAGAACCATTAGGAGACTGGATGTACATATCTGGGAAATTCAGGTGTCTGGATTTTATGGTGGATGAACATGGAGGCTTTCTGGAATGATAAAAGTTAGAGCAGATTCAGAAGGGTTTCAGTGGGTTTAGTTCTATTAAACCTGGCCACAGTTAGTCCCTTTAAGCTTTGTGGGGGTCCTTACAACACCTGCTGGGATACTACTCCAGAGAAACGTGGTGCTTGTTCACCAGCTGCAGGCATTTCTCACAGAGTTTAAAGCTTTCTACTCTTGCAGCTTTGAAATATTTATGGATGCTTGTAATGACTGACAGGCCTTCTTGGGACACTTTCAAGCTTTTGTTTTAAAAATGCATAAGTATAACCTGCTTTAACAGCTTTTTCTGAATTTAGATGCAAAAGACACCTCCTGTTCACTACTTACTCACTCACTCAGCCTTTGGGTTGGTAGAAGAGAGCAAGTCCAGGCATTACTTTTATCAATTTGCCTTTAAGACCATAAATACTGCAGCAGTGATTATGGGTCTTTTTTTCTTAACAGCAAGAGATGTGCAGAGGATTTGTTGACAAAGAATACAATATTTGTAAATTTTTTTTTGTCACTGTTGCATTTTGCAGTATATGAACTAAATGATCTTTAAGGTCCCTTCCAACCCACTATTCTATGATTCTGTAGAGTTCTCTTTGGAGACAGAAGTGTTTACCCTTTTCTCAGCCCTGCTCTTTCTGTGTCCGTGAATCTGAAATTCTCTGATGTTTGAAACTCTACAGAGGAGCATGGTGGGGAAAAAAGAAAAATGAAATAATTGTTGGTTGGCTGTTTTAAAATAAGCGGCAATCTTTCTAGTTTTGCATCTTAGTTTCAGTTCAGTTACAGGTTATCACTATAAAATATCTAAAATAATAATAACAACAGCAGTTATAGCAATTTTCTGAAAATATTATGACAGCATCAATACTATCACTTAGCAACTTTACAGCTTACAGCATTTTATAAAAAGGCCACTATTATTGTCCCTGTGGCTTTTTTTAATGGACGGTAAAACCAGGGAGTAAAGACAAAAATTCATTTGTTCAAGGTCACTCCGCAGAGCACCAGAAAAGCCATGAATTGAAATCAGGTCTTCGCAGTCCCCAGCCAGCTCTTTAACGTATGGCCACAATGCCTCTTACCAAGGACAGCAGGCACTTAGGAGAACAAAATACCACAGCACTAAATGAAAAGCACCACATTAAAGATTTTTGCCTTGCAGATTTTATAGCCCATTCCCTTTTATGAATTCTAGAAATTCACATTTATTTGAGAAGGCACAAAGGAGAAAGACATGGTGCCCAGTGACTGCAACCATTAACAAACTCTTTGGGCAGCATTTTTTTCTGAACACAATGTGTTGGGATAGTCTTGCAGGTAGCATGTACAAGGAGGAATAGAGTATAGTTACTATTGGTGTTAGTGTGTTCACTGAAAAGAGGATTTAAGAACAGAGTATAATTATTATTGAAGTATCAGTGAGTTCAAGTGAAGATGTAGTCAATACATGCATAGATTAGTTAGTAGATCTAAACACTCTTTTCTTTCCTGCCTTTTTCACAAAATATAGAATTGCAGAATCACAGAATGGTTTGTGTTGGAAGAGACCTTAAAGATCCTTCAGTTCCAACCCCCCTGCCATGGGCAGGAACACCTCCCACTAGACCAGGCTGCTCAGCACTGCCTGAGGCAAAATCTCAGATTCCCGTATTCTGATATGCTCTGGAATAGTGAGGTATCACCAAACACCCCGAACTATTCATCAGCAGTCAGCAGTAAAGGCTCAGCTCTTTGCACTCAACAGTATTTGAGTTTCTGAAGCTATTTCCAACTCTAGATTTGTTCATGGACTTTCTCAGTATGACTTTGAGCCAGTGTGATCTGACAACAAACGAACCCAAAACCCAAACCAGGAGAGATATCGAGAAGGTAGAAAAATCTATGTTTGCTGATGGCCTCAGAAGTTAAGTAAACACTACTTTTATGTGCAATGTTCTTTGTCCAAAGGCAATCCCTATTGCCGGTTATTTACATTACTTTTGATTAGTCCAGCGAATCTCACAGGGTCCGTGCTGCATTAATAATGAGCTGTAGGCATTAGCAGGATGTGTGAAGAACTTGCTCTACTGACTGTGGGTATTCCCACTGAGAATATTTGTAGAAACGCAGAAAAAATAAGGAAGCTATTAAAAGCTCTGGAATCTCAATGACTTGAAGAATTTGGGGCACTTCAATTTTTATAGATTGTTATTATTTTTTTTCTAGGATGGAGAAAATAAGTAGATTTAAAGCAGTTCAAAACAAAACAAAACCAAACCTCCAATATTAACTTTCTAATGTTCCATTTGAATATAATTTTGACACTAAACTTGGTAAGCAAATGTAGTGGCTCATTATTTTCCACTGAGGCAAATATTTCAAGATACACTGGGGGAGTTTTTTTGGAGATCTGTTCCTGTTTACCCCAGTGTTTCATAAAACTGGGGATCACTCCAATAAAGAATAGTGGCAGCTCTGTCCAGCTGTTAATTGCTTCTCCATTGTGGGAAATGTGCACAGAGAGCTTTCATGAATAATTGAACTGTGTGGCCAAACAGTGAGAAAGAGATACATTAGATGAAGCTGAAAAGCCTAAATGTACGTGTGCATTACAGGAAATATTCCATTCAAATGAGGAGAATTATTTTAAAAACCAAAATAATAAAAAGGTGGCATAGAAAAGCAGCTCCTCTCTGATAGAGGGAGAAAAGAAATTTGAGCCTTCCTTCACTTTGTCTTAGCCACTGACATGGTGACTTTAGCAAGGATAGCACCACCTGATGTTTTATTTCCACAAGATTAAATATATCTCCAATTACAGTTTTTGAGCAACTGATGTCTGGTTTGTAAAAGTTTAGGATACCTGAAAGCTGAGCCTCATGATAAATTTATTGTTTTACCACTGCAGCTACTAATAGCAGCAACATTAACACCAACACCAATGTCCATTGTTTTCACTACGGCCAACAGGACACTTTTCACAGAACCCAGATGAGTGGGGGAAAATATTTAGGTACTCTGAAGAGCAATGAGCAATTTGGTTTAATTATATTAAAAATGTTATACTTATTTGACACTGTAGATAAGACTATGAAGAATATCAGATGCTTGGATTTATCAAGAAAAGAGAAACATTTTTCTCATTAAACACTTTCAAAATGTTAATTTTCCTTTTGTTTAGAAATCATGGGGTTTTTTGGTTTTTTTTTTTATGTTTTCTTCCATGGAAAACCATATATTTTAATTAAGACCTGAAAATATTTTCATTGCAAATTATTTTCTTTAAAATTTCCTTATATCAAAATAATGTTCTTGTTTGTTTCCATTTCTGAATGAACTTAATAAGAAAGTTTTCCGAGAAAAGTGAAAAGTATAGGTAGAAATGAAATATTTGAATATTTTCAGTTAGGCAAAAACTAAATGAAATTTCCTATGCAAAACAATTGAACTATCACTTCAGGAGTTTGAAGAATGATTCCTGGGAAAAGGAGCAATTATATAAAAAGATTAGACATGATTTTGCACTTTATAATAAGCAGCATAATTTAACTAAATTCATTGGGTTTCTTTTCATTCAATATAGGATTAAATTAAGTTCTTCATTTCACCAATATGTACCTGAATTAAATAAAAAAGTTTGGACTTCCTTATACACTAAATTTGCTATCATATGAGCTAATGCAGAGATGCAGGCACCAGCAAAGGACTGAGAAATGAGTTAATACTTTTTAGAGGGGAATAGGCTGATTGTTTTCTCACAGTTTAATGTCTGTAAATCCCAAATCTTAAAATACAACAATAGGAAAACCGTTCAGTATATGTGTGTGTCGTGTTGTTTGCCATTCTGAAACAACCTTCCTACCAAAAATACTCAAAATAGTTTAATGATTAAATATAGAAAAAAAAATTTAAAAGCTATGGAAAGCAGTATAAGCAGCTTTAAGATTGGAATATTGCTAGAAAATGAAGGCATAACATTTATGTCCATTACTTATTTCCTTTCATCATTAAATCTACTTTGATGTCATAGAAATGGATGGATGAAGGAATGAATCACTGAGAGTACAAAATATCCATTATAATAAGACTGCTATACACAGAATACAATATTCTTATTTAATGCAAACATGCATGCACTTTAGAACTACATTATATGGTGCATTATAATAAAGCAATAACAGTAAATCCATGGCTGTGATTTTTCTGGTCAGTGTTTGTGATTCTCTGTGGTTATTCTCAAAGACTGTGTGTGTCTCTGCCTCTACAACAAATAAATCAAAATATATGTTTTTTCAGAATTTTCTACGACATATTCTTTAAATATGTCAATGCAGATCTTTTGCTCTAAATGAATAAAACCTATATACATAGTGCCACTCAAATGGGAAATAAGTTAAGTCTGTAAGGAATGGACCAGAGTCTTTCAACAGCATTGAGTTTTGGTGGTTAGTCTTGCAAAATGTAGGTCTGTCACTGAAAATAAACCCTAAACCTCGAATCTTATTTTCCAATAAGAGTTTTAAATTGAAATTTTTTGCTGTCACTCATAAGCATGTAAGAGAGATTTTTAAATAAGTTGAGGAAAGCAAGAGCACAAAGAACTTTAGATTCCTATTTATCCATTGCCTACTCAGGCATGGAAACTTGTCATAGCAAATTCCATGGTGTGATTCTTACCCTGGCTGTGTTTTATTAAGTTGTAAAGGCCAAATTAGGGACTTTTATACATTGGGATTTTCACAAGCTCTTAATTCCCAGGTTTCAATTAAATTGCTCAGCATTTTTAAACACTGAAATATCTTTCAATATCAGCTTCAAAGCCCCTGGTCTTGGTACCCAATGCACACAATCCCCTTAATTATAAGAGCTGAGCACTTTGCAATAGTTAATGGTTTTTATCCCTGTGAGACAGGGAAATGCTCTCACAGCTTTGATAGCCTGAGAAAGGCACATGTAATAGATTTAGAGGCTTTTCCAGAGCCACACAGAGAGCCTGGGATGAAGCCAAGAAGTGAACTCATGCTCCTCAAGTTCAATCCACACCTCTGTCTGGTCACCCCTCCTTGTTCCTGGAAAGAACCAGAGGGGGAGAAGATCATGGTATAAATAAACTTTTGTCTCCTTTTTGTTATTGTCTGACTCCCTCCCTAATTATTTTGCAACTTCATATTCTAGAACATGACATGGTCCAGCAGAATCTCACTGCCCTGCAACTTCATTTGCTTGGAAATTGTGACTGCAATGCTTCATTTGTCTTTGATGTCACTTCATAAGTGACAATTTTGAAACTCTGCAGAGAATGGCCCCAATGTCTCTGCAGTCCCTAATGTGTGACACGATAACACCACGCTGAACACTTGGAGTTTCTGCCCATGGGGGTTTTTTCACAATGTCCTACAGGGAGAGATAAAGGCTAAGTGAACAAATATCCTTCTGGATGAGGATTCAGGCTTTGAACTGGAACTCGCAGAGGGAAAATAAGTTCAAGTGAGGCAAAATGGGATCAAGAGAATGCAAAAAATAGAAAGGAAGTGAAATAAAATGTGAGGTTTTCTTCTTTGGGAAATCTCAATGCCACAGAATTCCATTCTTAGCACTTCATTTTTATATTTTCAGAATGAGTCAAGGAGTGTGTAGGGAGATTCATCACAGCGGGAGAAGGTGCACAACTGAGTTTAAAAACACATGGAAGCATTCTGATTGTCATCTTTTGAATCACAGGAATGCACAGTAATGGAACAATGTGACACAAAATAGAATTTTTGAATGTACTCAAGCATTTTAAAGCCCTTACATGTTTTATGATTATTTTGATGCTCTTGGGGCTTTCAGCACATACAGTATCCTGCAGAGACCTCATCACCCATCCCAAACATCATTAGTTCAAGAAAAAGTCATGTCTGATATGGCAGCTTTCCACTCCTGCTGCTTCTCCTTCAGCTGAAGTCATCTTGAGGTTTGTGACACCTCACTCACAGGAATATCGTTGGAGAGGATTATGACCACAGGTGAGGGAGAGGAGCAGGAACAGCTGAGATGTTCAGGAGAGAGCCTCATATTTGTGCTGAAGCTCTTGAGGCAACAAATTTAGAGATCAGAAAAAAATAGAGAAAAAGAGGTAGACAGTACTAAATGACTGGAAATTTCTTCAATGGATTGTTTTCCAGGTTTCGCAGGAAGCATCTGGGACTGAGGCTTCAAATGCAGTGACATCTTACTTGCCAAAATACAGCAGAGGAAAAATTAAAATGGGATCACAGCATATAATTTTGAATTAATCTTTCCCTCCTCTTTATCTTCCTTCAGCTTTCATATATGACCTCCATCACAATAGTCTGAGAGTCTGTGCAAACCTACAGTGATGTAAACTGATACAGCTCTTCAGTGAAGCGTCATTAATTTGTAGTGATGGTGATATGACCCCACTAACATCATTGGAGTTACTTTGATGCCTACTACAAATTCAGCAAATGGCTTTGAAAGACGTGACTGATTATGCTACAGTTGCTTCTTTGAACAAAAGTGGATATTTCTCTCTGGAACTTTGAATCCCCTATGACGTTTCAAGTGTAACTAGCAAAATCAGAATCAGAATCAAACCCAAAGGATCAAAAAATAAGAAAGAGTAATTACATTATCAGACTAGAGAAAAAATTACCACAGTCTTAAAGAGATGACAGATGTGAAAAATGCTTTATTTTTACAGAAAAAAAGGAGTCAGTACCTACGTCAGTGTAAACTTCATGTTGTGCTCTGTGGGAGGTGAGAGCACTTGAGACAGCATAACGCACTCTGGGTCTCTGAGCAGAGAAGGAAAACACGAATTTTGCTGGTCTGAGGATGACACAAGGAGAAAGACTGGGGTGGAGGAAGGGGCTTGGGAGAGGTGAGAGGAATGAGCCTCCCAGTCCCCTTGCTGTGGAGGGAAAAGTGGAATATTGAGAATGAGCAGTAACATTGAAAGTCTTATTTTTCCCTTTAATCCCCAGTATCAGGCATTGCTCCCTGCTCCTGAAATGGCAGAACTAGCCAGCACACCAGAGGCACAGGCAAAGCAGGAAGGAGGCTGTGGCCACGATGCTATTCCTGGTGATTTATGATTAGAATCACCCACATCTGCTGCCTAAAGCTGGGAATGGCTTATAGATATAAAGCAGATCTCTTTCAGCCATCTGAAGATTTATTAATTTCTTGAAGCTTTGAAGAAGAAATTACGCAAATTAAATTCTGCAGGTTCTCATGGCAATTTCTCCAGAATATGATTAATATTTGAAGACTCCCTTCAGTGTTGTGCAGCGCTCCCCATGCACCCCTTGGCCCATGGACTGTGTGTGCACTGATCAAAGAAGGAAGGCCTTGAAACTCCTCTGCAGTCGCTGACAAGTGTCCAGCCCTCGTCATTTGTCACTGCCGCGGTTTCAGCTCTCGCTGGTGTAACCCCACTGCTCCCAGGCACATCCCAGAGGCCAGGACAAGCCAGGAGATATTCCCACAAGGAAGATTTTCCATCGCCACCCTCTTTTGGGGAAATAATCAAGCTTAGCCATTGAGAAATAAGTGGTGCTGTTACAAGTTGACCCCAGGAAGAAAAACGTGCCCTTATCAGTTTGCTAAACACACTCAGGAGCTCTATCAGGCAGAGACTTTTAGGCATCCTCTCCATCCTTTCTCAGAGCTGGACAGATTTGTTATCTTCCAAGCTCTTTTTTGGCACATCAGCACGGATCTATTGCACTCCTAACTCTTATTTAGAGGCAGAACTTAATAACTGGGGCTTGGTGCTGTGTTTACAGGGTTTCTGACTATTTTCTAGTGCTGACATGTAGACATGCAGCTCTCTACAGGCGACTTGCATGACAAAAACAAAAAATACTTTCCAAGAATCACTTGTCACTTTTGATTGTAAGTTCAAGATGTCAGTGAATTTGATGTTTAACTGGAGCAGAAAGTAGAAGTTGAATTTCAGCATCATTATGTTATTCTGCTAAAATCAATAATGAAAGCTACAAATCTGATCAGTTGCCATGACTTCCAGCTTTATTTTGCCAACACATTTCCGCATCCCAGTCATGTTGTCACCTGAACTGGACTGCTGTTTTCTTTTAGGTTCTCTGCTGTCACTGTGGGGTTTTTTCCCTCAACTGTTGGCTTCCTGCTTTTTTGAGGAATTGAACAGAATGGGAAATGACACACATTATAAAACTGAAAAGACGAGCACATGGAAAGAGTGACGATTATTTTTCTATTTTTTGACTATTGCAACTTCTCCCTACCTGTCCTTGAAAACCCAGCAGGTAAGTTCAGATATTTAGACATTACTTTTTTCTCAATTTAATTCCAAGTATTTCACAACCTTTGTTTTGCATAGCTTATTTTGGGATACAAAAATATGATTCATCCATCCATGTGTGTAGTTCATAACGTTTAGTTCCTGTTTCCCTGGCTTGATGCACTTAGGAGTTGGTCATAACAACCACAGAACATCTTAATTTCATGGATTTGTATTCTGCTTCAAATACATCCAGCAGACTTTAATTGCTAATGTTCTTATGGCAGAAAAAAAAAACCTCTATGTTTTAAAAAATTTAAAGTGTTTAATTGAATATAATATATTACCTGTTGAGTTACACTACATTTGGGATTCTGTTTCAATTAAATCCAAAAATCCTTTCTTTTTACAGCTTTTCAGGCCTCCTGGTGCACTTTTAAAATCTTAATTAATTCTGAAAGTCTTTAAGTACAGCCATTAAAAAAACTGCTGATTTTCTCCATCACAAACTCAGGAAAGTTGTTTATAAAGAGGAGACCTAAGAACATTTAACCAAGATGAAAATCTGAAGATCTGTATTTTAGAGAAAGGGTAAATATATCTTTCTCATCACAGCTCAGCGTATTTAAAATTTCAGGCTTGTACTTTATGTCAGCAATCAGAATATTACTGATGTGCTTTCTGCTGAAATAACTCATTTGGTAAAATAAGAAATACAGATTATAGCAGCAAGCAAGGTGGGAATAATCCCCAAAGTAGGAGTAGTAACTACATGTGAGTGTTCTGATTTTAACTGGTTCACTGCTATTACTATTTCTATTAATAAATACTCTACCTGCACTTCTACATTTTCTTTTTCAGCTGCAATTAGATTTAGAATAATAACAATTTTTGAATTAGACTGTTAATACCTTCATTATACTAACAATAAAAAACTTTTTATAGCAGGGCCACAAAAGGGATCAGAGGGCTGTAACACCTCTCCTGTGCAGAGAGAGTTGGGGCTGTTCAGCCTGGAGAGGAGAATCCTTCTCCCACAGCTGATCAGATTAAACAAACAGAAAGTGACTTGTGATTGGTACCACAGTAAGAACCAGTAGATGACAGCTCAGAAATTATTACTGTGATTACCCAGTGCAGTTGATGTCGGGTAATCAAAATCTATATAAGTAAAGATTTTGGTTAAAAGTATCTTCAGAGACTTTAAGTTGAACTTAAGAAATTTTATTTCTCTTTATCCAGTGTACTAATAAAAGTGGCAGGAAAATATACTCAAGAAGCCTTTGGTACTTGATCTTCTCCAAGAAATATTAAAAAAATAATAATAAAAAAAATTAAAATTGGAACAAGTACTCAAAGTTTGCTGTTGGATCAAAAACTACTGAATGTCCAAGAAGTGAATGAAAGTGTGAAGACTGAGAACATCTTTGGTGTTGTAGCAAATTGATACAGCCAGAAAAAGCTGCCTGAAATCTCTACCATATTACAGAGGTATCCCAAACACATCTGTATAAATAGTTTTTCTCTAAGATTAACTCACTCAGGGAAAACAAAAATTTATGCCATATCTTTCTCATTTAAAACATAAACCAGAAAATCTGTGTGGTACAGACATGAATTACGGTCCGGGGAATATCAACAATACAAGTTAAAAAAAAAAATCAATATTATATATCTGCTTTGCATTTTTACTGCTAACACAATTGTTGACATTGTAAATTGACTCTTAACATCATAAATGGCTCCTCACACATTGTAAAGTAAATCCTGTAGACTTTTATTAGTATCATAAATGGCTTTTTAACATGTAAATAGCCTCCTTCCCATGGCAGTGTAAATCCCATAGGCTTTATGGACAGCATAAGTCATGGAGTGCATTGGACTTTTCTATCGGTGTTGGTTTTCATTTAAAAACTAAATAAAAGTTTGAGGAAATAAAACACAGGGGTTTGCACATTTTCAGTTGTGGCCATCCTTGTTTTCCTGCTCCTGTGACCAGTGTGAAATATTAAAAAGGCTTGATAGTCTTTTCTTATGTTTAGCTCCCCTTTATAAAATCAGAATGTTGAACAAGAGTTTACCAGTCTGGATATATCAGTAAGGGCTGACAAAGCTGGCTAAATAGACATAAGAAGCTATAAAAGATGCAAGAAACTGTAAAATGGTGACTATTTTATCACCCCTATTTCTTTGGCACCTTTCGTTTGCAAGGGTCCCCAAGAACTTCAGAAAACACACAAACTGCTTGTTAGGAAGAAATATAAGGGAACATTTTTCTGAAAATTATTATATAGCCCATGTTCTTAACTTTTAATTCTTAATACTGCTGTGTTCCTTGGCTCTCCCCTGCAATGTCTGCCTCTCTGAGAGTGAGCAGCAATAATTATTTATTAAAAATCAGTAAAAATTCACTATGTTTTCAGATTTAAAACAAACCCCAACATTTTGCAAATAAGAATGATTTTGGGGGTCATGCCCTAAATAGCTAACTTTTTAATTAACTTCCTCAATGACATCCAGGGTGACGATTTTTCTGTGTGAGCAACACCTTATTTAAACAATTTACGGGTCATAATTTTACTAGATATTCCTTGGGATTGTTGTTATGGTTCTGGTGTGTTATGGCTCCTGTAGCTGCACACACAAGATACTCACTGTTTATGTTGCTAACAAGGTGATAACTCAGATATTTGGGATTACATGAGCAGACCCAAATTGCAGAACTGAGTAGCGTTCACCAAGATGCTGAGATACACATCACTCACTGCATGTCAGCGAGTCCATTCCAGCCATGCAGGATTTCCACACCACCAGCAGACAAGGAAATAAATAGTGGTGGAACTCATAAAACCGTCACTGCACTGTCAAGACAGAACACAGATCAGTTTTCATTGGATACCCTGAGGAAATTAATCCAAATTATTACAGGTTGAGTAATACATGGCTATGCTTATCTCCTTTTTCTCTAATGCAGCTAAAAAATAGCTTTCATATATGTGTGTATCTCTCTATATTTTTATATAATAATTAGAGCATTAGAGTATTCACTGACAGTATATGTAGGTTAATTTCTTCTCTTGCCCTAGGAACATTTCGTGTGAGAGGGATGTGAAGAGCATTTGCTTGGATGTCCACCCTGCAGTGAGAACAATCCTGTTCCAATCACTCCTATGGGAACAGCTCCTGTGTTTTATGCAGCAACAGTTTAATGCAAAGGACAAACCAGAGAGTGTTTAACACAATGGACATTCAGTTCAGATTTCTGAGGGAGAGTTAAATGCTTGAATACTTTTGAGGAGCTACATCAAGGTGTCAAAAGTCATATTTGAGAATGGCATTACAAGCCCTGCACCAATAATGTGACTGACCCCTCTCATCAGTCCGTTTTGGAATTAAGCTGTATGAGCTCAGCTGACCTCATGCTCCCATCTGAGACGTAAGACACCTGACATTTTAACCTGCTCTGGTAGGGCAGAAACTCTTTCTGCATTCGTGAGCAGCGCAGTTTCTTCCAGATTTGTTTGATCTTTGGGCTGTTCTCAAACCACCAGGTCAGTAATCCTGTTTTAAAGGAGTCAATGACACTCTCCCCCTTTTTACCATAAAAAAAGTGAACCACAATGCAAAACTTCTTCAGATATACATCAGCTTAAATATAGCTAACAAAATCGTGAGTGTTTTTGCCAGACCTGTGTTTTCCCAATATGTAATTATATTAATATACGTGTTCTATTTCTGGTCACATGATGTAATTGGACAACTAGATTGTGTTTTTTCAATTTAGGCCTAGAAAGAAATTGCTGAAGACATTCAGACAGCACCAGCTTCAGAAGGCTGCTGAACTATTTAAATATTTAAAAGTTTCTTTAAAAATTGCCTTAGAGGAGAAAAGATTATATTGTGGAGATGGTCTGACATTCAAAGTCAGCTCATTAATCATAGTTAATGCTCCTTGTTATAGCAGATAGTAATCTGTACTTCTTATGAGCCCACACTGCCCACAGCATGAAAATATTTCTGATCCATCTAATAAAAATTTATAGTGTCATTCTCTTCTAAGGCTGGTGTCTTACATCCTTTGTAGCAGCTATGTATGGAGTAAGAATGTTTCAAAATGTACTTGGAATTTTATACATCTTTATATTTATTTCCTATATTAGTATGTTTATGCATAAATGCACAGATATGATATTACATATGTGAACATCAGGTTGTTCAGGATTTTGCTTTGACACGTTCTGAAAAGCTGCAAGGATGGAGATTTATCCCCATTGCTCATCCCTCTTCTTGTGTTTAACCAATCTTATAATGAAGATCTTTTCTCTCACATGAAATCAAGATCCTCAAGAACACCTTGTTCTAATTAGCTATGTTTGATTGGAACTAAGGCAGCTCAGTAGATGAAAAGGTCTGGACTCTGCTAATGTGAGCATCTAAATCTCGCTTCTGAAAAGCTTTCAGACTTCAGCTGGTTGGTTTATAACGAAGTGTAATTTTATCTTTCTGCCATGAGCTCTCACAGTCCCGTGGCACATATGCTGAGTAAAGGTGAATCAAAGACAGTTATTTGCTGTAATTCACTGTGATTTCCTTTGCAGTCCAGTTCAGAATGTGTCTTAATGAATTAGCTTGCTAATTGTTGCTGCTGTTGTTGCTGATATTTCCTTCACCTTGAACACTGTCTCATCCCCAGGGAATGCTCCTGGTGGTTTAAATTCTGAACCGAGGGAGGATTCCAAAACTGGACCTCCAATCTGAAAAGACTCTGAAGTTTCATTGCTCTAAATCTGTGATGTGCTGGGTTTGTTGCACATTAATTAAGCATTGTTTTGCATTTATTCATCATGGTCATGCTTAAGTTAGCAGAGACCTTGCACATAATGCTCACTGAGACTGAAAAGTGCCCTGTACTTTTAAAGCAGCTCTGAATGGTGTTGCTGTTCAGCATTTTTTTTTCTTCTTTTGGCTAATAATGACTATTTTAAGCCTCTTGTTTAAAATCGTGTCTAGAAAAGTGCATTGAAATCCACACACATCTAAATGTATCTCTGAGATGCCTTCTACCACGTTACGTTTTTTTTTTACAACCTAATCTACAGTCTGGAAGTCATTGGTCATTCCTGCTGTATCTACTTGAATAAAGAGACTGCATTATCATGGCTAAACTTCCACTATAAATTCCTTCCTGGATGTGTGGACAGCATCCTGCACAATTTCAGTGTTTACATGTTAGTTAGCTTGTAAGCCAAGGAGACTCATCCCTCCTCTGGAACTTCTCCAGGTGATGGATGGGGTTTTCCGCCTCCTGCCTCTGGAAAAGTGTGGCAGTACCTTTGTGTTAGCCTTGATTTGTGGAAAAGCAGATGTAAAAGGTAAGGAATGGGCCTTCTCTGTTCTCCCCCTTGCTCACTGTGCCTGCCTGAGAGGGCTTTGAGTCATGAGAACCATCTGGCAGTGAGTGCTGGCTTCTCATCTGAAGGAACAGCATCTGGCATGCATGGAGCAGGGCGCTTGAGCTCCTGACATGTCCTTTCTGGCAAAACACAGAAGCCTGAGCTAAAAGAATGATTCAGGAAAATCTGACCTAACAGCTACGAAGCCATTAACACCTCCAGTTTCAGGTGGTGTTTCTCAGACCTCCTAAATTGCCACTCTTGCTAAACTGGGTGTCTGTTTCCACTTCCAATTTCTGTTAATGATAGAAAAACACAGGTAACCCTTTGCATCCAAAGGAAGTCTAATCTGTTACGAATGTTTGCTCCATGCCTTATCCTTATGCATGAAACAATGTTGAGTTAAAAACCTGCTGCTGGAAGTTCCTTTTATGAAAATCTAGTGACAATAACGCTGGCCCTATGTCTGGGATGTCTTGATTCTGCCCATGTTGTGCAGTGTGAATCCAAAGCACCTCCATCTGGAACTGAGGGGTCAATCTTCTTGGGAACCGTGTTCCCTCTGCTAATGCTGGGAGAAGGCAGGAGTCATCACTGCTCACTCCAGTGTTCAGGCTCAGGAATCCAAGAAAAAAGCAGACAAGAATTTCAGTTTCTGGTGTGTCAGTGTCAGCATTTAGCTGCAGATAAAGGGACTGCAATTCTGATTCTTAATTTCTGGTTCTTTTGCTAATAACCATTAAATATAAATTCCTTTAAAAAGCTGAGGGAACAGGAGCTAGAATTCATATTTCAAGAAAAGTTCCTTTTTTGCTCTTGTGCTTGCAGTGCAGGTCAGAGACCTTTCTAATCCCCTTTTTACAAGTTTTTCAGGGTCTTTTTATTTCTTTTGCTACAGCAGAGGAAGAAAAAATCTGGAAAGGGTTCATAGTATAGTCACTAGAGGGGGCTTCTCTGGTTGTGGGAATGATTATTTAAAATCTATTCAGCTGAAGTGTTTAAATACATCCAGCAATTTCAGGCTCTGAGACTCCATATCTCATTAAATTACTGACTTTGGAGGCTCTGCAGGTCTGCAAACTCCATTAAACAGTTTCATACAGATTTTAGATGTTGTTGTGTTGTAGATTGCAATATCTAAAGGCTTTTGCTGAAATGCCGTCCTCTTGCTTTGAGGGTTATAATCCTGGCTCGGTACTAACGAGTGCAGATGAAAAGATGATTGTCACGATGGTAAAAATACCCGAGCAGATTAACACTGGCAACTTCTCAGATACTAGGACCTCAAGGTCAGGTTTACTGTATCTTAAAACCTCATTGGTTTTATACCTTGCCTTGCGCTGTGGTCTGAGCTTTGCTCCTCACAAACCAACCTGACAAGATGTCTCTGAGAATAATTTTCAGAAAAGATGAAGGCAGTGCCACAGGATGGGCACAGAAGAGGACAAGTCCCACAGGCTCTCACTCAGTCATGGTCCCAAGAGAGGAGCTCTCCCTGGGCATGGTGTGCAATCTGTCACATCACTCCTTTCCCAGGTGACAACTGAGCACACACATGTGTGTGTAATTACAGTGAGTTTCTCCCCACTGCAACACACAGCCAGTGGATTACGTCTATTTTTAAATGAAAATGTGTTTTTCCCTTTGAATAGCATAACACAACCTTTATTTTACTACCTTATTCCTTGCTCTTGATTGTTTTCCACTTATTCTCTTTGATTTCACAGCACATGGATCCCCAGGCTATCTCCAGCAGGAAGGTGAGTGTTCTAAAGCAGAACAGATCATCCCTAAATTTCAAAATTTATATCAGAATTCTCAAAGGAAGTACTTTTTTCTGTAAATGGTTATAAAACAGACTGAGCTCAGGTTTTGGCTTTGAATTTAGAGTCCAACATTGTCATATTTTGGATCAAATTCTGCAACCAGTACTCATATTTCTTGATGAACCCAAAATTCCAACGAAAGACATTGATTATTTGAGTACTCAGTATCTGGAACTTAATCTAAAATTTTCCATAGTGATCACATCCCCACAAAAGTTACAAACAGCCAAATACAGACTTTCTTGTTAGTTCCATGTTTATTATGCAACAATCCTATTGCTGCAGAGCAACTGAATTTCACAGGAGAATGTAGGAAAAAAAATGTATTGGAATTCAAAGATAAAAACTTCACCAGCAAGTTATATTTCTGTGTAAGGTGATGAATTGCAGTGTTATGATTTAGTGACGTTTTTACAAAAAACAGGTCCTGAGACTTCTCCCTCTTACTAGAGCTTAAATGAAGAATAACTCCTTTGATCTAATTTAATGTAAACTATAATCTAATCCTCCCTTTTCTTAAGGAGGTTATTACCTGAAGATGAGTGGTGTTCTGCAGCATTTAATGGAACATTGTCTTATCTATCATCAGCTTTCCTCCCTTGAAACCAGTACATCATGCAGCCTAAATATGCTTTAGGGGTGTAGAGAGCTAAAGTGAACAAGATCTCCTTCTTTATGTGAACTCTGCACTACAGCAGCGTCAGAACTCAATGTCCCCCTCTGCCAAGTGGAAAAATATTTTTGCTTAGCTTGAAGAAGAAACTGTTGACTTCGATAACTGTTCTAAGATATATTTTCCCCTTCCCCTTCACTTTTCTGCAACCCTGATGCCTGTTTGTTACCAAAAGAGGTACTGCAGATGTGTTTTGTAAAAGTCGAAGTGTGAGATGTGGTTGAAATTCAAGAAGGAAGATCATAATCCAAAACATTAAGAAAAGCACAGTCTGCAGAGATACAGAGCCAGTCAAGGCATTGGTTAAGCTTTTTTCTCTTTCAAATAAATTACTTGTTAGGAAAAAAATGAGCATTAGAAGAAAGTATTATCTTCTTTTAAAAAATTTCAGGTTCTTTTTTTTTACCCTAGAATTAAAACAACCACTAAGAATATAAGAAGCAGTACACCACAATTCACGGCTCCAGTGCAATGGTGATAGAGAGTAGGCTTTTTGCATTTGTTTGGTTTTGTTTTTTTTTTTTCCCTAATCTAATGAGAATGTTAAATTACAACATTTTTTTTAAACTTCCCTCTATTTTTAACAGAAAAAAACATCTGAAGGCAAAGGAAAAAAAACCCAAACAAACCAAAAGTAGTCTCTTGTGTATCACTGAGCTTCTGGGAACAGGCACAAAACAAGATGTCCATTCAACTAAGAGAGACAATAAAATGTTTTTATGATTTTGTGATTCTATGATTCTAACTTCAAATCGTGGAAACAAATTTTAGGAAGAACACAAAGGTATCTGTGTGAAAATTTGGTTTATTATGCACCTTCAGAGGTATATTTCACTTGTGGTTTGTAGGAAATGTTTTTTTCCCACTGACAGAGTTAAGAATTCAGTAATGCACATAATGAAACTCTCTTTCCCTGACTCCTGAATCCACAGTTGTTAAGAGAAGCGACAACAAAAATATTTAAAAGAAATCAAGCAGCAAGCAATATGAAATGCTGTAAGCTTCCTTCTGTTTGGGTTTTTTTCCCCTTTTTAAAGAGAGTTTAAAGTTTTTTTCAGAGATGGCTTAGTGTATGTCCAGACTCACCATCTCCAGATTAATGAACTGGGTCCCAATGAAAATGGGAGCAATTTTTTTATCTTTGGCACTTTTAAAAACCTTAAATGTTTCACCAGGAAGCTGATGGCTTGTGTGGGTCATCTCCATTTTGGCTGATGCTCCTCTTTGAGGTGCTATGGCTCAGCCCACACTGCCCTGACTGTATTGTGTGCTTTTCTTTGAACCCTGTGGGACTTATTTTTCTTTTTGCTTCCCTAGATGCCAGTCTAAATTGCATTGACTGATTGTCTGTGACCATCCAGGCTGACAAACTGTGACTTAAATGGGACAGTGTCAATTTTTCGCAGACAGGGAAAGGTAATTTCAAATTTGGAAGCCTGAACCAAAATAATCCATTGGATCTGAGTTATTGGCTTGAAGGTTAACATTTCAGTGATGTCATTAATATGATTAATATTTGCTTTGTGACTGTCCAGTAATAACTGCAGAAACAATGAGATGGAAAATGGTTGATGTTTTCTAAGTCAAAGCAATATTATAAAGAGGAAGCTTTGAAAATAATTGTGAAATGGGCCTGTCCTGGTGTCAGTGTCTCCAGTCAGTAACAGGGTTTGAGAAAGACACTCAATATTAACTGCAGGAATTGGGCTTTGTCCCTGACAGCCTTCATCATCACAATCCCTTTTGATTTTACTGGGGAAGTTTTGCCTGTACAACCTTAAAAAAATTAGACTTCTGCAATTATTTTCTTTAGGATGAGAATGTCTCCTGCAAACAGAAGCATGCATGGGTGGTCTGGTCTGTATAAACAAATAGGTTTACCTGCCCAGGTGAAGAATTTCTCAGAGCTGGATGCTGTTGTTGTCACCATTCACACTGCACATACATCAATTCTCTCCTGGTTTGTCTTTCAGCACAGTACAAAACAAATGGTGTTGGTAGTTCCAAAGATTATTTGCCCCAATGACCCCTCTCATGAAACATGGGAGTCCAGAATGCACCAAGTTTGGCTGCTTATGGGCCAGGCAGCCTCCCACACCATTCCAGAATTTACTCTCTTAAGCAAATATCCAATATATCTTCTTTCCATCCCAGGACACAGAGTGTATATTCGCAATTTCACAGTATAAAAATACAATTCTGACAGGCAGAAGCAGAACCTTTACACTACTTTACTTATCACAAAAAAAGTGTAAAGACATATTTTTTTAGGAATTACTATCATTAAGAGACTGGAGTATTACAGGAGTCTGACTTCAAGAAATCACACTGAAATCTGGAATAAGTGTCATGGTTTTATGGTACAAATATAGAAACTAAGATTCCAAAATTTGTTTTTGTTTGTTTTTATTTTTGTTGTGTATTATAAAGATTAAAAGACAAATGAAATAGGAATGACAGACTAATCTGAGAGATTTAAAACTGTCAGTCTCCTGTGAGCTAATGATGTTGACTTTCTATCAGTGTCATGATTCTCAAGCCTTCATCCACTTGACAACTGCTACAGGCCATGTTGTGTCCCTCTGCAAGTGTGTTCGTCTGGGGATTGACACAAACCTAATTTTCCTCCCAAGCAGGAAGATCCTCCATGATAAGACCACTCCAGTACAATATTTTACGTAATTTTAAATTACGTACTGTGGGTACTAGTAAATTGAATTTATAGAGGTAAAGGATATACAGCAATATAGTTTGGAACAGAATTAATTAATTTTTTAAACTTAATATCCTATTTAATTTTACTTGTTCTCATGCATGTATCATTATTAATTATGGATTAAGATCTTGAATTCCAATTGAAGATTGAATTCCAATTCACAAGGTCTTGTATTTCCATGGACAAAAGGCAAGACCCACATCTTAGACTTTGAGCCAGCAGAAGTCCATTTTGTATTTCTGGATGATGCAGCTCTTCACTGGTGCTTGTGCCCAGTTTTTCACTCAAAACATTTTCTCCTATATTTTACTTTTGCAGTAAGATTTGCCTACATTGTGGGGATAGAGTTTAATGACAGCTTTCTTCTAAAAGAGAAGGAATGTTTTTTACCACTCTCCCACTGTCTTCCATCAACTTCATGACTCACCAGAAAGACATTAGGAGTAGTTGATTAGGAATTATTATTTGAAAACTAAATTAGATAAAAAGAAAAGAAAAAAGAAAAATAAAGGTTTAAAATAAAGAAAGTGTTTGTCGATCTGTCATCTTAAAACCTTTACTTTTTCTTGTAGAAAGCTGCTGCCTGTTCTATTTTCCCTCCAGTCCTGCATAAGATAGTAACTACTTGTTTGTCATCCTTTAATCTACAATTTGCAAGGATTTTTTTTGCTATAGATTCATAGGCACAAAGTGCATTCCAAGCAAATAAATATGTATTGGTCAATGGAAGTAATTAATTCCTGAATATTTTTCAAGTAATTAGGGAATCCATAAAGTTTTAATTCTGAACAACAAATCTGAAAAAAATGAAAATTAAGAAAGTAAAATAGTAATGAAGGAGACTGAGTTGCATTTATACAGAAAGATGTTTTAATCCCTTAGTGGTTTGTTAATACTTAATAGCGACTAAATATGAATTAATTAATCAGATGTATCAAATTATTAAGCTAATCAAATTAACAAATCAGAGCAGATTGCTGTAGAACAAGAATTAAAACCACAACCTTCAACTTGTGGTCATCGTGTGAAGCTGTACACTTAAACTATTTCTGTGAATTCTGCTCTAAGATCATGAATAGATCCACAGGATGTTCTTCTGACACTTGAAATGGTATTCAGAACTATAAATATAAAATAAAGGATATCTATCTTGAACGTAGCTTCTAAATCTGTGGGTCACTTGGCTTGATGTTCTGACCTAACAGAAGAAAAGGAGGTCAGTTTTATTTATCAGAGAATAACATATTGGACTGACCAAGGCAAAAGTTGTCTATATTCATACCTGTTATTCCTTGAATGAGGAAATCTTGGATTAGTAACTTCTGTGGGATCAACCTTAAACACTAATCAACTTTTACCAGTAAGTGGAGAAAGTTGTTTTACTGTTAATTAATTATTGCCAGAGTCTCTATTATTCAGTGCAGCACCGTAACTGGATTTCTTTGCTAAAGGCTGGTAAATTAATTTTTAATGGACTGTATTTCAAAATTTAATAATGAGACAATATTATTTAATTATCTAAGCCAAACACTGAAACAATTTCAGGGCAGCACACAGCACTTATAAAAAGTTAGCCATTTATCCTACTAAAAACTTTATGTATTCTTTATATCATAAATATCAAGCAGTGCCTCTGAAGGTCTGTCGTGTCTCTTTGTTACTTAGTTTTTCACATTGTGTCTCTCCACCTGAAGAGTTCTGTCTGTAGTACAAAGGAGGAAATACTGCAAATAAGCAACTGACAGTGAAAATGTCTCAGCTGGTTTTCTAAGGCAATAAAAAAAGATGTGAAAAGTGCATCTTCTTGCCAAGTACAGAGTAGTGCACTGGAAGAGAAGATGTGAAAAGGTGATAGACAGAACATGACTTGATGATATACTGCACAGAAGAAAATGGGGAAAAAATCAGACTTCATATCAAAGTTAAGATTTCTTAAACACTTCTGTGAGTAAGAAAAGTGCTCTAAAGCCCTGCCGAAGCGTATTTCTACACTCCTAGGCTCATGCTCAGCATTAGAAGGATGTGCCTGCACACTCAATGCTTCTTTCTACATGGGTAATAGTAAAAAGATGTGGTTTGTCTTTGGTGGCACTCCAGGGTGGTGGGACTCATGCTGACCTCAGCCCAAAAGCTGTGGTGATTTTTTAAACATTTTATTGAGTTCTAAATGTACTAAAAAGTAATGATGAGATTATTTCTACTATGTACAGCAAAGGAAAGGTGTTAACTGCCTGTGGCAGGGGGGTTGGATTAGGTGATCTTTAATGTCCCTTCCATCCCAAACCATTCTGTGATTCTGTGATTTTACGACTCTATGAAAAATGTTACCAGTTCTCTCTGCTCCCGAAGAACCCTCAGTTCATCTGACTGTGACCAAACCACAATTTGGTTTCCATTTTTGTTTCATTCCCTTCTGGAAGTAAGGACATGAGGTTCCTCCTTCTTTCAGCTCCTCCCTCTGCCTAATGTCTTTCCTTTTATTTCACCTTTCTTTTACCTAAAATGGCCCAGAAGTACCTTTCCCCTTTGGGACACTGACGTTTCTGGCTGGTTTTACCATGATGTTGTTCAGCGTTTTTAAAAATATCCTTCAAAGGTCTGAGGGCTCTTTCCAAGGTATTTTTTTACATCAAGGACCTCCAGAAATTGGTAGGCAAATAATGCTGTGCTTAAACGAGACTTAAATGTTGCCTGGACTTATAAAGAAGTCTACATTAGCAAAAATAAATTAATGCAAGGACAGGGACCTAAGAAATGTTCCCCCTTTTTTCTTGTGATTGTTTCACCTTACAGGATGGTTTTATCCCTTGTCACGAGGATGCCATCAAACAATTCCTGGCTAAAATTCCTTGAATACAGATACTGCTTTGGGGGAGTTCAGCTGTATGGATGCAGTATCTGTTGTGTTTCTTTGCTGCAGAGGCACCAGGATTTCCATTAGTTATTAGTATATTTGTGTATTGAAGATACAACCATGAAGAAAATTACTTCTCATAGTGTTTGCATTGATTATAAAGAAATAAAAGATTACCAACTTTAGTGGAATGGCTAAGTGATCCATTTATCCAATCGAATTTACATTGATGTGATTTAATATAATGTCAAAAGTACATTTCAAGCAATATAAATTGATTTTATTGCAAATGAAATCAATCCTTGAAGACTCTAGCTTTTGGCAGAATGGAAAAATAGCTGCAGACACTACAATTAGGGCTGTACGTCTGCACATGTCTGCGTTTGTGTCTCCAAATGCTAAAGGCTAAAATTGGTGACTTCAGTTTGAACTGGTTTCCTTGGTGACTTGCCCATGATGTTCCTTTTTTTCCTCCTATCTTCTTTAATATTTTAATTAAATAACCTTTAACATTATATTAGTTTCTCTAAGTTACTATATTCCTGAAGTTTTTGATAGTGTGAGAAAAGCTTTTCCCTTAGCTCTCTTCATAACTTTGATTATAAATTAAGAACATTTGACTTATAGCTTCACAGAAAAAAATGCTTTGCTATTACTGCTAATAATATTAATATTTGCTGTTCTTTCATTAGTACCATCACTCTTAAAACTATCACATAAATACATCTGATTTTACATCAGAAGAGTTTTAAGTTCAAAGTTCTTCACACACTGTTTTCAGTAGCAGCACAATTGGTATCCACTAACACTGGTGGTTGACATCAGTAGCACATTTGTAGTGACAAAATCAGGAGCTCACAGGAGCTGGAACTAAAGTCATTTTTGTAACTTTGATCATATTTGGGGCTCCTTCAGCCTCTTTTGTCAGAGGTTTTGAGCTTCTGCAGTGCTCACTTTTTCTTCAGAGGATGTTGTGAATATTCCACAGACACCAAAATGGCCAGATGTCTTAAATAACCCACCCAGAAAATGAAACACACAGTTAAAACAAAGTGCTAGGAAAACCAATTTTTTAAACTGTCTTTCCCAGAAATAAAACAAAACTGAAATTCAAGCTTATTTGGTAAATATCAAAGGGAAAATGACTTCTTTCTATGAATTGTCATCCCTTTATCTGCATCACTGACAACACAACTGTCAATTTTGTGTTGTTTTGTACCTATGAAAAATTTTAAGTTTGATGAGGCTGTTATATAAAAGTATGATTTTGAGAGAAAAACCTTAAGAGCAGAAGTTAGGCAATATCTTCCCACAATAGTCAGAGATGCCTCTCACTTTTTTATAATACAGCTCAAAATTTTACAGGAGTTAGATCAATACAGACTTTCAGACAATCTTTCAGAAACAGCTATCTCTGACTCTGTAAAGTCAACAGAAATTTAGGCATGGATTTGGGAGCTATTCCTACGGATTACCAGACTCCCCATCATTACATTTCTCCTTGGGCTGAGGTTGTACTCAGTCCTACACAGGGTGATGTGTTATCAAGGTGCTCAACAGGGCTGTGCGCAGTGGAACGTGGCATCTGTTAAAACCTGCTCATAAATTCTTCATACCACATGGAAAAATTGAAAGGTGTCATACTGATCTCATTTGATTTGGTTCTGCATGCAGCTTTCACATAATGACACATTTAATAATGGTGTCCTATTGTTATCTCTGCAATACCTATGTAAGGTGTATTTCAATTTTTTTTTTCTCACAGGGAAGAAGATATATAAATTATCTTATTAAATAGCTTTAATATTATGAAGAGAGAGATGTACTTAAACCATTTTATTTCCTCCTCTTTTAACAATTGTTACAAAGTGGTAATTACAGAAACGCTCTTTGAATGGAGGCAAGCAGAAATGGAATAATTTAAAATTTAACAAAATCAGCTTTACTAGCCTTCAACCAGTCTGAAAATGCTTTTTTATTCAAAATTATCTCTTTTATATTTTAGTGAGGACAGTATTTTATTTTTACTAGAGAATATAGTATTTTATTATCAGTAGAAACTACTGTTGAAAAGTTGACTTAATTTACTATTTATGTAAAGCAGCAGACTTACACCAAAGGCAGATTCCACAATCAAAACTGAGAACTGAGAAGATAAAATTGCTCACAAAATGATATTGTCTCCTTCCAAAAGGCCAACCTCTGCCTCTTAAAGAGTCAGTGGGAATATCATTCATCTCTTCCATAGAAGACTTTCATCATCATCAGTGTCATTATCCTGGACAAGTCTGCTCAAAAAACAATGAATGAGCCTAAACTCTTTAATGGAATAGAAGGAAAAGGAAGCTGCCACCTATAAAGGGAAACAGGTACTTTGAACTTCAAAGAAACAGGTATTCATTATCTTCCACCTCTCAAGCTCATACACAGGATTTGGGATTTTCTTGGGGTTGTTTCAAAGTCCTCTTGCAGCAAGCAATTTTCCCCGTCTGGGGTTTGAATTCCTTCTTGTGGAGGAAGCTGGAATAATTGGAACCAAGATTTGGATGTTGCTGTTTTAGCTGGAAGTCCTGAATGCCTGTGTTCTGCTCTACCCTGCTTCACGTGACTCCTCAGCCCGTTTCCCTTCTTCCTCCAAAGGTTCCTGAGCCTTCAGGTGTTCCAGCATACCCACATACATTGTAACTCTCTTATCAGATTAGGTAAAATATGCTTTAGAAAACACCTGCATTGAAAACATATAAATAATTTCGATTTTAGGGCTTGAACTTGCCTGGGGAGACATCACAGAAGTTGGTGTCCTGGAAACTGGAAGGTGCAGAAATTCCTGACAGTGAGGAGTAGCTGGGGACAGATTAAAGCAGCAGCTTCCTCACGTAATTCAGCTGCAGCCAGAGAGTGACACAGGACTGCAGTGTGAACCTTTAATCTCATGAACATTGCTCCTATCTTTTCCAGGAGCAAAGCAGTTGTGTATAAATGGATATTTCCCATTTAAGAAGACTATGGAAGTAGATAATAGTTTTCTGCAAGCTGAAAAAGTAGTTATCTAAGTTTCCAGAGCCAAACAGAAATAAAATTCTTAAATCTCCCTCCAATGCCACCATGAATAGATCAAAATAGGGAAAAGTAATGAAAATACAGGGAGCAATCAGCCGCTATTGTGAGCATGAATTTTATAATCTTTCAGAAATATTATATGCAACATAATTTTAGACAGAATAGCATTTTTCATTCTTTTTCTGTCCAGGAAATAATCTTCCGAAGTGTCTGACCAAGAGCACTGGCTGACAGTAGGAAGGGAAACGGATTCAAAATGAATTTAGTTAATATGTTTGTGTTGTTCCTTTGGAAGAAATTCAGTTTAAATGACATTATTCATTCCGAGAAATTGAATAAAATGTATCAGGACAACAGTGAAATTGAAATCTGCAGTGCTGATGCAGTCATCACCCTTAAGTCCTTTCCAGTTTCTTATGGCCTCAAAGCTCCCAAAACTATTGTATGGGCTGCATCAGCAAATTGTTGGCCCATGCATCTGTTGTGAATATTTTACATATCCTAGGAAAGATTTTGGTCCTTGACACCCTGGTGACATCAGTGCAGTGTTTACCACACTTGCTAAACATTCTCCAGATGAAGCATTAAGGGCCATTAGAAGACTGAAAAAAACCCTAAATTAGTACTTTTTCACTCTTTCTGTTTATAAAGAAAAAATGAAAACAAAATTAATATTTCTGAACAAAGGGAAAACTGATGGAAAAGAGGTAGCCAAAAGTGCTACGGCAGTGAGGGATGCAGTTATTGGTGTCTCTTGTAACTCTCAGGTGTCTTTTTTCATGGATGAGCTTCCCAAGGCTGCATATGAAAATATATTTGAAGAGGAGTTATCCTTAATCCTCCCCTAAATCCCCTTTCTGCCACCCATCCAAGAGAAATACTTCGATAGGAATATAGGAATCCAACGTTCACACTGATGTCCAAAGAGAAGAAAAAATATCATATTCAGTAAATATTTTCATTTACTACAATTACATTGCTGTTGCTGAATCTCAGGCCAGAGAATCCTGGTTAGTCAAAATGGGGTCTTCTGTACAGTGACGTGCACTGAAATACAGCTAAAAAAGGTTCAAATTCCTGGGAACATTTTTATTTGTAAAACATCCTAACCCCTACTAATTCTGGGATTGAAAAAAATCCCAAGAAAATCAAATAAACCAAACCAACAAAACTTAAAAACAAACAAAAACTCTCCCAGATTAAGGAGCACACCAAGGCTATTTTTCAGCCTTACTTGAAAACTAAATTTACAAAGTGTTATAAGAGTATATATGTGTTATATCAATATATATGTGGTTTTACCCTAATCTATGTTCAAGATTGATTATTGTTTTTATTTTTAAGAGGATTTTTTTCCTATTTACTGCCAGCATTTCATAAAGTTAGACTAAAATTTTGTAAAATTCTAGCAGCTGGGATATGTAAGTTTCTCAGGTAAATCTGTTGATGAAAAGTGAGTTGAACAACTTAGCAACTTTAGTTCCTTTTTGTCATTAGGTGAAATCTACATCAGCAACACCGTGGTTACTTCCTTATGAGCAATTCCAGATATTTTAGTGCATCTCATAGTTTGATAATATCTCTAGTATATAATTTTCTGACTTGCAGCTGCTCCTTCAAAACGAGAGATCTGAGCCACAAGGAAGCAGGGTAAGAGGTTGCCCAGGGAGGCTGTGGGATTAACACACTTTTAAGATTTTCAAGATCAGACTGGATAAACCTTTAAATAACCTGATCTGGATTCATGACCTGATTTTGAGCAAGGGGATCAGGCCAGAGACCTCCTTCCAATCCTATGACTCTTTATCTTCCAGTCTCATCACGATGTCTTGATTATCTTTGGATTATCCAAATTGGTGCTAAAC
Organism: Gymnorhina tibicen; assembly: GCA_013399875.1. Classification (NCBI taxonomy): domain Eukaryota; kingdom Metazoa; phylum Chordata; class Aves; order Passeriformes; family Artamidae; genus Gymnorhina; species Gymnorhina tibicen. The sequence continues at coordinate 511,676 of VXAZ01009805.1, read as the reverse complement.
ACTTATGTTTAGGCAACTAAATAATGGAATAATATCTGTTCCCTTGAACAGGAAAAACCTACAGTTATAACTGTAAATGAACTAGGCTCTTGAGGAGATGATGCTCAGGAAAAGGGAAACCTTCAGGTCCACGCCATTGTTTCGGGCATGGCTGGAAAGAAAACAGTCATAGTAGACTGAGAGATTCTTAATGAAATCTGAGTTTTAATAAGAGACATAATCATTCTCATCAAGATATTATTTGAAAGGAGCATGTGTTATTTACTAGTGCTTGTATAAAACATGGGGTTGGATGAAATCCTAAAACTAAATGTGTAGAAAAATTCCACACACCCCTGGCCCCCAGACACACTTCCCCTTCTCAGAGCTCCTCCCCTGAATGAAGGACTGCAAGCAAATATTGCCTAGCTTTTCAAGAGTTGACAACCTCACCTGATGTCAACAGAGAATATTGAAGGGCTGCTGCTGCAGTTCTTTATGCAAATTGCTGTAGTCCCAAGGAAACCAACTCTTTTATGCAATTAAATTGTTTACAAGCCTATTTATATCTTAATAATGGCTTAGCCTGGGTGATTTTTGTTTCTGCTGGCACTAAGCATTTAAGCAAGCTCTTTCTATTATCCACACATATTTGTTAGCTGGTGCCGTGGAAGGGATTGACTGGCTCATTTCTATGCAAAGATTCTTTCCTGTATTCAAATGAGTTTTCAATCCACGAAGCACATTTCCAGGGTTTAGGAAAAATTAAAACATTAAGTAATCGCCTCATGCAATTTCACCACAATATACAAACATCAAACTGCAGAAATTCTGGTGTTTCCTTAAATGCCTCAGATATTGCTCGTATGTATTAAAAAATGAAATGAATTAGATAAGTATGTTCTGCAAAAAGGATTTGTTTGGCTTGTGAAAATTTTAATAGCAAATGAATGGATTCTTTAGCTAATAAAAAGACTTGCTAAAAAAAAGTCAAATGTGCAAAGTAACTGTGTTTAAATAGTAAAAAGGATTTAATTTGCTAATTCAACATTCTCGTGTTTTGTTGGGTTTTAGGGTTGTTTTTTATATAAACAATAATTGGTTGAAAACAGGATCCTTTTCATGTTTCCTTTTTTTCAGAAATCTATTGTCAACATTTTTAAAAAGAAACATCAGCTCTGTAAGCTTGATTTCAATAGAATGTGAAATAAAAGCAAATCAAAGCCAACAAGTATACACAAAGTAAAAAACACGGATGAGCCCACACGACAGAAACGTTCTGATCCCACCCCCTCATCCTTTCCCTGGTTTTCACAATTTAAGGCAAATATAGGTTGCTACATTATGAAAGGTACCTGGGTCGCAAAGAAGATTTTAATAAGATGTTTCTTACTTCACCTGCTTTTTCATCCTGTGAATTTCTCAATCCTTTTGCTACCCCATCCTACCTTTAACAGAGATAATGTCCTCTTCATTTAAATCAAATAATTAGTTTGACCAGGACTGAATTCATATGAAAGGTGTGGGGTTTAAACCAAAAGTGCCATAACCTCATACACTTTTTTTTGGTCTGAAGTTTTTAACTAGAGGCTTTGTGGAAAAGTGGAGTGACACCACTATTAATTTCCATTAAAAATAATAGCCAGTTATCTACTCCTTTTTAGATGATGTAAATGTTAAAGGACAGGAAATCATTTGAGGCTGTTAGACCTGACCTTGTACAGATGCCAGGGCATTCCTAGTCAGTACATGCAATATTTTCATGGATGTAGCTTGCGATGGATGTATGGCATTGACGTGTTACATCAACAGACAGCGTGGTACCCACAAAGCCAAACCTTTCTGTGGGATCATGCCAAATCTATTTACCTTCATCCTCAAGACAAGGAAAATCTCAAGGCACCAAGTGACTTTATTTCTTAATTTTTCTTTTATACATAGACTTCCAAACTTCATTAGACCTCTAAATTTT
>VXAZ01009805.1:430360-509715 GCA_013399875.1 Gymnorhina tibicen | reverse complement strand
TTTTTTTTTTTTTTTTGCAACTGACCCTCAATTGTGAAGACACCAACTAGGACAGGATAAACTCTGAGTCTCAGATAAAAAGAAGCCAGGCATTCCAAATAATGTCAAGAAAAGGCTAAAAAATGAATAATTCTTCTAGTATTTAGATGAAAATTTAATGTAGTAATTTCTTTATTATTCTGATGAATTAAAAGCTTAAAAACACTGATTTATGGATTTAATCTTTATTATGACCTTTATTTGATTACTTCATTAATGAAGATTTAATGAGCTGAATAAAACTGCAGTTTATGAGTTTAGTATATTGCTTTGTGTAGTGTAGTTTGATCTTTTCCTAAATTCTTAAAAATTAAGCAGAAATACCTGATTCCACCTAAACTCTAAAAATCTCAAACCCACCAGGTTTTTTGGGCAGGAACCAGCATGTCATTGGATAGATTTAGATTAGATTTTAGGAAGAAATTCTTCCCTGAGAGGGTGGGGAGGCCCTGGCACAGAGAAACTGTGGCTGTCCCATCCCTGGAAGTGTCCAAGGCCAGGTTGGACGGAGCTTGGATCAACCTGGAATAGTGGGAGGTGTCCCATGGCAGGGGTGTGGAATGAGGTGATCTTCAAGGTCCCTTCCAACCCAAATACTTCTGTGATTCTATGATTGGGTCCTGCTAACCAGGATAATCCAGATTGCCAGGGTAGGAGCAGAAAGAGCTGTGAAAATAAATCCTTTGTCCCCTTGACCTGAACTTCATCCCCTGCCAGTGCACGGTCCCATCAGCAGTGCTTAGATCTGTCCCTGCCTCTGTCTTTGCAGTCCATGATGGGACAAGTCTGTTCCACAGAGATGGCAACTGCAGCTGTAGCTGTTCAAGCTTTAACTTTGTTCAGGCATTCAAAAATGTTGTCCTCTTTTGTGGATTCTTTGTTGAAACTGGAAAATGTGTTTGACATGAATGGAAGCAGAAGTGCCACATAGACTAATAAAGAAAGACTGAACTCATGAACCTAATTTCTCAAGGCAATTAGGTAAAAAGACCCTGCCAGAGTCTTTTTTTTTCTACTGTGAACTCTACAAAGGGTGTTAATAATCTTAATAAAGACATTTGTGTCTGTTACTACCTAACAAAGTAAACACCTAGTGCTGGATGTTGGGCTTGGTGGAGCATATCTATTTCTTCCTTTTCTATTCTTGCAAGTTTCTCTGTTCTCTTTCTTTCATTCTTATAAATAAAATTCCAAAGCTTTTGATCAGAGGCAATTGGTAACGCTGAATTTTCAATAAGCTGGAGGAAAATATTAATAATAAAAATAATTAATAGCAGAGCTCCTCAGTAATGGATCTCAACAGAGCTTCTCCATTTAAAGAAATAATTGATTTCTATTAAATGAGTTTCTTCTTGCAAATTATTAAGTTCTAACAATATTTAAGAAATGCCACATTTGTTTGCTTGTAGATTACCCATACTGAGATCATTAAAGTCTTGTGAAATTAAGGTTATAAGTCAATTCTGACGGTTTATGGCAAATCTCCATCACTGAATGTCATAATAAAATTTCAAGTATTTGGAAAGCCAAACCACAGTCTAAGCAATGAGTCTAAACGCTTTTTTTTTTTAAACTGCTTTGTTTTTTTTTTTGTTTTTCTGATGATCAAGATCCCAATATACCTCATCACACTTTGGTTTAAATTAAATAGTAACTAATAAATGACAGTATTAGTACTATTACAAAGCCTGTCATGGTAAATGGTGTTCTAACAACCCTACTAACATCAGCTAATTCATATAAGGCATTCCTCCTTCTTTTCTTTTGGGACTAGTCTAATATGAATTGGTATGATGAATTAAACACATAAAAAACTGATTATCTTAATTTTTTTTCTCTTTTCTTCTCAAATCCACTTTCTTTTCCTGCATCTTGTGAAAGGTAGTATTCTATGTATCTGTGTTCACAAAATACCTTCTCCTCCTTCAGCTCTCCCCACATTACAGACACGTGTGTGGGCACAAGCACTGGAAATGCAGAAAAGGAACTTGAATACCACTCCAACTGAAATATCAGTGCACTGTCCAACCTCCCTGATTGCCCAAAAACCAAAACAATTCACATTACAATCAACAACCATGATCCATTTCTTCCCACCGAGCTGCATAGAGTATCTTTGTACACATATTTGAGTCAAAGGAGTAGTCAGCTATAAGGCCAAGGAAGCACATTCCTTATCACCAGCTTGCCTCACTCCCTTCCTAGCTGAAGCACAAGTTTCTATCAGCCAGGTGCTCCTGTCCTCCATCCACACTGCCATGCAGTTATGAAGGCACTGCTTTTGTATCAGTACCAGAATATGTTCTGAGTTCCGTGAGGGAAATGGTGCTGAGCAGTTTTGCTGTAAGATCTAGGGCCTTGTGCTAGGTAGACTCCAGCTATTCCCAGTTTCTCTTTCAGAAGGAAATAACTGGCTCCATCTGGTACAGATGCTGCCTGTGAATTGATCTCTGTGGAATATACAGAAATCCTACAGAACCAAAGCCCGTTTGATCACAACACTTGACACATGGACAAATTTCCTGAGTTTGGTTTCGTTTTCTCCAGCAGCCTTCTGAGAGTCTGGGATGTACAGGAGCTTTGGTTACAGCACCTTATACTTCATAGAATCACAGAATTGTTCAGGTTGGAAGAGACTTCAAAGACCATCTTGTTGATGGTCCTATGGGTAGGCACACCTTCCACTATCCCATGTTGCTCCAAGCCCCGTCCAACCTGGCCTTGGACACTTCCAGGGATGGGGCAGCCACAGCTTCTCTGGGCAACCTGTGCCAGGGCCTCCCCACCCTCACAGTAAAGAATTTGTCCCTAATGTCCAATCCAGATCTCCCCTCCTTCAGTTTGAAGCCATTCCCCCTTCTCCTATCACTGCATGCCCTTATAAAAAGTTCCTCTCCAGCCTCCTTTCAGGCACTGTTCATTTTCTTCTGAACTGCGTTTCTCTCACTTTTTCCACATGGACTATGAATACATGATGAATTTCAATTCTCAGTCTGATCCATTTGACATTTCCACAAATGCTTCAGTTTAAACATGGTTACGAGCAGCAAGGTGCTAGTGTGGCTCCAATGATCTGAGGAGAAGTCTGCCTGATAACATTCTCTTCATAGATGCAGAATAACGTCCTTATCTCCTCACTTGTAAACACCTTCATGGTTCTGCATTGTTGTGTATCTTCACCAGAGTCTTTGTCTGGGAGCTTTTGGCTGTTCTGCCTGCAAAGGGAAGGGATTTTGTGGGAATAGCTACATCTATCCTGCAGAGCTGCACCTTGACACGTATGATGAACTCAGACTGTCAAATAAATGTTTTGATTTTGATGATGTTTTGGTTTTGGTTTTGATGATGTACAGTTTAAAACTCCTTTCAACAATGTAATTTATTTAGTCAAATTGTTTAATCCATCCCAATGACAAAACTCCCTCTTTACTGTATTGTTTAGGCACTATTTTTACCACTCCCCACACAGTTCTGGCACGGGCATAGAAGAAAGACTGACCAAGTTTTACTGGAGACATAATGAGTGAGTGCAAACACTATTTGTTTGAATCAGTAACAGGACATCTGTTATTTTTGCTCCAAGAACTACAGCTGATGCTTTAAGGAATTCTTACTTGCTGAAGCTTTCAAAATTTTTCAATGTTTTGAAATTTGTTTTTACTCCTCAGTGGAGTAAAAACAAACCTTTGAGTAATTTCACTATTTTGAAATGCTTCAGTTTCAACAAAGTAATGTCTTTTAAATACCTCTAATTACCTTGAAGATATTATTTCCATTTTAAGCTAAGTATGCCTGTCTATGATTTTTCATAAGAATATAAGGCAACAGAGCCAACCAATTGTCCTCAAAGTTAGTAGGAATTTGTTGCCTGGAAACAATACACATCTTTAAAACTAATTTGTTGCCTAGAAACCATGCAAATCCCTAAAACTTCTGTAGCGTTAAGGATATCAACAATGCCTAAGTAATGCACTGTTTCATGCAAGAAAAAAGTAAGGTTTGAAAATGTGATTTCAGTAGCAGAAGTGTAGGAATGTGCTATCAAGGTGTAAGCAGGCACTAGAACACTTAGAAAGTCTTAGGATTGGGATCTGGAGTGGTAGTTCAGTCTCACTGTGATTTCACACCTGTTGCCTTGAAGTGGGAATATTTTTAATGTTCTGGGGTGGAGGAGAGCACTCTGTGCTGGAAAAGCATTGTCAGTAAAGTTGGACTGTAGAGGCTGATGCTCAGTAATCCCCTTCTGTTTCACTGTATTGCCCTGCACGAGGTTGAGCAAAGCAGATCTCTGTGGTGGCCACTGCTTGGCACAGGTATGAAGGCAACCCTAGGGAAGGTCAAAAGTCCTACTGAAGATTCAGTGCTAACAGTTAACAGCACAAAAAATACCCAAAAGCCTTCTGGAGCGCCAGTAAATCAAATATTATACTTTGCCCAGCTTACACACATGTTCTACTGCACTCTTAGGGAATAGCTAACCCCAAAATAAACAAGAGGGCATGAAGCAAGCCTCACATAGAACTGCTAACACACTTGGTGCCATTCACTCTTTGAATTCAGCACAACAGACTGTTTTTAGAAGAAATTATCTGATTTCTCTTTTTTTTTTTAAGAAATACACACACGTTTCTGGGCTCAACCCTGCTTTTTCAGTTCCATGAGACAGGGTAATGTTAAACCGCCTGTTAATCCTTGTGTTTCAGGGCTCAGAGGTTACGGTTTTAGCAGGGAGAAGCTATTTTCCCTTGTTTAGCATTAGATAACACTGGGAATTAGGAAGGAATATTTACTCTCCTTAAAAATATTCATCAGAATTGGCAGATATCAAATGGGTGTTTCACTGCAATCCAGTTCTCGCCTTTTAAGACAAGTGACATCCCTAAAGTGGAGTTAGGGTTGAGAAGCAATGATATGAAGACATTAAGTTACTTCTTGTTCGCCTGGGCAGTCTGTGAAAGGTCTCAACCGTAGTTTAAGATCTACTGGGACTTGGCTGAGATCTTTGAACAGCAAACTTCCATTTTAAAATCCACTGTAGTACCAGCACCATATATCACTCCCAAATCCATAGAGCTGCTGCATTCACATCAGGGTTTGTCTGGCACCTGTTTTAAATGGGCAATGTGCAACCAGCATTTTTTACAGCTGGTCTTCTAACAAGGTACAGCAAGGGCATGATGACAGCAAGAATCTTCGTTTTCTTTTGTGGAGCAAACAAGTGGAGCTCCACAAATTTTATGTATTCGCCTACTTACCTACCATTTCTTTTTATTATGAAAGAACAAATAGGCAATGAGATCAAGCCAGAAAAACTCCATTTTAAATAGATTACTGATCTAAAAAAATATGCAAATGATTCCATTAAGGACACACTTTATTGTGTACTGTTGAAGTAGCTGCATTAAAAGGAATCTAGATGGAAAATAATGAATGTGAATCAATATCTACAAAAACTATTTCAACAAGCAAAGATAAATGGTTTTCTAGCACAGTTTGTGCTGAGCTGCTGCCATAACTATATTTGTAATCAGTGCTGCCTAAAAAAAGGACTCTGAAAATAAACATTGGGAAAGTAATCACCTGAGATCTGACACTTTAAAATTAGTGGTCAAAATTAGTATTCTGAAGTCATGAAGCCACCATGTATGTGACTGAATAGCTGCTGTTATTGGGACACACTGATTTATCACCTCCTGCAAGATGCAGAAGTAAATTCAAAAGCTGTATAATAAAATCCCATATGACGAAAAATAGTATTTTATTAGATTCTTTTTACATTGTAACATTTAATATCCATAAATTGAACATGAATATTATTTTAAAAAATAAATCCTTAAATCAAATTATGCAGGCTGATAAAAATTCCTTCCCCCCAAAATAACTGGACAAACCAGGTGTGGCACTGTTATTCTCTAAGAAAATGACATTTTCAGAAGCCTTGCAACATTAGGCTTTATTGTTATTATTATTACAATGAAATGTTTTTAAACATTTTATTTGTCATTTATGAATGCCTCAGAAAATAAAACTACTCCCAGGCTAAGTGGGTTTCAAACACGTTTACTTCTTTACACTCAGAGATAAATCTTTCCAGTTAAATTATTAAGTGAATGTAGAATAAACCCCACTTACCATGACAAATTAAATTACAGTTCAACCTAGGAATATTTACTTCACTATATGTGTTTTCATTTAAAGATTTATGAGGAAAAAAAAATGTCCAGGTGCTGAGTCATGCCATGATGGTCTTCTTTCCAATCCCAGACTCGAAGAGTTAATCAACTCTGTATTTTTACATTTATGTTTTATTGTTTTACTTAGAGTCACAATGGAAGGGCAGCTGGAGACAGATAAGATACCTCAGTCAACAGAGATACAAAGAAAGCAAGAGAGCTGAAACAAAGGAAGTATGTGATCTTTGAGAAATTTATCAGACCGTGTACAGTGGATCCCTTCTGTGAAAAATCCTCTGATTGTGGGAAATGCTGACTATAAATGCTTCTTCCTGTTCTTCTCAGAAGAGTAGATGATGGCAGTAAGGGTGTGTACAGTCCCATGTTTTACAGCCATAGTTATTGCAGGTACTGGACTGGGAGACCTTGTAAAATCTCCGAGGAAGGTTTATAGCTAGAAATCACCAAATCTAAGGATCATGCTTTGTTATGGATCATTTCCCCTCAGGGCAAAAATAAGAACCTATACAGTTTTTTAATGTTTCATTTTTTCTTTGGTAAAGTTTTTGTAATTTTACTCTTTTAGCAAGTTGAGGCAAAGCAGTTCAATCTTAGTCCTGAAAGACAAATATTTGTCTTGGCAACTAAGCTAATCACACAGCCCTGGGAGCTTCAATAGCTGTGGCTGATTTCATAGAATCATAGAATGGTTTGGGCAGGGACATTTTCCACTATCCCAGATTTCTCACAGACCAATCCAACCTGGCCTTGGACACTTCCAGGGATGGGGCAGCCACAGCTTCTCTGGGCAGCCTGTGCCAGGGCCTCACCACCCTCATAGTCAGGAGTTTCTTCCTAATAGCTGATATAACACTGCCCTCTGTTAATTTAAAGCCGTTCCCCCATGTCTTGTCCCTCCGGACCCTTGCCCAAAGTCCCTCTCCAGCTCTCTTGCAGTCCCTTTAGGCACTGGGACAGTTTATTAGGAATAAGAAACTGTTTCAAAAGTGTGATGGCCTTGGAGAAGGAGATTTAAGGGAATTCATATTTTTATGTACTGTGATTTCTTCAGTAGGGAATAGACCTCTTGAAGTAAAGACATTTGCTTGTGACAGTGCTGGATCCCGCCCCCAGCTTCCCCTCTGCATTCCAGCTCATGGAGAGGAGCATTGCTGGGAAGAGGAAGGTATGAAACAAGGTGTAGAGGTACATAAGTAATCACAAGTCTAATGCATGCTGGAAATGGTTACATTTCCAGGGCTTGCAGATGTCAATTTTCAAACATCGTTGAAGCACACACACCTGAGAATGGCTGTAGTGGGGTGAAAACTTCTCTTGCCTTCAAAACAAAGGGGCTGCTTGAGCTCACACTGAGTGTCTGTGATCAGTTTTCCAAACTAAGGCACTCAAACACCTCTGATGAGGTTTAGACCCACTACCTATTCCAGCCCTCCAGTTTTTACTCAGCCAAAAGTTTTGCTGACCTTGAGGGCAGTTTTGCAGAACAGAGGCTGCAGAGAGGTAACTTCCATCCCTATTAGGATGCAAAGCTCATGGAATACCACCTTCACATTCCCTTCAACTACACCAAAGCCTGTAAAAAGAAGAGTTTAATTTCTTTGACACACACTGCTTCAGCTGCTGGCACGACAAGTTGTTTCTCACTGAAGCTCTCTAAAATACTATTGATTTTGGCAGGATGGCTAAAATGAGCTACTGTCTGCTTCTTATCATCTCCCATAGACAATGGAAGACAACTATGGACAACATCCAATCTGCTTTGGAACCACAGGGTTTTCACTGACAATTTCAAATAATGGGCAATACATACTCCATGTTTAGGTCCAATTTTGTTTTGTCAAAGAATACAACTCTTCTCTTTTGCCACTTTGAATAATATGACTCATGCTGCCTTGCCATTTTCAGCTTCTTGAGTGAATTATCCCTGGTGTCATTTTAACATTGTTCTATAAGCAAATACACTCCGTACCCAGAAAATGTGACTCCCATATCTGAAGAGCAAAGGAGAATTTATTGGTCACTATCTAATAAAATTATTTTGTCTTTTGTGGCACAAATACAGATAGAAATGACTGCCTACTCTTTCTTAAGTTTTTGAGGTCCTTTCAGTGGTGAAGTTTCTTTTGTGAGAACATTAAAATGAAATGTGCAGGAACAGAGAACAGAAAAACACCACTTTGCTGGCAATTTTGTGTAAAACTGTACAAGTCACAAACAATAGAATCTAAGTATGATTCTCTCTTCCCAACAGGCATTTGTTTTATTTGATTATCCCTTTACAAGGTATTTTTAATTTTGCAGCTGTAAAAATGAGAAAGATTTTGCAGACTGTGCTTTGCACGGGACTGAGTGATCTGTGCGTTCTTCAGCAGAGGTTTCCTGCAGGGTCACACAGGTGGGAGTTTTCTCCTCTGCAGAATGACAGATTTGACATCATGATGGAGACACAGGCTCTGGATAGAGACCAGGCAGGGAATGACACCAGGAGCAATTTCTCTGATTTGTACCGTGTAAGGACTCAAGTTGTTATGTCATCTACACCTGAGTATGAGTAAAGATTGAAGAACATCCTTACTGTGAGGACAGTGAGGCTCTGGAACAGGGTGCCCAGAGAAGCTGGGGCTGCCCCACCCCTGCAAGTGTTCCAGGCCAGGATGAATGGGACTTGGAGAAACCTGGTCTAGTGGAAGGTGTCCCTGATCATGACAGAAGGTTTGGAACTGGATGGTCTTTAAGGTACCTTCTAACCCAAGCCATTCTATGATGATTCTATGATGAATGTGGCTCTTTGTTATGAGTCAGCTGTAATCTGGTGAGAAAATATTCCCTTTTTCACTTTTACTCTTTAGTTCAATTTATGAGTGCTCTGCTGGGTGTCTGGGATTCCCAGTTATTAGAGCAGACCCTGGAGTGGTTGGTGGTTGGAATAAAAGCAATTAGTATGAATAAAAGCAATGGCAATGGGAAGGAACCATGCAAATCCTTTAGCAAACAGATGAGACCTGAAGTCCATGCAGTGTTAATCTAAATGAAGCACTCTCTAAGCACAGTGGAAAAGCTTGGTCTGCAATTTTTATAATCCTCTGATACACTTGAGATCACATTTATCCCTTGTCTTCATTCTGATTTTGCAGCTCACTTACTTCACAGGAAGTCAAGTAATTTGGGAAACATTTATCAGCCTCAAGACGAGCTGAGGAACATCCCACTGGGGAGAGATGATGATGACTTGGCCTCCTGGCAATCCCTACCCGAACCATCATCTGCAGTGTGTAACCAACCATACTTTTACTGAGTGAATACCAAAAGTGGCACTCGTATTTTACTGAACAAAGACTCTGCTTTCATTAGCTCTCGTCGTGATTTGATTTATTGATGAGTACAAGAGAGTGCTTTCCAAGGACAACACAGGAAAGTTTGGAGAAGCCACAGCAGAGCCAGTGTTCAACAGGGCAGAGACCACAATGCAACAGCAATGCTCCAGTGACAACAGTCTGTGGCTATGGGGCAATATCATGGTGAGCAAAGGCTTCTGAGACGAGCCCTTTCTGTTTTTATAGAAGTTCTTTTTTGGGGGTCACACTGTGATTTATTCTAATTTCTTAATTTCCTACATGCCATGAAGCTGTTGTACATTGCAGCACGTCTGCAGCCATTTAGGACTTTACAGCTGCAGTTACTTTTCATACCTGAGATGTCTCCTGGTTCACTGCAGCAGTGGGGATAAAACCCAGATCACCTTGCTTATAGTGGCTGCTAATATTGTGGGGACTATTGAAGTGCTAAGTGGGATGCCAGTGGCACACATGTGCCTTGGCTCTGTGTGAGGGCTGTGCTTTGGGTCTAACTCCAAAGTCACTTCGCTGATCACACAATAAAACCTACTGGACCAAAGAGGCACTGACAAATTGAAAAAACCCCATTGCGTTAAAGCACATGACAAATCAAACATCTTCTACACTGTTTTTTCAAACTTTTTTCCTAAGGCACGAGCACATAACACATAAATTATTTACATTAAGGAAATTATGTAACATAACACTGTGATCAAGGCGGTAGAGACTCTAATGGATGTCTGAGTGTAAAAAGGTCTCTTGACCAATTAGGGGAAACTTCTTTGATTAGCAGCCTTTTGTATTCACTCTCTTTATTTCTCCTTTGTAAGCCATTAATGGGTATGTCAGCTAAAAAAGTAGCCCCGTAAGAATCAGCTTTGGAAAAGATAATCTGAGATCATCTAAGATTGCCATTGTGTGGCATCATCTTCATTGCCATTAGTGTGGAATTGTTCTCTATAGCATTGTTTAAGAAGCTTTATTCAGCCTAATTTTGGGTAACTCAATCACAAAATTGTTTTTCTGTTTCTCCCCAGTCTTCATCACTAACTAGCTGAATAGTCTAAAAAGAAATAAAAAGTTTTTTTTTCATTTTAATTCTATTGCTTTTGATTTTCTATAACCTATCACCTAGGATGACTTGTAGCTTCTTTCCTTTACGTGTATTAATTTAAATGATTTTTCAACTGTATTGTTGCAAACAGGGACCAGAAAGCTACAGATTAGGTTGTGGGGTTTTGCAAATTTAATTGGAAGACATCATTTTTCTGTTGATATTAGAAAATTTAATCAAAATTCTATTTACACACATATATATATATATATACATATATACACACACACTACATTCACACACCTCTCTTCAGTCCGTTCTCATGGTAAAATCATGGAGTTCGGACCCTATTTCTATTTTAAAATGTGAACTATAAATTATAAAATGCATATTTATGAGATTATTTCTGTTTGTTCTTTCATCCAGTTTCTGAGAAATGCTCAGTGACTGATATGAACATTGTGGGAGAGCATCAGTCCAAGAAGTTCTTTCTGACCTTAGAACCACAGGGTTTTCACAGCAGACAGAGATGTGAATTCAGACTATAAAATACCTCCAGCTTGTACAAATCACTTTATTGTCAGTGGGAAAAATGTAAGAAAAGCAAATAAAAGCTTTATGTTAACTCCTGGTCTATATTGTCCTGTAGTAGAACATCTCCTTCCAGGTTACCCCCAGAGACTGGCACGAGATAAACAGATGCATCCATAATTCCACTAATTGTAGTAATCAAAAATACAAAAATAATCTGCTCCATTCTTGCTTATTCCATGTTAAATCTATTGTATTACTATTTTTATTTCCAACATCTTTTTACTTTCTTTTCCCCTCTCTAATCCATCTGTGAGAACCCATGAACCCATAGCCCAAAGCAATAGGAGAAGACCTTGAACCTTAGCTCAGCTTCCATTTCAACTGTTTGTGTAATTATGCTTTAGTCACTTTTTAGGCATCAAAAACCACTGGATCTTGATTATTTGGTCCAGGAAATGGTGAGGACAAAGATATTCTGTGCCATAGGAAAAAGATGAATGAAATTACTGCCTAGGTTTAAGTTCTCTGAAAAAAAACAAAAAAACCCACAGGATGCCCATCCTGGGTATCAATTCAATCCCAGATTTGGGTTAATATTTCATCTTTTTAGGAAACCTAAGTTCAAATAGTTCATCTACACTTTCTCACAAACTTTTTTATTAAGCACCCTTCCTTTTCCCTCTTAGTGAATAAGACAACTGAAAATGACTTTATTTACCCATTTTCAATAACTTGGCAGTGCTGGTGGACGTTTTTATGTAGCAATCTGCATTTCTGCTGTAACCTTTGCAAAGGAGACAGCAAAGCCCATGCTTGTCATCCTTAGTTTAAAAAACAAATTATTATATGGCATCCTACAAGGGCATAGCTACCCCTGATACAGACAGCACATTTACCAGGAGATAATCACGTTTTCTGTAAATGTGGCAGCTCCTGAGCTAATAGCAGTTCTATTGCCTAAATATGTTACTCATTTCAGCTAATTAGTCCTGCAGTAAAAACGGAGAGAATTGCCACACCCGTCAGTGTTAATGGGAGAAATAAAGCTCCTATAGCAACTCCAGCTTCCCTGTGTGCATTTGGCTGTATTTACGCTGCCTATACGCCTGCTAACCTGTCAATAAAGTTTCCAGGACACAAACTTATAGTTCCACATTGCTTATACATTGTGATAAATCCATGCTAAATCGGAGGTTGTGGGGGATAACTGTATAACACAGATTAAAAAGCTTTTTTTTTTTTTTGGTAGACTTGGTTTAAAAATCATCTCCAGGTTTTTTTCTCCTCATGATTTAGCAAAAAAATCCCCATATTATTCTTCCTAATCCTTCCAATTACATTGCATAAGTGATGACTTTATGCTTCTATTTTCTTCTGGTGCCAGCAACCTGCCAGGCCATGTTTGGTCAGAGAGCAGGTGGAGTTTCATACCACAGCACCAGCAAGGTTGAGGGGTTTTTCTGGGAAGATTGGCAGTATAGCAGAGCTCACTCCGAAAGAGAAAAAAGCACTCATGGGTAAAATAAAACATTACTGAAGTTTCAGGTTAACAGTTAATGATCACACAGTTCTTTGCCGGCAATTACTGCGGTCTTTTTAAAGCCGCTTTTGGGGCTGCTGAAGGGGCCCTTGGAGGTTCCTGTACTACTGATACCATTTCATCAAACCATCGGTTTGCTTGCATCTGAAAATGCAAAGTTTAACATTCTCCTTTGGAATTATTCCATGTGATATTCTCCCTCACAGTCATTCAGCTGAGTCTGACTTATTTCTGCAATACAGCAACCTCTGAGAACACTGATATAACATCAGAGCACTGAAACTGGAATTTCTGAACAAGTTTAAAATATATGTGTAAAATGCATCTACCACTGGCAGTCATGAATAAAAAAATCCCAACTTATTTATTTCCATTGTTTTGGGGGTTTTTACTTCGATCTAGCTTCATAGTCAGCAGAGAACTCTTCAGGAAATGGCACTAAGATAACATGTAACAAAGACCAGTCCTGCACTAAAGACATACAATAGAAACACATTCAGTGGAAAAAGCTGATAGTTGTTTCTGTACATGAATTTAGACCCAAAATAAACAAATAACTTTCCTAGGGTGACAAGAAGTCTTTAGAAATGCTCATTGTGCATCATATCCTTTCACATGGGCCATGTAAATGGAAGGAACACAACCAGTAATAATCCTCTGTCCTCCTATCTGAGTGTGTTTTCATCCCGGTGCATCATCAAATTCTCTATTTGCTTCCAGGACTCAAATGCACATTTCCATGTTACAGGGAGGCTGACAGACTTTTTTTTTTCCCCACTTTTCCTGGAATAAATTTTTGAAAGATCATTAAAATTAACATTTAGAATTTCCATCCATAGACACATACTACATTTATTTTACTACATCAAGAAAATACAAAATAATTTTTATATATTATCATATTCTGAAATCCTTGTTATAGGAATGTACAGCATTTAAAATTTTTGCTTATAAAAAGATTCACACTATTTAGGTCAAAATACTGGATTTATAACTCAATATGTATTTTTTTATTCTAACATATTTTATTCTTCTATAGATCATTTGATAAACCATAAGTGTCCTGAAAAGAAAAGCAACTTTACTTCATTCAAAGTAAGTGAGGTAATTTAATTCTGAATGTAGTGAAGCAAAAACATGAACCGATACATTATGGTATTCAACATTAATGGCTTAAAAGGGAAAGAAATGTTGCTTGCATTTATGTGACTTTTCTGTTTCATTTTATATGATCCATTAGCTTTTCTTTTCTTGCTTCAGGGTGGATCTGATGAAGACAATATAATCAGATGGCCCATCCATCCATGCCTTTTGAATCATTGAATCATTTCTTTGAGGAAGAAAATAACAACAGTTTCATAAACACAAGTTTTTATTGTTCAACCATTCCATACCACAAAAACCTTTGTTGTGATCTACTGAGCTACTTGGAACTCCTGTTGCCTTTGGAAAGATCAAGGAATGCATGAATCCACGTAGTTACAATTCTTTGGGGCATGGTAGTGAAATAGTACAAGTTTGGAATTAGCCAGAAATTATTTAGTAGTTAATATAAGGATTTAGGAGTAATGAGAAAAACACAATTATTTCAGCTTGTGAATCAGCAGAGTGAAAGCAATGAAAGAAAGAACTTTGTGTAATTTTTTAAACCCTGCTTTGGGTCACGTGCAGTAGTTTTCCCTGTGCCCCACACTGACCACTGTCCCAGGGAAAGAAGCCATGGGCAGCAGACAGGTGGGAAACTGAACACCTGAAAATGTGCAGGCTGGACAAATGAAGAGCAGACTGTGGCTCCAGGAGCAGCGAAATCATTCCAAAGACAGTGCAGAGCATTGTTTCTGCAGTTACATTTGCATTTCCCAGCACCTGGCATCGCTGTGGGTGACGCATCCTCCCACCACTTTTACTGTGGCTCCTTGGGCAGCCCTCATTTACTGACAGAAAGTAGAAATGAACCTGCACCAGGAAACCAAATATATTCACAGAGGAAAAAGTAAGTTTTTGCACCAGGGAGAGCTAAACCTGTCAAGATATTGGCTCTCAAGAAACTGCTGGTCTGTCATCAACAGGCTGGATTCCTTGGCTTCCATGCTTATTCCTGGCTGACCATGTAATTTATTGCTCCACAACAAAATCTACCTTATCCTCAAAATAAAGGTATTAAGTCAAAATAAAATTATAGATCATGTCCTCACTCCTTTTGTTCTACTTGCGTCTTGCATCTCTCTCCATGTGCATGTTTTATTTTTGAAGCAGAAAATTTTTAAGTTTACCTATTTTATACTCTCCCAGATCAAAGCCAAATAGGGCTCTAGTTTCTCATGGTTTGTGAATTCATTGCAGGAAAGAGGGCAACATCCAATTTACCCGATTCATAAAGTGCTGTAAGTTATTTGTCTGTATCTGAACATGTTCTTTCCACTTGTAAAAAGGTTCTTGAATCCTGAGAGGTTATTAAAGCCAACTTTTTTTTTTAATTTTAAAAAGCAAATTGTGTTATTTATTATATATTCCTCCTCTCTTTCCTTTTTTTGTTCATATTTTTCACCTACTCAAGTTTCAGAAAAATGTGTGAACAACTAACATAATAAAATGCACATAGACTTGTGAATATGGCTTGACCCCAAGTCCAGTGTAGAATAAATTCCATTAATCCCAGATTAAGTATGTGACAGACTATTTTTGTAGCACAGCCTCTGAGAAGCAGCTAGCAAGTGATTCAGAGCTTAGAAATTACTTAAAAGTGCATTTGTTTGGCAAATTCTTATGAACAATAAACACGACATAGTTGTAGGGTATCACAACCAATTGTAAGCCATTTACTAACAAACCAAGAGAAGACATTTGCAATAAAGTTCTATTCACAGAAATAATCTGGTCTAATTTACTGCAGCACTGAACTGTTTTCAGTGCCAGAGGAAGACCACTCCACAGGCATCCATTAATTTGTTTTCTACACTTCAATTTTCAAGGTGTTAAGTCCTGCCGTATTCGTTTTCTGCTGCAAATCTGGATTGCATCAAATGCCTAATGGAATCCAAGAAACCTTTCCCATTGGAGAAATTTTAAGTATATCTCTATTTTTTCCCAGTATAATAATACAAATAAAGTATGACCATATGAATCTGACAGTTACACACCCTTTTCCCAGACATCTTTGTGATATGATGGCTGCTTGTCTCTCCTAAAGGGTTACCTTTAAATCTTGGGAGGAGAGAGAGGGAGGGAGGGAGACAGAGAGATTACACATACACAGAACATCAAATATTGATTAGGACGCTGTGACTCGCCGTTTGTGACTGATGCTAGGTTTATCTCTTTCCTTACTATGGGAAGGATACTGAGAAAAGAAAAGTGCAATATAGATCCAATCCCACCTTAAATAATTTTGCTGTGGTGGATGTCATTAAGTCCCAAAATACCAACAATAATTGGTCTTTTGCTCACGTTTTTAATTACCCAGCTGTTTCTCAGCTCCTGTTGAAGATACTGGTATATTTTTGCTGGTCTCAACATAAACAATCAAATGAACCTTTCCGCTACTTTTCCCTTTTACTTTATTTACTGTATACATGATCTAATACACATTTCATTAGAAACTGAAAGAAGGTCTGAGAAATCACCCCCCCCAGCCCTTTTATTTTTACATGAACATTTCTGACACTCTTAATATTTCTTTTCTGCTTGAGGTCCATATCTTAGGGAGAAATTCTTCTGACTTGGTGATGTTTGATATTGTTGTCTGACAGTTTCATACCAGTACTTGAATCTGGGTCTGGCTATATAACTTTAAGAATCCTTTCTTATCCATTGCCTTTGCTTTACTTGTGACTGGTGCCCTCCTGTGCCACCCTAAATAAAGCCTTAGAATGAGATTCATATCACCCGACTTGAAATGCCTACAAATGTAGATATCTACATATGAGGCAGGCATTTAAATTTTCTTTGTACTCACTGGGATGACAGAGTCACTACTTGAGTGCAATTCTTCTGGCCTAATTTAGGTGTCTTCATTAGGATGAAAGGAATTGTGTCCTAGAAAAGCCCACTTCTTCCACTGGCTGTAAATGGAGTGACTACAAGAAGATTAAATGAAGTTATACTTGTAAATATCTCAAATTTAGCAACATAAAGTTAACATTTTCCGTTTTCTACTGTTCTTTAATAATTTACTTCAAGTTAGTTATTCTCTTTTTCTTGCATAAGAACATTTAAAAAACAACCAACCACTTCTTTCCCACAGACACATTTTTCCAAATAATTTTTTTACTTAATCACTTCTGCTCATGTATCTTTTCTTTACACCCATCTAAAATAGGACTCCACAAGGAAGGTACTGCTCGTTTTGGAATTGGATCCAAGATCTGGTCAGTTGAGTTTTATCTTTTTTTTTTTTTTCTGTAATTATATTTATAGCAATTATAATTTTACACTTATGTTTCTCAGCTTCATTGATTGCACTCAGTCCTTTGCCTCTAGCCTTAAAATAAACACAGGAAGTCCAACTGTCTGCATTATCTCATAGACTGTTACCTTCGTCCCCATCCTCCTGGCAGGTTTTTGCTCTAAAATATTCAAAAATATTCAGTTCAAAGTCTCAACCTCTACGTTATTCCAGCCCTAGAGTTTCAGGTCATATGTATAGAACAGTTCTGCAATTGCCCCTTTCCCCTTCTTGAAACATTAAATAGCCTTTTCTCTCATGAAATGAAGCTGAAACAGGAAGATAACAAATTGCAGATGTGACAAGCAGTCACTTTGGTAAATCTCACATTGTGCTTTTATCTTGTTTCAGATTTTACCATTATTCTTCTGGTGCACTACATGCTTTCTCTTATTAATTTGTCTACATTCTCCAACAAAAGATGAACTTCCATCATTTCAGGGAGTCCATTTGTGCGATTGTTGTAAACCATTTTTTCTTCATCTATGCAAGATTTTTTTAAACCTAATGCTCTTTAAAAACTTTGATTTCCACCAGCTGGTTCTTCACCCCAAAAGCAGTCTTTGAGCATCCTTTCTTCCTCCTGGGGAAATATATAATTAGTTTCAACATTTGTCCAGTTTTTTACTAATGTTTCCAGCACTGACTGCAGGTCATAGGCAAGGCAAGATACACGTAAGTCTTAAACACTTCACATCAGACATTTTCTCTTTTATTTTCAATTTTATAAACAAGGTCTTTTCTTCCACTATCCAGTCAGTGGGATCTGTCCTCAGCATTTCTTACAAATGTATTCTGGTTTGTCAATGAATGTGACAATCATTCTAATAAATGCTGTGAATTCCATCCTTTCCAGGTCCTTTCCAATTTATAGTTGTACCCAAAACCCTTGCACATCTTTGTATGCATTCTTCACTTCTTACTCATTAATCTTGACTAGCATTAGTCCCAAGGGCCTTCAATTAGATCAGTTCTCCTCTTTGTTGGTACTTTATGTACCATGGACAATGCTGGCCCCACATGGGCTGCAATATAAAAGTTGATTTTAAAGGCCAGCCATCAAAGGTAACAGTTTTAAGTCCTGTCAAACTAAGCCTCATAAGAGTAGAAATCCATTGAAATGAATAAAAATAATCTTACAAGCTTGGCCAAATTTAGGATCGTGGCCTCTGGTGTGTCAAAACAAATATATACACATTTGTGTATATATAATGTTTTCTGAAAAACCAAGGTTAGATTTTTACTTTTTATTCTCTTAGATTCAAAAGTGGAAAGTTGTAATCTTCCAGTATATAGCACAAGTGGAAGTGGTTTGTGATATTTATAAAGGCCTCCTGCATCTGCAGGAATACTTGTTATGGATTATTTACAAGTTTCTTATCTATGTATAATGATCAATTCTGCAGCAGGAATTCCTCCCAAAATCGCTGGGATGGTCAGACTTTTCATTGATGCCAATTAACACATATAAGCACACAAGCCATGCCCATCAGTCTAAGTACAGGAGGAACTGCAGGAGAAAGTCTTGGGGACAGCTGAAAATTTCCATCCGAGTATTGATACCCTGCTATGCCACGTTATAGCTATGGGGCAAATTTTAATTTCTTCCTACTTCTCACTTCTTACACTAACTTCAGGAGACTTGTGATCCTGATTATTGACCAGCATTGACTAGATGCCTGTTTTGGCTTTGACTTTTCTGCTTGCCAACTAAATCAGAGATGTTTGGCAAACAAAACCTCTATTCAGCCAAGAGTGTTGGCTCATGGAGCTCCTCACTAGGGAGCATTTGATTGTAAAATCAGTAAACAGCTGTCAAGGAAGGAGAAAAGCTTCTGGAGTTTGTTGCTCTACTGAATTTTCCAGACAGATCTTTTTGGGAGCTGATGCAGAGCTCTATCCCAGCTGTAAACACATCTGTGATCAGTCTCACCCTTGAGGAAGTTTGTCATGAGATTCCATGGTACTTCAAGAGAGCTGGGTAAGGTTTTGTGTGGGGCAGAGCAGTCAAGCAGATAAAAAGGGTCAAGTCATGTGAGATATTTCAGAGAGAGGTATCCTTCAGGAGGAAGCAGGAGTGTGGTAAGCACAGGACAAGCACTACTCAGACACATTTTCTGGGAGGTGTGTAAGTGACCTCTGTGCACTCCTGGAACTGTACTCCAGATTGCCATGTGGCACCATAAGGATCTCTGTTAGGAGCTCAGAGGATCTGTCCTCTGGGACATGCTCCTGATTTATTGCAGGAGAATGGTGTCAGCATGGCCACTGACTAAAATGTAAGTCCTGGAGGGGTGTGAAAACACATTCTGAGGGGTCGGTAAGAGCCAGTGACAGAATTACAGATGGCTTACAGAAAACAAAGTTTTGTTTGAGCTCTGTCAACTGAAGTATCCTGAAGTCTTTATATTATGCTAGAGCAGTTAACCATACACTTAACTTTTCCACTCTCTGCTCAAGCAGCAACAGAGAAAGAAATGATACTTTATTCTGCTTTCTGTGAGAACTGTCTCAAAGGTAAAGCACAGCATAATGGTTACTCTTTTTGAAATGAACTGTGACTGACAAAAGATTTTAAGCTTTTAAGCTTTTGTGAATAATTTGGAAAGTGAGAGTAATTACTTTGAAGCCAAGGGAGCATTCACATGCTTAAGAACTTTGTTATACTGAAAACTGAGCTGTCATCCAGGGGATCATGGCTAAACAGCTGAGTTTCCTGTAAATAGTTTCCATACTCAGTCAAGGAGATTTCGTGGCTTAAAGAAAGATTTAGATAGGCTATGCCTCTAACAGCTTTATAAATTTTATATTTAGTAAGTTCCTCTGAGGATAATGTAGAATTTAACATGTGCTGCAAAACCTATTATTTATCCATGGCATCTTGCTGGATGTTGTAACAGCCCTTGGGGGCAGCAACAGAAGTTGCATCTCTTGCGTATGGCAAGTTCAGAAGTTGGAAACTGTGCTCCGCAGTGTTTAATGTGCAGTCAACCCAAAGCCTGTGACTCTGGTGCATCAAATAGGCAATATGACAATGGATAAATGACTGGGAGAAACAGATTTCCCTTCACAAATTAACATACAAACCATAATAAATCTTGACTTATTTACTTGAAATAAAGGAAGTCTAAAAAGGTGGCTGGAAATCATACAGTCACAGAATCACAGAATGGTTTGGGTTGGAAGGGACCTTAAAGACCATCTTGTTTCAACCCCCTGCTATGGGCAGGGACACCTTCCACTAGACCAGGCTGTTCATAACTCAGTCCAAACTGACCCTGAACACTTCCAGGGATGAGGCAGCCCCAGCTTCTCTGGGCAACCTGTGCCAGGGCCTCATGCACAGGAGGAAGAATTTCTTCATGAGAGGGGTGGTCAGGCATTGTAATGTGTTGGTCAGGGAGGTGGTGGAGTCACTGTCCCTGGAAGTGTCCAGGGAAAAACGGGATGTAGCACTCAGTGGTCTGGTCTGGTCTGGTCTGGCTGACAGGGCGGGGATTGGTTGGAAGCTGGACTCGATAACCTTGGAAGCCTTTTCCAGTCTTAGTGATTCTGTGATTCATTTTGTTTTGAAAACAATAATTAGGATCTCAAAGAGAAATTCTGATATAAACCTCCAATACTGATATAAACCAAAATACCCATTCAAACTTTTTATTATGTATAGCAGTTCAATATCTCTGCAATGAAATTTATATCTGTGGTGTCCAAAATGAGTTTAAAGCTGCATAAAATTTGCTCCTGCCTCAGAATTCTAGTTTCTTTTACAACACCTAGTGTAGTACTTTACAGACTTTGTATACTGGAATTGCTGCTTTCAGTGTGGACTGAAATGTCTGTTACCTGTTCTAAACCTTTTTCCAAACTGCTCTACAGAGACACTCAATATAACTGCAAACAAAATAGCTCTTGGTGTAGAAACGCAGCAGTTGTGTCAGCATAATGTTGTTCCTGAACTAATAATACTGCTTCAATGAGGACAGCCTTGTTCCGCTCCCAGAACACGAGCTGAGGTTGGTGCACAGCCCTGAAATGTGCAGGTTTGGGGACTTGCATTAACTCAGAAATCTTCTGTCTTCAACTCAGAGCTGCAGAGCCTGATGTAGATAGAGAATCGTTTATATATTGAAGGTACCTTTAGAAATCTTCAGCCTTTGGATCAAAGTAGGACTGTGGGCAACCATGAACCACATAACCGGTAATTTTACCTAACCAAGTCTAAAAATTTGAGGGTGGAGATTTCAGTCTCTTTGAGCAACCTCTTCCTGTGCTGCATGCAATGATCTGAACCTCAGGAATGCTTAAACTCAAGATGAGAGTGTATCTTTGGCTCCTACTCCATCCACAGTAATTTTCAGGCCCTTTCCAGCAGGCTTTGTGGAGCTCTGTGCAAGATTTTGGAGCATTTCCCAGCTCATATGAAAAACTTCAGTTTCTCCTTGGTGAACTTTGCAAGTTGTCTCCTTACTCAGTGCTCCAGACTAACAAATTCAGTTGGTCTGAAACTCTACATTTTGGTATCTTAGCCTCTTCCCATAATTTAGCATAATCTGCAAGTTTACTGAAGGTTTGCTCTGCCCCATGATCTGGACTGTGGCTGAGGAAATGACCAGCGTGGGCATCTGTTGTATTCAGGCTTACTGCCACTGCTAAATTAATCCCATTTTCCTTAAAACCACCTAAACTGTATCATGGATTAGTCAAAAAATAAGCTCTGACATCCCCCAATATATTCATTCCTCTTTGGGCAGTATGTTATATAAGGTTATGGTCACTGGTAGCTTTACCCACCTATTTTTTCAGCCCCAAATAACCACATTTGTCTGTGGTTCATGGCCTGAAATCAGCCCCAGTTAAAAGTCAACAGAAGGGCTCTCAAACCCTTGCACAAAAATGTGCAAGTTATGATTCCACTGATTCAGAGATGTCATTCTGGTCCCCAGCAATGCTTAGAAAATTAAGTAATGGCTGAACACTTGTTATGTAAGTGCAGAACCATGTTTAGGCAGCAAGCAAAGTTGATTTGTGTGGATGAAACCACGATCTGTTCAGCAATTTCAGCATGGACAGCTCAGAACTGCATCAGCATCAGCCAGATTGATACGTAAGGTGTGCAGATTCACACACGCCAACAGCTGCTCCCTCACTGGTGCTCTCTTATCACTCCCCCTATTGCTGACTCATATTCAATTCATAACTCATGGAAGCATCTGTATCCCTCCGTGTTTAAGGCAGATCTCATCAACCTACAATGAAGACAAGCAAAGCATCACCTTATGTAAAAGAAGAATTCCTGCCACTCAATATTTTTTTACTCAGTTTCTTCAACAGAAATTCTTTGATTTATTTATATGATTTATTACATATATAATTTTGGCAATTTTTTGGCTGGTGACTCTCCACAAGAAAGATTTTTCTGTTGCAATGCCTAGTTTTCAATTATGAAAATAATATACCTTAAGAAATATCTAGGATTATTGGCTATAGTGTAAGAACTGGAACTTAAAAGAGAACAGTGGAAAAAATTACCTTTCTTAGGTGTTATTGATTCCAGAAATCCAAACAATAAACAGATTACACAGAATGCCTATTGGACAAACTTTGCAATAGAATTTAGCAGCCTCAGCTGGTATGGGATTGATTAAATATTAAAAAAAAAAAAGCTAATCAAAACACCAGTTGATCTATTTTTTTTTTTCCTCATTCAAGGCAGCATTAAGGTCAGTACAGAAATTTTGCATTTAATACAACTTAAATGCCAAACTTCTAGATATCTGCTGTGGGAGTCTTCTCACTTAAGATTAGATGGATGCAGATATTTATATCTGAAATGCTCACCGAAGTTTCTCTTTACAACTGTTTTATGCCCTGTATAAGTGTTTGATGTGGGAGCCAACCTAGCCATTACTAGTAAGCTACACCAAGTGAAATAAAGTTAATTTATGAGGGTTTGTGTATGCACTTAGCTCTGGTGGTTCCACATTACTTCATCTCCAGAGAGAAATGCTCTGCATGACCACAGGTAGCAGCAACCCCCCCAGGAAGAACAGACACCTCTGAGTGTCTATAAAATGGTCACGTTACTTTGGTGCCAAAGAAGCTGAGGATTATTATAATCTGTCATAACTTGGGCAGACACACTAGACAGGAAACCACCATCCAAGTTTGAAATTGACAGTGCTGAATTGCCAGCATTCCTGCTAGTGCCAAAAAACCTGCACTTTTCATGCTCACGTAGACAGCCCTCCTGAGCTGCGCCACTTCCAAGAGCTCACACTTTGGTAATGCTTAACTCCCCACTGGGAACTTAATGGACCCTTCCAGTTTACACCAGCTGAGTGCCAGTGGGATGTGACATCCTGGGCATTGAAACACAGCTTGCAAAAACATGTTGTTCTCGATAAAATTCAGCCCCTGAAAGTAGATATCTAAATGTGTTTTCAGACCCTTTAATCAGTGGTATGATTCTCTCAGTGTGCATTAGTCTCCACGGGGCATAGGTACTGCAACAGTTCCAGAGATAAAATCAAGTGGTGAGGTCTCAGGGCACACAGAACTCACTAAGCAGGTACATCAAGAAGTGCTGGCTAACTGCCTTCTGCCTCATCTATCCTGTTATTAAAAAGACATAACAAAATTCATCCATTCACAGATGTTATAAATCTTAAGCAGGTCTTACAATAACACAGTGCAGGTGCAGTTCATCATTGACAGCCAGAAAGCTTTTCTTATTAAAAAATTCTTGCTATGATTTGAGGTCTGTAGTATGCATATTAACAATTATAAGAATATTAAATTCCAATCCAAACTTCTTAGATAAACTTAGCTTATTGGCAAATTTGAAATATTAAAGTTTGCCACTATGTACAGTTTGCTAGAGTGCTGTAAGATCAAGACAGCCTACATTAGATTCTGGCATTGCTCATATTGACACTTCAGTAGCTGTGAATAAAATAAAATAAACAGATAAAAAAGACCATACACCTGAATTTGAGCAGCTTCACAGAAGTCAACACACATCTGTCTTTGTTACAAGCAAAGAAATGAGGGTACTGGAGAGTGAAGAGTAAATGGGTAAAAAAATCCTTAGAAGTTCAGCGTTTCTGAGAGCATGAAGAGAACTGCAGTGAGAGTGAAGGGGACTGTGGGACAAATAAAATTGGCCATCATATTGATTAAAGGAGTAAGTTGTTTATTTTTGCCTTTGACTCCTGGAATGATAAATGTAGGACTCTGAAAAGTGGCAGAATGATACCATTTGCTTAAAGGCAGAGTGGGCAAAGGGCTAAATAGAAAGACTTCTGTGCTGACAGAAAGGAATGGCAATAAAAGTCCCATAACGTGACTTCAGGCTAATCACACACTACATAACACAGAGAGAGGTAATGCACAGTTCCAATGCATATTTAGTAAGCAAGAAAAGCTGTTTTCATACAGAAAGCTCATTTTGGAATTCAGAAGATGGGGACTAAGTTGCAGCTCTGCCACTGATGTGTTACTTGCTGTCTTCCAGATTTAACTCTCTGTAAGAGTGAGATAGCAGCACCTTTTTATCCATCCTCATAATTTCTGTGGTGACACTTATGACCTTTCATACAAGTCAGGACCTGACTTTAAGAACTTTTAAAATGTGGATCTAAAGCAGATTTTAATCTCTATAGGAGACTGGAGGAAAGAAATGGCTGTGACACAGATCGGGAAGTACAGGGGAATATTGGTGTTTTATTTGTTCTGCGAGGAAGGCTGGACTTCTTATACATCAGGACCTCCACCAAGATTTCTCAGAAGTATCAGGACAAAGGGAAATCTCAAAGGAGGTTTTGACCTGGGACAATGGAAAGAAAAGATGGTTTCTTCCCAGCATTTTCCCCAAGGAAAAATCATGAAAAACCTAACTGCAAACTGAATAGGCTGGAAATGGATGTTTATGCAATGGGCAGGACAAAAGTGGGAATCAATTTCTGAATACCTAATCACAGGGAGCAGTAGAATGATGATAATTAAACGGTTTGAGATAAAGGGCTTATCAGATGCACCAGACACACATGAGAAAATGTACAGAGTAGTGTTCAAAGGCCAAAACAAAAAGGTGAGCTGAACAAAACCAGATTCAAGTTGTCAAGGTCAGAGAAAATACATAATGGAGATGCAACTGCTTGGGAGGCTGGAAAAGAGTTTTTTCTATCTCTTATTTCTATTCAGATTGTAAAACCTCTTGTGCAAGGCCTCTTCCTGGCTTTGAAAGGCTTTTTACTTTTAGATAAAAAGCTGGATTTTTTGGCTGCCATGACTTGGATTTGAACTTTTTACTTGCCATATTTTTTTTCCTTATTGCAAGGCAGAGAAGCACTGTCTTTCTGGATGGCATGTTGGGCATCTCAAATACAAGCGTGCAAACAGAAGGTTTGCATCTGGAGTGCCAGCTGCAATACAGGAACAAAAACAAAGGTTCTTGATGTTCACATCCTCGAGCTTGCTGGGTTTTTTTCCTCTTTCTCTACAATACATTCTTAAAAGATTTTGCATGTGAGACCTAGAGGTCACAGGGGTCCTTCCTGTCCCATTCATCTGTTCCCATTCCACTTTCTCCAGCTGTGGTCATCAACATCTGTAGGCTGAGGATATGTAGGTGGTCACTGCTGTGTATTTAAAACTGTGACACTGAGATAGTGATGATGCTGAAATATGTCATCAAATATGTTCATCCTGAGTTAACTTTCCACATCTGTGCAGTAACAAGCACTTTCAAAAGTCAGCAAGAAAAGAGAAATTAGATAGTACCTGCATTTGAAATGCAGGCAAAGTTTACAAATAACATAAGCATGATAGGCTATGGCTTTACAGGCAGTATGGAGGTCAGAGGGAAAAGAATTTTTCTTTAATATTCAACGTAAGATATTTGGTGTATTAGAAAGATTGTGAAACAGTATGTGCACTAGTCTATGTTAAAATATATAAATGGACATAACTGAATTTTGATACTTTCATTTCATTATCTCTGTCATCTATCATTTTATCTGAGCCTGGAGATGGGAGATCTTCCTTCCCCATTAGTACCAGCTCTGAATACAAATACAGCCAGAGCTTAAGCTGGAGTCAAGTAGAAGATATTCATCTACAATCCTCAACCCTCCCTAGTGCCTGTGCCAAGCTACACCGTTTCCTATAGAATTTAGGAATGCCTATTTTCAGTGTAAATTGTCATTTTGTCTGCAGAAGGCTTTAAGGACAAAAAGAAAATAAAGCAGTAATAATGTAAAAAAAAAAATTAGAGAGACAAAGAGGGAGATTAAGACAGGAGTGAGACAAAGCAGAGAGAAGTACAAAAGCAGGAGCAGAGCTGAAGATTTGTAGGACAGAAAAGGTGACTGCAATAATGAGCCCCTCAGCAGGAAAAACCTGCCTTGGATTGTGAGTTAACTCAGAGCAGCTCCAGGAATCTGAAATCCCAAGCTGGGCTACTTTGTATTCTTCCTGGTACACCAGTGCCAAGATTGCACTTCCGGCTCCCAGCTGCTTCACACCAGTGCTGGGGATTCAGTTCTGGGAGAAGAACCAAAATATTTGGCTGTGTTTGTGTGTGCAATGCACAGTAAGCTCCTTTCTTATCTCTGTGAAAAACT
This sequence comes from Gymnorhina tibicen, assembly GCA_013399875.1. Lineage (NCBI taxonomy): Eukaryota > Metazoa > Chordata > Aves > Passeriformes > Artamidae > Gymnorhina > Gymnorhina tibicen. Next base: position 482,952 of record VXAZ01009805.1, on the reverse strand, counting down.
GTGAGATGGGAAAAAAAATAATCAAGGCAATAAAAGCTACCACCAAACTGTCCTACTGAATGTGCTGATTTTAGCTGGGGTGGAGTTAATTCCCTTCCCAGTGGATGGGTAGGGCTGTGTTTTGGGGCTGTGCTGAACACAGGACTGGTGATATAGGGGCCTTTTTTGTTATTGCTGAGCAGGGCTCACACAGAGCCAAGGCCAGGCTGGGGAGGGGCTGGGGGTGCCTGGGGGGTTGGGAGGGGACACAGTCAGGACAGGTGACCCAAACTGACCAAAGGGATATTCCAGACTTTATAGCATCATGCTCAGGATATAAAGTGTGAGAAGAAGGAGGAAGAGGGGAAATTAAACTTCTGTAGTCTTTTTTCTCGTTGGGAGGAAAGAAGGGGGAAAAATTCTTTCTGCAGAAATAGACTACAACGAGGTGTTACACATCAAGTTGTGCAATGGCTGCTCCACTAAATCTGACCATGACATAGTAATAAAAATTATAAAATATGTGTTACTGTCTGGATGGAAAGCCTGCTTGTCTAGTTCTGGAAAATGAATTAATGGCAACTAACTTGGGTTAGTAGACTTGAAGGATTTAATGTGGAAAGCAAAAATACAATTTTCCCTTTGATTTCTGAATCCCACTCTGTTGATATTTTCAATCTTTCTGCTGCAGCTAAGGGACAGGGCTCTGTTTTGAATGAAGACTGAGATTTTTATTTAGTTTGTTTGTTATTTTGTGGGTTTTTTTCAATAGCTGGAATTATTCAGAAAACAAGTGAGATGGTAGAAGGAGCCATTTCCAGAATGTGTGTCCAGCATTTTCCAACCACAGATTTACACACCCTATGTGTAATTTTCAGCACAGATGAAGTTTCCCCTGTAGCAATTTTAAACTATTAATAACATATTTTTCTTATTTACCTGCTGCTGATTGCCAGCTAATGCTCCACAGCTCCATGGAGCACAGGCTGAGTACAGCAGATTGGGACAAAAAACCAGAAGATCAAGACTTTCCAAGTGTAATTCTTCACTGAACAACTTATCTTTCCAATCCATTCTTTGATTTGCATCTTATATACATACGTTTCTACATTTGTCTCTATAGTTTTTAAGTTTTAGTTTTAGCAAGGACCATTGCTGGAGGATTCAAGTAAAGTGTTATAATGATTAATTACTTTCACTCCAAAGAAGCATGCTGTGTGTTGTTTGAACAAATAGTTGCTGTATCATTTGTTGTGCCTATTTTTACTACAGAAAACACCTCATTATTAAAGTATTGTTGCCTTCTATATATACAGCCTTTTGCAAATCTTGTGAGTGATGCCCTGTGTGAGCATCAGAAGAGTGGAAGAGAATCACATTTCTTGCAGCAGGAAGGAGATGAAGGGAATTTCCTATCTTTGGTGGTTTTTTGAGTTATTTTTCCCTTTCTGATACCAGCAGCTGCAGAGCTGTGGGATATTCATGTAAAGAAGGATGTCAGTGTGGCAGCTTGTAAAGAAGAGTGCAGGGTGTTTGAAGAAGCTGTTGAAAGGGAACCAGTGGCACGAGGGAAACATGCAAAGCCCCTTATAGCAACAAAATCGTCATAGATTAGAGAGAAACAAGAGGAACAGGTCACAGCCAAGCCAGGGAACTGCCAGGTTTGCCTCTTAGCAGTGGAAAGATGCAGCCATAGCTACCATCCGTCAGAATAACCAGCCTGAATGCCCTGTTCTCTTCTCAGGTCCTCCTTCCTGTGCAACTCATGGAGGTGTCACTTTGCAGTGCACTGGATCACATAGAGGATTCATCCTTCCCTTTAAAAAAAACAACTTGGCATTTTTTGTTGTTCAGGGTGTAAGGCATTCTTTGTGTCCTCATACTTCAGAGCTTTCTTGACTTTGTGAGCTGAATCGATTTTAGGCAGAGGATAATGATTTTCTTGTGTTGGCAACAGGGCTTGGAGTTGGTTTCTGATGCACAGGTGGACTTCTCTGTGCAACTTCCTCATGAGAGGAGAGAATAATATAATTTTTCAAACAATAAAAGGACAGGCACCTGAGGAACTGGAAAATCAAATTATTCAATCTGTTTTCCCTCGCCTGATGTTTTATTCATGTTAACGTAGATCCAGACTTTTACTACAATACGTTAGTTAGAAAGCCAATCTAGAAAAGCACTGCGTCCAATTAATTTTTTTTCCTCTTTTTCTCTTTTTTAACTTGTTGGCTTGTTGCTGGTTTAGCAGCTTCAAGAGAGATACCTGGTCCTGGCCCAAACAGTCACAGAGATGAAGAACCCGAAGACAGCGGTGAGATAAGAGTCAGTAGGACTGGAAAGGAAGCAGAATCCATGACTGGGAAAAGAGTAATTCATCCGTGACTCTTTCATTTAAGATTTGAAAGTACTTTTTTAAAGTGTCCGTCAGTTAAACATTTGGCAATTTTCCACATTTTCATGTTACACACACAGAAAATAAATTAAGTTTACAAAACAGAAGAAAATAAGCATTTAATTGCAGAAATATCAGAACAGGGACTTCCACAGTATCACCTCAAGTTAAAAGCAAAACACCTACAAAAGCTATTTTTTTTTCAAAGTATGTTTAGATTTAGAAAGCAGTGTTTCTGCTGGAACTAAGCCCACAGTCCATGCATTTACTTTGTGGGCAGTGTGTTCATGCTGTCAAAATAATTTCCAACACCATTGTAAGTACCTTACCTTCTTTGAGGGGACACAGTAGGGATTTATGTGCTATTTAGTCATCTGAAGCCACATTTGAGATGTCTTGTATCACACTTAACAGAGAATCCTTTCTCTATTTTCCATGGCATTCTCGGGATGTTCCCTATTCCAAATATTTACCTGTCTCAGGATCTCACGCAAAATGTTTGTCACAGAGATAACTTGATGGAAGCTGCAGCCTGGCAGAACTGCATGACCAGGGCAGCAAAACTGAATTTCCTTTTGTATATTTCAAATAGTGCTGTTGTAAGCATACTTAACTTTCAAATGTAATTTTCCTGTGTGTTTCTAAATAACTAAGATCCAGCCTCATCCCTTCATAACGAAAAAGAAAAAAAGCTTTAACATTGAGCTGATTTCAGTTGGAGAGATGGTATAAGCTAACTCTGGATAGAGGACCAAAGCCCTCCCATAAATTAAAAAACTGTGATATTCTGTAGTAAGTAGTTATCCCTGTCCAGATTTCTACTCTTTTTTTTTTACACACCATTTGCCAGGTAACAGTTCCTGGCAGAACACAGCACTTGTCCTAAGAGTCATGAAAACTTAATGGAGCTTGATTTCAAAAGCACATAGACAAAAATAGGTGGTGGAAGAATATCTTAACATAGAATGTTTTGTAAAAACCTCCCGTGTCCCATAAGATAATATCTTACAACATTAATTTTGTCCTTGTTTTCTGTTAGCTCCGTCCTGCCACATTATCTTTTAATGAATCTCTCTTCCATTTTGCTGACCTGATTAGTGACAAATCCATTTTCTTGTTTCAGGGGATTGAGCAGAAACAACCTGCAGAAAACATCCAGATTTCCAGATAACATCCAGTCAAGAGGCCTCTCTTCCGTCTAAATCTTCCCAAGTGAACAGGATGATCCCCTGCTGCCATTCTGGATAACCCCACAAAATCATGGCTGATGTAGAAATGGATGAACAAGACTAAATGTTGCCACCTGTCAGTGAACGGGAAGGATTTATCAGGTCAGGCAGAAATGGATAAAAAGGAAAATAAAGAGAAATATCCTTGTCACAAAGTTGTTCACTGACAGTAGTGGTGGTTCAGACCCCTATCTATCTCCTCTCCTGCTCTATTTTTATCTCTGACATCCTTCACCCGAATTTATGTAAATTTATGTACATTTAAGTAGACACTGACAGAAGTTTTCCTCTTAGGATGTTAAAAATTTTTAGATTTTACCATCAATCCTTTAATATCATACTATGGCAACATTATAATCATTCAAATTTCATTTTCTGTATACACTGGAGCCCGGAGAGCTGTGTGCTGAAAGAAGCTGGGTGCTGATAATTTTCATTACTAAGAAAATGTATCACACTTTTTTTATAGTGCAGATATCCTAAAAATAAAAAAAATATATTGTTTCCACTTGGAATAGTTAAGTACACTTTAATTAAATCAAAACCTCTGAGTTTATAAATTATTTGAAATATTTTTATACCAAAGCCATTTATGGAATATTTGGACTTTACAAAATTAAGGCATTTCTGCTTGTACATAAAATTTAAAAAATCACTCAGAAAATACAGAATTTAAAAGCCTGTAGGAGTGGTAGATCACAGATGTTTTAACGGTCATTGCTTAGATTTCCCCCAAAGTCATCTGAACCTTATTTTGAATCAGCCTGAGAACTTGGGTTTGTCTCTTGGTCACTTTCATGGAACTTTGGAAGAAAATAAGTTCTATTCCTATGCCATTCCTTACCTATATTACCAATATGCAGGTTAAAAATTTACCTAAGCAAGAGCTTTAGAGGACATGGAAAGAAGGATAATCTGATCTTCAGAAAGAAAAAAAAATAACAGAACAAAACCCAGTAGAAAACAGTTTGAACTGGGCTCATATTTATCCACCTTAATCTAAGGACAGTCTGGAATATATTCCTCAGAATTCATGGCAGCATTTAATTTTATTTTTACACTAAGTTACAATCTCACAGGCTTAACAAGTGCATCTGGGCTAAAACACCATTTCATAACAAATGCCCTGGAGAATCAGCTGGTGGTGTATTTTAGTTAATAATACATTCATCAGCAGAATTTGGATAATTCAGAGAGATTTATAGGTGGGAGAGAAGGAAGCTGTTTTCCACTGACCCGACATAGGAACTTCATCCCAACACATGGCTACTCTGCCACAGGTCCCCACCTGTAAAACTGATATCATGACACTTATCTTCCCATGCAACATCAGTTAATGTGTTTCCTCTGTCAGACATTTCATTAAGTCCCTTAGTCCCAGCTCTGGATAGGAAATAAACACTTCCATGGACTCTGCAAGGCATGAGATGTGTTAGGCTGCCAATCTTCATGAGCTGGAGCTGTATGTCTCCATAGCTGTTTTGTCCTAAATGACAAGAACTAGAATTTCATACCAGGGAAAACAAGCAGACATTTCATTAGTGAAATGTTGTTTTTCTTGTGCCAAAGATTTGCTCCCTCCTGTATCTACATTCCATATTTTTGGTTACTTAAAAGAGAGAGAGAGAGAGAAAATCCAGATGAATCTGATGGACTTTTCTCTGTAATATCCATGCCTGAAAAGGTTACTTAACAGGATTTTTGCTGTAATGCTTTTCCACCCAAAACCAGCTAAAAGCCCATCTTCAATTCACTGGCTTTTAAAAAATTCTTTCTGTTACCTTGTTTTTCTCTTTAGGGAATTTATAAGTTGCAAGAGCAGGACAGGGAATCCAATAAGTTTTGAGCAAAACAGTAATGTCTGAGAGGATCTCAGTGTATCCCATTTTTATTTTCATTTTTTAAACATGGGGACAAATGTGAAGACTTTACAAACGTGATACTGGGCTTTACACCTGAGACTGGATCATGTAATTATTAAAAACTATTGGATCTTCCCAAAGTAGCTGGATAAATGCACATACAGCTCAGCTCTGCCACAAATCAACACCACATTTTGTATTCAGCATGTTTGTGCTGATCACAGCTTTCAGTCAGGTCAATCTCATCTGCTTTGTTTACTAAACACCACAAGTATCACACCATGCCAGTTTTTATTGATTTGAATTTTATGCAATTCCGCTGAATGCTACAAAATCCTATGGCTGAGTCTGGCACTTCAGATTAAAGCTGCCAAAAGCTGCATATAAACAACAATATTTTTAATTAAAAAAGAAAAGTATTTAAGGGTTACTGTGACAACAGGCTGAACGGTCACTGCAGGATGGGCTCTTGTTCTTAGCTGATGCTCTGTGTTATATGCTGTATCCCCAAATTGTGCCTGGGCCTAAAAATCATTATCTAAACTCAGTCCAGCATCTTGAAACACAGTCCAGTATCCTGCTAGTTTGCAAATGCAAGTTTGCAGGTCAGCTGCAGAGAGGGAGAATAAAAAAAATAAACCCGAAACTTGAGGCTGTGTAGCCCAATTAGATGCAAAGAGATTCACTTGCCAAGGACCCCCAGCTCAAAGCCTGCAGGTGGTCACCACCCCAGCGTCATAGCAAACAACCTCTTAAAGGTTACCACAGCTTTTTATAAAAATGAGCTAGTCTGGGCTGCTGGATTCTGTACCACCCTGGGCCTTACACAGTCCCTAGGACAGAATCATAGGTCTTATAAAATGCCAAAAGTTCAGTATTTGAAAATAGCAGAGCTGTTTGTGAGAATTATTATGAGACTCAAGCCAGCCAAAAAATACTCATCTTACTTCCTTGTTAGAGCTGTCACTTCCTTAGGGAAAAAAAAAAGGCTGTACGTGTTCAAACTCAAAATGTATCACTGTGCTTAGAGACAAATAATTTGGAACCAAGACTCCATTTTTGAGTGAGCATCAGCCAAATCTCTTCCAATTACTGCTTGGACTGCAGTCAGACATTCCTTTCTGAAATCATGCTGAGTTTTCCGGAGTGCTGACATGCAAAGTCCCAGGTGAACTGCAGCGATGGGTTGTTAGTTCCACGAAAATCAGGGATCAGACTGCTTTCCTTTTCACTTGTTTTATTTCACTGCCTAAGCTGACTTGGCCAAGATCCCTCCATATGAATCTTTCCACACTCATTACTTATATCATGAACACAAAATTATCAGGGTGTCAGTCATGAAGTTCCTCCCAACTGGGTAACCTCATTCGACCTACAAATGTGCCATATATGGAAAACAAACCCATGAACTTACCTCAAATTCACTGAGCTTAACTCAATTCAAGGGAGTTCCAAATTGGGTACTTGTGGTGCCAAGTTAAAGATTTTACATCTGGGAAAAACAGACAAGTCTGAAAGTAAAATGTAAAGAGCTTCCATTTTTTTCCCAAAAAAGGTCAATTTGGTTATTTATTTAGAGAAACAAGGCATTGCCAGTCATCAGCTGAGTACTTTAGCACCTGTCATGAGCATCAGCACACAATCTGGAAAAGAGGAATCAGAAGCAGAGCTCCTGAGTGACCTGAAATTCTTTGTACAATTTAGTCATGTACTCCCAGGCTTGGGGACACAGAACAACCCAGAAAGTATCCATCCCCTCCTGCACTGTGCACTCTTCCCCTCTGGAAAGTGTATTAGAAAATAGGTCTGAAAACACTGGATGTTTTCCCTGATGTTTTGTTTGCCCATTCCTTTTAAACCTCACAAGCGTTGTGGCCAATCTCCCTGAAAAGGCTTATGTTTCAAACTGGAAAAAAGTGGTTAAACCAAACCCCACGTCTTCAAGAGAGGCAGAAAAATCACTAATCTTTACTGCATCCCCTCAGTTTCATTCACCATTGGGCTCTTAGGTAGCAAAATCACCTTCCTGAGATTTCCTGGAGGCTCCTTTACCTATATTAGCCCCCAAAATAGATCTTCTTTTAGGATTATTAGACAAATCACTAACCTATTTCCTTGTCTTATTTGCACCTGCTCTCTTGCATTGTGTTCAGTTACAGAGCTCAGAGTGTGGCTTTCTTGAGGTAAAAACCAAACACAGGACACAAGGAAAGGCTTTTCTTTGCATGTTTGACACAGAGAAAAGAGGAATGGGCTTGCTTACAACAAACATCCCTAGGTTAATTAAAATAAACTCGAAATTGCTTTTCATCCCCAAATCAAATATTTAATTTCAAATTCTGTATTGTATTAACCTTTCTATTTATTTTATATTTTAAATGGAACCTAATTTTTAGAACAATTTTTACAGCACCAGCATAAAGCACCATGACATTTTTAATATTTATTATAAATTTTTAATATAAATTTTCTCCCTACTTCTCTAACAAGTAGTTGGAATAACTTATCCTCTTCAGATAAATTAACTTTTGAAAATATTTACTTATCTGTATGTAACTAAAATGGATAGTTACTCAAACTCAGCACAGATGAAGAGAAAAATAGTATTTCTTCTCTTTGGCTTGTATTTGAAAAGTTATTGTGATGGTCCGAATGTAACAAAAAAAACAACAATAATTCCTCCAAACAAACAAACGAACAACAACAATAACAACAAAACCAACAAAACTCCTAAATAATGTAATTTTACTATATTTTTTCATTTACTTATATATCAACAGATAGTGATATTGATTTCAAAATAAGATCTTGTAACTATAATGAAGATACCTTTTTTCCTTTTTTGAACTTGAAGATGAATTCCCAAGAGAAAAATGTTCATGGTCACACTAAATCTTATTTTGGCATCCTGGAGACTTCAGTTTATACGATTTTAGTCACTGATTTCTTTTACCGAAATACCCTGACAGTCACTTCAAGAGGCATTTGTGTCAAGCTGGGAGCCAGCAAAGCACTTAACTTGGTGTATTTAATAAAACACATCTTCAGTTGAAATCACTGTGCCAGCCCGAGAGCTTAAACATAAGAATGTGCTCAACTGCCCTGATGACTTACAGCAGATCAGACGTTTTATCATCACTGGAGTCAGGAGAAGTCTTCAAATTTGTCACTTCTTCCCTCTTTTTAGCCCATTGTTTAAGTGAAGCTTTGTAACCGAGAGGTTTTGTACTGTGATCCATCACTGGAAGGATGTGGAACATGAGATTTTTTGATCACTTAGTTTTAACTTCTAAGTAACAGTAACAGATTTTTGCAAACAAAATCTCCCTCTGGCTGTCCGAGATAGTGATTTCTAGCCCAGCAGTTGCTTTGATGGAGTCACCAGCTGCTCTTTTTGTCAGCAGGTCAAAAACAGGCGAGGTGTGACACCTTGAAGTCAGCTCCTACCACCAAAGCTTTAAATCGGTATGGCTGGGCTCTGTGCAGGAGATGAGCACAGAGTCATTCTGCATCCCTGGGATACTGCTGGGTTTGGAGTAGTGCCCCAACACCTCGCACATCTGTGGAATTTCATGCACTTCAAGCTGCCCTCTGTTCCTCAGTGCCTCCAGGGCGAGAGGTTTTTAGCTTTTAAGCATAACAAAACAGCCAGGGACTGTCTGCCTTCCCTTAACGCAGCTGCATGATGTTCACTCCCTCTTTCGTAAAATCACAGAATAGTGGAGTGGTTTGGGTTGGGAGGGACCATAGAGATCACACAGTTCCAACCCTACTGCCACAGGACACCTTCCACTATCCCAGGGCGCTCCAAGCCCCATCCAACCTGGCCTTGGACACTTCCAGGGATGGGGAAGCCACAGCTTCTCTGGGCAGCCTGTGCCAGGGCCTCCCCACCCTCACAGAATTTCTTCCCAATACCAATCTAAACCCACTTTCACACTGATTTAACTAATCCACTGCCTTATCTCAGTGCTGTGTAAGACTTGAGCAATAGTCATGGTGTCAAGATCATTGAAGGTGTGAGTCTCTATGAAATTAATTATCCCTGATTATTAATTATCCCCTGATCTCAGTCACCCAGGAGTGAAACTGAACTGCTTTTACCTGAGTATCTAATGCCAAAAGAGAGGAAAGGGGTTAATCACCACCTATGATACTTCTTTCCAGTGTCTAGCAAAAGAGTTTAGCTAAAACACATAAATCTAGCGACAGCAGTGGCAAAATGAATTAGCTACAAGGCCAAGGCATAAAGAATGTTTAGATATTCAGCTTCTATCAACAAGTTATGCAACCAGATACATAATTATTTGGGCTTACAGGCACTTTTTGAGATTTTTTTTCAAGGCAACTAACAAGACTAAAGGGGGAGATGACTACAGAGAGAAAAATTTGAGGGGGTTTTGCCTTTTTGTCATAAAATTCCATCTATCGCCCAGTATTTTTTATTCCATTAGTCTTTTTTACAATGGAACATTGAATACAACTGCTCTAGAGAAATTCTTGCCTTACAATAGATTGAAATTGAAAAACATTAAAGTTTATGGCAATAATTCTTCAAATTATACTTGCCTTTCCATACCAGAGATTTGTTTTTTCATGCAAAGCTATCAAATGTTTAATAGCAGACCTTTATGTAAAGGCAATTTTATTGAACAAAATGTAAAAATACAGCTGCTTACATTATTGGCATCAGTCCCTTGAAAGCTGGCTGGTAGTGCAATTACTGCTTATTTCTAAGGGAGAAGAATAGAATAACTTCAGGAAATATATTATTTGATATTTTTCAATATCATGTAAATGTAAATGTAAACAAATTATTCCAGGAAAAAATGACAGTATGTAAAGAACGAAATAGTGGTTTCTAGTTTATGGCTGCAATATCCTCATCTGCTGCATTCATTCACCCACTCCAGCAAGAGGCTGAACACTGTGAGAGAGAGTGAGAGGGAGCTCTGGGACACCTTTTGGGAAGCTGTCTCAGGGAAAAATGCTCTGCACCATTTCTTTGCTTTTGAGTGACAGAAGCCCTACATCTCGAAGAAGGAAGCCTCAACATCTCCTGGCAACCGACCATCTGCTCTGTAAAGCTGCAGGTCAGAGCTTTGCTGCGAGTTTTTCAGTTGCATGATTGGAAATTCTCAGCAGTGATGCAGAAGTCATCTCACAGAGGCAATGATCAGTCACTAAATTTTCCTCCTGCTTTTAAAAGAGCCTGAAGACTTTTCCATTTTTCATGTTTTAGATAAAACAGACTGGAAAGAAAAATTGGTTGTCAAGCTTGCAGTTTACAAGAATTTTATATGGGAGCCTCAAGTTCATATCCACTCCTCAAAAAAAAAAGAAAAAAAAGAAAGAGAAATGGTGATAATGTTACAAAGAATAAAGTTAGTCTGAAGGCAAATCACTTTAAAGAGGAATTCTTCAATAGAAACTTGTGGCTAAATCCTAGGTTATCAGCATCTGGCAGGAAGCAGGTACTTCCTACTACATGTACTGCAGGAGAAATGCTGAAAAGTACATAACTGCATCTTTTAATCTGTTTATTCACTAACCTTCTCATCAGACATTTCTCTTTGAATTATGAGGTTTTGCTTTTCCTTCTAAGCCCAGAGCAGAGGTTTCCCTACTCACATATCAAGAAATGCTTTTCTGAGAAGCTTGGAAATGGCTTCCTGGGATGGACTTTGGGTTTGAGAGATGCTTTTCCCAGGAAAGGCAAGATGCACGAGTGGAAGGTTACATGGCTCCAAGGTTTGTGAGGCACTGAATATATCGTGTGTGTGTCTGGAGAAAAGTACCAGCACCAGTCCTTGGACCCATTCCCAGGCTGCCCTACATCTCTTGTCTCATCAGAGATAAGCTGGTTTGCTTCCCCTAATTTATTCACGTTGTCAGGGATGGCACAAGGGCATGGAAAACTAGTGGACATGACAAAGAAATTGCTGGATGTGGCATACAGAATTATCTCAGGATAATACAAGATGCTGACAGAAGTTACAGAAGGGGTTGTGAAGGATGACAGCATTTCAGAGGAGGTGACAGAGGAAGTTATGTCAGTGAATGGGCAAACTCCACAGATAATGGGAGGAGAGTATTTGGGACTTTTCTAGGAATAAAGCCTTATAGGAAAATCTAGGTAACCACGTTAGTTATACCATGCAAGATCAGCTTAGCGAGGTAACCATCCCAGAAATACCAGATGTGGGTATGGAAGTAGCAATGGGGACAAAAGTAGTTAGGACAGGCTGTTTCACAGAATCACAGAATCTTAGGATGGTTTGGGATGGAAGGGACCTTAAAGACCATTTCATTCCAACCCCCCGCCATGGATGCCCCAACCCTGGCAGTGTTCAAGGCCAGGCTGGATAAGGCCTTGAGAAACCTGGTCTGGTGGGACGTGTCCCCGAACATGGCAGGGGAATTTGGACTAAATGATCTTTAAAGTCTCTTCCAACCCTTCAACATTCAATGATCTTATAATTCTGTGGGCAGGGACACCTTTCACCAGACCAGGTTGCTCAGAGCTCCATCCAGGGATGGCACAGCCACAGCTTCTCTGGGAAACCTGTGCCAGGGCCTCACCACCCTCACAGGGCAAAATTTTGTGCAGTTTATTTGGGAACAGACTGGGGTGGAGAAAGGGAGGCACAAAGGCAGAGAAATATGGAAAAAGGAATAAGATTTGAAATAATACCGATGTGTTGATCCAGGAGTGAATACAAACTGCTTTTCTGATCAGGAAAACCTGATCCTGGCTGGCAGAGTATCCAGAGAGAGGGAAGGAGCATCCTGGCATCGCTGTGTCAGTGACAGCACCATTCCATAGCACGTGCAGTGAACAGTGCCCGTGAGAAGGCAACTGTGCCCTGAGTCTGGGCTGTGCTGAGCTCTGCATCTCACAGTGCTTCAACCATTCAGAACCAAGTTTACTGCTTAATAGAAGAAACCACAGACAGGATAACTATTAGAATTTGTACTGTATATTGATAAGTTTCTTTCTCTTCTTGATCTTATTATTCCAGTGCTTCCTGTTGTTCTATATGGTAGCACTTCAATATTTATAAGCTGTATTGATTGCTTGTATTTTTTCCTGCCATACATCAGAACCCACTGCTGCTAGAACATTAATTTGCACTGTCAAGAAAAGTGAACACATAGAAAAATGAGATATTAATGAAACCAACACCTCGGGCTGTATGTGCCTATACTCAGTGGTGTAAAATGCATTGTCTAAGTTGCTTGCAATTCTAGTTCTCCTTGCCTGCAAGTTTGGGTGCTTTTTTTGTATTATAGAGGAATAATAACAAGGATTCTTCCTAATGCCTTTCATAACTCGATGTAATGTGCACATATATTATTAAAAAATTAATGAAATGGAGAACTGAAAGTACTGTGGGCAGAGAGGGACAACTAAATTTGTCCTATTTTAAAGTCATTTCAAATATCAAAGTTTCTAGACTTCCTGTTGCTTTTGATAAACAGGCTCAAAAATAGTAAGGTGGCTATGAAAACAATGGCAAAATGAAGCCATAAATCAAAAGAAGTGGTTAAGAGACCAAAAGCTGAGTTGATGAGGTTCTTAAATATGCAGAGTGCACTTGACTTTCTGAGACCTCTGCTCTGTGTTTAGTACAAATATTTGAAATGAATCAACCATATTTTCAGGATTTTGGGAAAGATGCAGGACTGAGATGTTTGTGTCTGTGCCTGATTTTAGCAGATCACTGAAAAAACCACAGGGGAATGGCCCAAATCTCAGAGTTCAGGGATCTAAAGCATCTGGACTGTCAGGCTGCAATCCAGCTCCAAACTGAGAGCTGCCTCACTGAGCTGGTTCCCTGGAAGTCCCCACCCTGCCATGGATCACAGAGAGCAGGAGGCAAAGGAAGCCAGAATCTTCTCTCGACCAGGAGCACAGTGGTGTGAATAACTCCTTCCCAGCTCAGAGGTGGCTTGTGCTCATCCTGCTGGAGTTTAGTCTGTCTCAGCCCACCAGTACAAAAATTACTTTCTAAGGCCATTATTGTCACATTACATCAAGTTCTTACTCTCACACTTTTTTTTTTGGCCAGCTGGAGAGAGAGCATCATCTTTCTAGCCAAAGACCTAAAGGAGTGAGGACAAAAGACTAACCTTCCTGCTGAAGAACTCCCTTTTTGCCAGACTTACGGAGAATTTTCTCTACTATTTCTACTCTCAATCAGGAGGTCAATATTGCTGTGACCCTGTGCATGCTGAGCTGTTCTCCTGCAGGTTTAAATAAAACACCCCAAAGGAAATTCTGAAGTGGAACCACAGACCACAGGTGACTCTTCCTTTTTAAAGTTAGTATTTAGGTAAGTACTGAAGACTTTAATTGTAAGAAGGTGGAGGTATTATTGTGAGGACTTGACATGAAATAGCAGCTGTGGATTTGGGTTAACTTCAGTGACAAACTAACTAAGGATTAAATATGCTAAAAATAGTAAAGAATAACTCATTTTATAGAGGAATAATAAGAGGATAATAAATTGTGATGCAGTACTGAACTTGAATTTGAAATATGGTTTCTTTTTAAAAAGAATCTGTGCAAGGTTTCTAGAGCTGCTATAGAACAGAACCTGCCATTTCAGAAATGCAATTAAGTCATCTCACTCTGTCCTCTCAGTTTTAAAATTTCCATTTAAGCAAAGCATGTCTAAGCAGCACACACAGTGAAAAAAAAAGTCCAAAAGGAGTAAGCCTGGGTAGGAACACTGGAGGTCTGCTGATTGTTTTGAAAGATGGATTCTGTCCATATTGTGAAAGTTAATACAAAATGAGCTCCTGCTCTCAGAGAGAATTCCATTAGCTTTCATTGCTAAACCTGACCCCATGTGATAACACATTAATGATGCCGTTGGACTCAGTCCTTCCAATGAGGGTTTTATCCACAGCCATCAGAATAAAAATCCAGCAGTGGAGGCCAGAGTCCATGGAGTTATTTAGCTAGAATATAGTCTATTGATTCCATTAAAGTATATGCTAATGATCCCATATTATTAACAATCATATTGGAAGGAAAGTTGCAACTATAAAGACTCAGTATTGTGTAAAACAGAAGAGATTGTCGTTCTGGAGGGACTGACTAGCAATAATGAAGGTATCATTGAATTATTTGATGAGGCTGTTAGCTGGACCTTTTTGAAAATGCCTTGTTTGTCTTCTGTTAAAGTGCTTAGTTAGGAAAGGTTTTTCCCTCCAGGAACACAAGGTTAAAATTTGCATAATTATCCTTTTTTTTCAGCAGTTGTAATTATTAATCTTTTATATCTCAGTCATGATGAACACGAAAATACTCTGTAAACCTGTCTGTAATACATTGCTGAACTATGCCCATTACAGAGAATAGTGTTTGGTGTTGCATCTGACTCTGTGGACCTTGTAGGACCCAAAAGTGGTTCCACACATCCGAATCAATTATCGTTATAAAGCAGGAAAAAAAATAATTCCTTTCAAAAAAAAGTCTAATGACACTCAGCACTGCTATTTCTGTCCAGTATGGATTTCTTCCTGGTATGCAGTAGCAATTTTTTTGTGAGGACAGTGTTTGAATGTAAAACCAGTGTCCAAGGATTATTTACTTAATTGTAGCAGAACAAATTAACTAATTGTAACAGGAAACCACAGTTTGCTAGAAAAATAGTTTGTGAGAGACAGAGAAAAAAGCCAGAACAAGCAAGCAGTGGACAAAGAGTTGTTATAAACAAGAGGAAGTGGAGCGTGGAAAAAACAGAAGTTTAATTTGCATCTTGGAGGCAGGGACAGGAACATGAACTAACCTGAAACCTTCAAAATGCCAGATAAGAACCATGACCAAAGCCTCACTTTCTAGCTACTGCTGTCAAAGGTACCCCTTCTGCTTACAAGGTGCTAATTAATCATTATTCACAGAGATTTTTGTCCATACTTAACAGCCTCCTACAGACTTATTCCTGCTAGTAATGTACTTTCTCCCTCCCAAAGCAACCCAACTGTGAATCTCCAGACTGATCCAACCTGACTCAGTTCTGTTCTAACATGGGCACAACCAAAAGACAACATGAATACATTACACCTGTAGCCCACAGCTGGTATAAGATTTTCCTCTTAATTAAAAAGCTGTGGAAGTCTTACAACTCTCTTAATCCCGTGTTTGAATCAGGAACCCTTCATTAAGTGCTATTAAAAAAGAAATTTATCTGCAGCTGAAAGACCTGAACCATGAAAATTCAGAACTAAAAATGACATGGGATCTATAGTAATTAATAAGAACCTAAGCTAGAAATTACTAGAAAGCTCTGGCAGAAAATCTTACTAACCTTTCATGTCCTGATATGTGCAGAAATAGTGAAAGCTTTCGAGATACTTGCAGTTCTTGAGCTATGAGCTGTCCACCAAAAAAAGCAGTACTAGTATAAGTCAGGTTGTAGTGTGCAGCTGTTGTTTAACCAGGAGAGTGAGGTGAGGTTTGTGAAAGACAGAAAATAATAATAATCTGCTTTTGCAAGCAGAAGGAAATTTACACATCTACTCTGCCCTTTATATTCCCTTGCTCAGCCCCCCAAGAGGTTATGTGGGCCAGGCTGCAATTCCATAACCCCTAGCTCAAGTCTCTTAAAACACTGTGTGAAAAACCTGAATGCGCAAGAGAGCATCCTGGGTTTCATTGTGAGGGCCAGGCACTCAAGAGTTTGATGCTCCAATTCACGGCTTTTAGGGACCAAAATCGTAACGCTGGATTCAGGGCTAAGTAATTAATTGCACCGAAAGTTTAATATTGAACTAGCTCTTTAGCTATTGTACATACTTTTTATTCAAATGCAAATCATTCCCTTCACTGTCCTCTTTTAGAAAACCAGAGAAAATATTTCTTATTCAGGCTTTAAGCAAAAATGCAAATTCAAATGCACCACTAACATTTCTTCCCAGCCTTAGGACTTTTCTGCTGCATAATGAACCACTACTTCAAATGTAACATTTTATTTAGAAAATACTGTAGCCACATTTTCTTTTTCAAAATTATAATATTTTTCATTTAAAATATAAACCGAAACAAGAAGACACTTGACCAAAGTCCTGTAGGAATGCCAACAAAACACATTTTAAGTGAATATTTGAGGAGCTGGGTTTCTTCTTCTGATTGTTGATTTCCGTGCACCAATTTCACCATGAAGATGATACAATTATATGTATTAAATATGCTGATTTGAAGACCAGCAGGATTATCTGAGCATTGTTCTTAGTTTCAACACTTCTTAAAAGAAACCAAAACAATGTTCAATTGTAAGAATGGCATGAATAAATCTGTTAAGTAGTTTAAGAAGTGGTTAATTAGTGGAGCATACATAAAATTGAACATCTCTAACAAGGAAAATGGAATAAGAACTTAAATCTTATTGGCATTTTTTTATGCCGGAGTGATGAGAACTCTGTCTTGTTTTGCAGCTAAGTTAAAACCAACTTTGTTCAGAACAGGTGAAATCCTGATTCCATTAAACCACAGGAGTGCACAAGATGTCTGCAACAGGGTTCAGGATTTTACCCCTTTAGGTTTCTTACTATCCAGAGACTTTTACAAACTATTACTTAAATCCTTGTATCTACTGCAAAATGTACTAATGTGCAGATATGGGAAGTAATCTCATTTCCCACCATTATGACTGCAACCTGCAGTCATTGCCTGGAGACTTTGGCTGGAATGTGTATTGATTCTTCCACATGTGGAAGGTAAAAGCTGTTGCATAGGCTATACCCTGTTTTATGAAATAAAATTCTAAGTTGGTCCAAACAACACCAGCAACAACAACAGCAGCAGTTAGATGCATAATGAAGATAATGTCATCATAAAAGCGTAGAATAGACAAGATGTTCCCTTGGCTGTGGTCTGGATAAAGCGTCTTGCCTAAATTGAGGCTGACATATGAAATGTCATTCCTAGGGTCTTCCTTTCAAAAAGTCCTTCAATATCAGGCTAGGCAGTTTGCTTATGTAGAGGAAATCTGACGGTTCATTCAACTATCTTAAAGTAAGCATTTTCCACTAAAAATTTCATATTTCCAACAGAGAAGTCCAACAACAGCTTGTAATTGGTATTTTCACACCACACTGCCCTGGACATAATGTGTCCAGGGACAACAACCCATGAAGGGAAACCAGCTTGTGAAGGAGACTGGGAACTTGAGAAACTTGATTCTAAGATTGCAATTTAACATTTTGGAAAGTCAAGTGCAACTTGGCATTTTCACTTTTTAAGTTTCAATAGAATCTCATTTCATTCTCTACATCCATGAATCATGTCACCTTAGTCGTTTTCTGATCCTTCTCTCCCTTCTCCCATTAAATATACACATATATATTTTGTCTCTAGAGGAAAGAATCACATCCTCTACATATGTAGAGTAGAATTTACAGCTTCTGTGTTTTAAAATAAGGAAGTCTAATTACAAACAATAAAGTCTTTTCACTACTATTTAAAATCTAAGACACATAAATCCCTGCAAAAATGCATGAAGGCAAAAGCTGCATCCAAAAAGTCTGAAGTAATAGTTCCCTTTGCCCTATAGGCACCTATATCCATTGCTATGGATTTCAATAAAAAGACTTTAGGTAGCACATCTTGTACCAAGCCCTATGAGATTCCTTCAGCACACAGGCCCATTCTAATAAAAATGAACAAGCAGGCAGCAAAAAAAGTGCAATTGGAAACTGACTCCCAGCTGATTTATGTACATATTTTCTATCCCAGTGAAAGATGGAGAAATGAATGCATTTAAGAAAGGCACTCTCACACTGAACAGGCTTAGAGGGTAACTGAGGGTATGTCTCCAGATCAAAGGGGGTGTGCTGGGGTTTCTCCACCACAGAAATGGGGTTTTCTTGCTTGCTCTTAGGAAAAAGAGTAATTAGAGATATCAGAGGCAGTCACTGTGATTGGCTTGTTGCAGCATGGATTGGAGGATCCTGGGAGAAAATTGCAAACAGGCTCCAAAGTGTTGACTATTCATCATATGACATTTATAAGCAACTCCATAAAATAGGATAAGTAATTGGAGAAAACAAGACATTTAAATTTTCCATGTTAACTGAACAAAAAAACCAACGAAAAACCTGAAAAGATAGGTTCAAGAAGAGGAAGATAATAGAAATATATTCACATTATCAGTCATGGTAAAGGGAGGATGGAGAGACATCACCAAAATATAATTTTCAGCCTAGTTGCAACACTTCTTGTTTAAGAGTTCATGATCTGAAAACCACAAGTTCAAAAGGTGTCCCAAAGAATTAAGAATTGGTAAGTCTCATTTTTACATGACTTGGAAGACATCTAAAGGAAAGGAAGAGCTTTATCAGTCAGGGGCATCCTATCTCTCATCTTTTCTATTGTTGTAGTCTTGGATAAAGGTACAAGAACCCTTTAGAAAAAAGAAGGATTTCTGCCCTTCTCACCTCTTCTTTCTTCAAACAGTTGTGTAGATCTTAAAATATGAATAAAAACCCATGGGGCCAATTTTTCAAAATGAAGAGGCTGACTTCCACCTCTTGACTTTGCTAAGTCAGAGTTCAACGAGACTCCTCTGAAGACAAGAGAACCCTGAGCTCACCTGTGGATCACGAGCATCACGGTGGCCAGAGGCCTGTGCTCAGAGAGCGTCTTCCAAGAGGTGCTTTGTTCTGGGGCTCACAGAAAGTCAAACGCCTACCTGGTTTAATGTTTCAGAATACTCATTCCAACTGAGGAGCCACTCTTGCACTGGCTGATCTGTGCAACAGTCTTTCCCTTCTCTGGAATTTTGATTTGTGTATAAGTAAATCTCATTAATGCCACAGATTCAAGACCATAGCTTGAGACTAGGAAGTTTCTGCTAGATTAATATTTCTGCATGTAATTTGTAGTGAGATTAAGCCCATATTCCACCATATTCCAATGCTGCCCAATTTACTACTGTGGTACCTCAAACTCTGTATCTTTTGTACGCTCAAAACTGGCCCCTTGAGCCAGGCCTCTGCCATATTGCCAATGCAAAAAACATGCCAGCCAAATTCAATCCTCATTATTCAGTCAAACTGTGGTTTTAACCAGACACTGATTTTGTGATACTGCAAATTTCTTTCAAGTGTGAGAAGCTGATAAGTTTAATGAAAATCAAGGTTAGTCTTAGGTTCCCGTCTGCTCAAAAAGTAAGAGACTGTTTTTCTTGCACTCCTGCATTAAGATTGAGAATTTCGAACTCAATTTCCTAAATGGAAACAGGAAACAGAACTATGAAATTTTACGAGATTTCTTAAGAGTCTAAATTAAAGTTTTGGCTTGAATGGAAGAGCAATACCCTTAAAAAGTTTGGATGCAAACATCTTTTCCAGTACTATTTATTACTTTTTGCAGGTATGTGATGACTTGCAAATGATGGTAATATAAAAGATGTTATTAAATTCAGAATTCCTTCCTCAAGGTCCTTACCCTCTGCCATGGAAAAGTCAGTAATTGTTTATCTGGGAAGCATGAGTTACCTCCTGCTTGGATATTAATTCATTCAAATTAGATTTTTGCATTCATCAGAATTCTATATAATTTGAGGGTAATCACAACCCCTGCTTCCCAAATAACATATACACAAATATTCAAGTCCAAGTCATCCAAATCCCTCTGCTTTTGAAGCATGTCAGGTTTTTCCCCATCCTGCTTTATAGTGTATATTATTATTAAGTGATGTTATTATATAAATTATACCATATGAACTATTATACATTTCATAGGTGTAATTATATATGTATAAGTATTTTATATGTATTTTATGTATTATAGAAATCATTGCCAAAATAATAAATGCTGCTTTCTTCATGATTAAAAATTTCCTATTCCTCTCTCAGTGTAGTTCAACCTTAATGTTTCTAGAAGATCTGAAAGACCTGAAGACAACTTCTGCTGTCTCAGTAACCCAGATAGTTGTACATTATTTACCACCAGGTGTTCCTGACAAAGGTTTATTTATCCTTTAATACCATATAAATCCTAATCTCTTACTATAAATTCTGTTAAGGGAAGAGACAGTTAACAACGTGACTGATCAGAAATAGAAATGAGTGACAGGGGACTATTGATCAGGAATTTAGACACATACACTACATTATCTGTGAAAATGGTACTTGGCCATCTTGGCTGATGAAAAAATTGAAACTTACAGCTTCCTGGAATTCTTTAAAAAAACAGGTTTTCACTAATTATGAAAATACAACAGCAAATCCTTAATAGTTCTCTAATTACTTATTTACGCCCAGGTTTCTCTATGAAAAAGTAGATGTGCATTCCCCCATTCCAGTGTATTCTGGTGAAACTTAATTGAAATCAGCAGAGATATTACTGAGGTAAGCATAAAATAGTTGAATCTCAGTTATGGAGGTAGGTTTGGCTGTGAAAAACCAAATCCCTGTTTACAAATCCCTTTAACATGTGAGTTCTGAGAGTATTAAGAAATTTAGGTTGAGAGATGGCATGGACCCCTGAAAGACATTCAGAAGAAACAGAATTTGAAAGGCTCCAAAATCTGATTTTGCAGTTCTGATCACATCAGTATTTCAACAGGTTTCTCAAAAATTGCCAAAAAAAAAGACATTATGAGAGACAACTATGGAGCAGGCAAAATATCTGAGTAGAACTATGCAGAAATTAATTTTGTGTGAATTAGCGTGGCCAAATTTTGCTGGCATTTGCACTCTTGAGAGAATATAATACAATACTTCCCATTCTCGGGGGACATGGAAATGATGACATCTGCATTGTCTGGAAATGTAATATAACAAAGCTCATAAATTGATTATGTGTTGCTGGAGTCATTAGAGACCATACTTCAGCTGAGGCAGAGCCACTGACTGCCCTAGTTCTTCATTTCTTAACTTTTTCTTCTAAAACTGTCCTTTTTTGTTAGGTTTTTTCTTTCCCTTTTTCATTTTCCCAGAGAGATGATTCTTCCCATTCCAGTGCAAGTCACCAGGTCAGATACTGTTCATACTGGGTTTTTTTTCATCCAACAACTACTAAAAAAGAAAGAGTTTTTCTATTATTCACAACCTACTTTTTACCTGAGCAATTCAGTTTCACTTAATGTAGCACTAGCAAGAACCTCATTCCTGTATTAAAAGTAGAATATTTTATGGTGGAGCAAATTTACTGTAGGTGTGTAAGTTTGTGGAGCTTCAGTGATGCAAGGACCTTGAGCCATCATATCAGAGAGCTCGGCAGAACACACCACATTAGAAGGAAAACATACAGTGGTGAGGATTTGCCCTCAATGGAGTCTGCCATCTGAGACCCTCAAGTTATCCAACAGTTTATGGTCTGCTAGTTCCAGGGGCTGGTTTGAGATTTGAGATCAGTTCTGAAATATGCCACAAATATTCCTAGCAAAAAATGTAGAGGAAAGTGGAGGGAGAGTACCCAAACGTGAGAATTTACTGCCTTTTTGTCATCAGGTAAGAAAAGTCTCCTGATCAATACAGATAATTCAGTATAAACTCATTTAAAAAATGAACACAGGAAAATTAATCACCACAAGGTCCTTGCTCTTCCCCTGAAGCCTGTGGCATAAACTCAATTTACATTCAGAGTGACTTAGGTCTTCCTTCAAATATGTGGTAATAGTAACCATGCTGGGTTTTTTGGGGGATGACAGTCCACTGATGCTTCCCTATAATCCCAGAAAGTGCTCACTGGTGTCTACTATAACCCAGGGTGTGGTCTGTGCTGAAAGCTGGTGAATTAGTTAATCACAGTTCTTGAGCCCAAGCCCTCATACTGTTTTGTGAGCAAGTATGGACACAGTCTATGTAATCTGAGGTAAATCCCCACAGATTTAATACACAGAGAGGTTTAACCACCTCAGTCACACCCAGATCCTTCCAAACTCCCTACACACCTTGCCAGGCAAGTTGCATAGCATGTAGACTTCCACTGTGATATTATTGTTACTCATACCTGTATATCCAGGCCAGCACCTCAGTCTCAGAGCTCTGTTGGGTTGCCTTCTGATTTTATTTGAAAATATTCACCTTTTGATGAGTTTCAGCATAGGTGGCGTGAGACCTGTTCTAAGACCTTGCTCCTGCTTGATCTGGAGCAAAACCCTGAACGTTATCCCTGTTTTATGGCTGTTGACCTGACACTAGTGGCAGCTGAAAGATTTGTCAGAGGGTCGGCAAATAACAAAGCAGGGGCTGATCTGGATCTGCTGAGCCCAACACCTCTGCTTACACCATCTATTCTCTTCTCAAATGATGCACCTCAGGCCTCAAGGGACAGATGGGGAAGAGGTGGGTGATAGACAGGAGTTTTGTTCTGCCCACAAACCTTTTCCAACATTGGACATGCAAAATGAAGGACTATGCAGAATGATATTTTAAAAACCTGATCCTACCACCCACAAGAACGTCACAAACAGGAGAAAGGAGATGAAACAATACAAATGAAGATCTGTAAAACTGCTATCTTTCTTGACTACTAAACTAAATATACATGTTCGGGTGCTTTTCTTTGGACAGTTGATGCCTTTACATGTCCTAAACTGCCAGACTGAAAGTGAGATTTTTGTTTAATTCGAGGAACTGATTAAATGGGATGAGTTAAATATTTTGTTGTCTTGACTTCTTCACTACTGTTCTAATTAAATACTGGAATAATCTCCTTGTATTGTGGGTTTTGATGAGATAACTCATCACTTGATCACTCATGCTGGATGGCTTTGTTGTCGAATTAACTACTGAGTGTGCCTTGGGGGATGCAGTTAATTTTTTCTCCTTTTCTCTTTTTGAAAATATTACATTTTAATCAAAGCACTTGAAATTAAACTTTCATATGACAGAGTAAGAAGCTGGGTGCTCAGATTTCAAAAGGAACTTTTATATTGGTGGATTTATACTTAAATTTTCGGTTGCTAAGTGTGATTAAAGATCCTCATTTTCGTCCAAAAGCCTGAAATTAAGGTGGAAATCACAGTAAGTGTTGGAATATAGATCCTCTCTCACTACCCCCAGTTGCTGAGAAGCTCTTCCATGATCACAGTCACACACACACAACCCTGCTTTAGCCCTATATCTTCACCTCTCTGTTCCTGTTGTATTTTTCCCGCGTGGTCTGTACTACCTAATACCTTGCAAAAACTGTACTACCTAATACCTTGCAATAAAAGTGCAGGGGTGGAGAGAGACAGAGAGAGAGAAAGGCTGATAATCCTTTGATATTCTATGATAATACAGTCATGTACATCAACTTCAAATAAAAGCCCTTAGTGAGGAATCCTTGAGGTGCTGTCCTCAGAGGAAGACAAAAGGCTAGATAATTTCTTAAGGTGTATTTTACATCTAATTACTATTGTTACCTGAAAATCAAAAGTTTAATAGCTAGATGAATACACATGTCGGACACCAAATTGTTCTAGCATCATATTCAAGATAGTTTTACAGTATGTCTTCAATTGGTATTCTTGCATAATTTCACTATAAGATTATTCCAAGATTTACTTATACTGATAAAGGTCATAAAGCCAAGGATTTTTTCCTTGTATCTTTTTTTGTAGGTAATAGTATCTAGTAGTTAGTGAAATTCATTCAATTTCTTATTGTACTTTCTTAATAAATTGTCTGTATTTTAATTTTTCTTCCTTAACCTCCTCAACCTCCTGAAAAGAACCATAAATTAATCAATATTTTAAAACTTTCATAATCGAGTGGAATGTGTTGTTTTCTTCTTGAAGTACTATGGACAGATTATTTGACACAAAGAAATGTCATTATTCAGATCACTGCATGAAAACCATAAATGTTAATCAGTGTATTAGGAAGAGTGCAGAGATTTTTATTGATTAAAATGTTTTGAAACACTCAATTCAATAATTTTTTTCTTTGAATATTTTGAGTTTTAGATTACACTTGCAAAGGATTTTTTTTGTTTGCTTTTAAAATGTATTCTTTTCAAAGACAATCACCCTATTTAATTTCATTTTATATATTGATTTATAATGGCCAGATACATCTGTTCTGCAACAGAACATTCAGTATCACCAAGGAGATTTTTTCTGATGAGCTGTGGTGAGTCTTTGAAGAATGTTTACCTGCAGCTGACACAGAAATCCTCGAAGCTGTACTTAATTACCATCTTCAGAAATCAAATAATTAGCACTTTAATACGGATTAAGGCAATTTACTTCCAAGTGTGAGATTTGGGTTGTCATCATTGTCACCATACATTGTTCAAGAAGTGCCTATGGAATCAATAGGAACACTACAACATACCCCAGCAGAACTTATATTTTAGTGCAATGGAGACTTTATATCTCACTGACAATATGGAATTTTGGGTTCAAGCTAACCTGTGGTAAGTTCTAAGTTTGTAGTATCAAATCTTTCCATTTATAAAATAGCACAGACGTGAATGAAACATTTTAATCAAAAATTTTTACTTGAATAAATTGAAAGTTGATTAAAATCTTGACATCAACTTTAACTATCCATTTCTAAAAATGGTAAAAATGAAAGGGAAGAGAAAAGAATAAGATGATAGTTTGAGGGTTCAAAAAGTAAAGGGAAAGCAAATAACTATTTTATATTTTTTAAAAGCAGAAGAAAATTACATTTTTAATAGTAAAGAGAAATAGATTTTACTCATCATTGGTTTTTACTCATAAGAGAAATGAGATTATAAATTTTTCCTCTGTTTTTTCTTTTGTTTTGTTTTCAGTAATTTGTTCCCCATCTTCTTCCCTAGCTGCAGGTAAACAGACTCTCAACTGCAGTTACTTATCTATTTGTGATCCATCAGGAGAAACGAATAAAAAGTAATATGACAAAGAAACACAAACACTTGTTTCTGCTTCCTCAGCAGCCCCTGTTTGGAAGTTTGGGTAGTGGTTAGACCAGGAGTTGTCTCTAGAAATGCAGAAGTCTCTCTGCTTGAGGTGCCAGCCATGTCTGACTGGTGGAAAAAAAAAATATATTTTAAACAAAATTTTTCTGGTCATTGTACTAAACAGCCTCAAAGCTCTGTCTAGAAGGTATGGAGTGGGGAAGACTCAAGTAGAGCTGGGAGCAGCTGAGGAACTGGAGAAATGCATTTTCTGTGGCACTAGTGAGAGTACTATCACAGATAGCAGAGATAGTGAACGTGTGTGTGTATATATGTATATATGTCTATACATATATCGCCATCCATCTTACCACCGCTTCTCCTCCACCCCCTGATGTCTTCTGTCACTTGAATTTTCAAATTGAAAATTGGCATGACGAACTGTTCAGGCATTTTCTCAAAACTCTCTTTCTGCCCATACAAAAAGCTGTCTCCACTGATTGTATAATTCATTCATGATTATCACTCTTATGATTGAGGTCTCTCATAATTATGCTTTCTTAGGTTAAGTTTATTTCACAGCCTGATATCCTTCTGACACTAATTTTTATAGATTAATGAGTAACTGAAAGATGAGTCACTATTTCCAGCCCATTTGACCCGTTTTTATGAGTAGCCTGTCCTGGTTTCCTGTCTGAGGCACTGATGCAAGGAAAGGATTCCCTTGATTATTTTTTCCTCTTCTGCATTTGAAACACCTTTGTTTCAGATGCAGACTCCTGGATGATGACACTTTAAATACGTCTTTATTTTTTTCACCAGGTCTTACTGCCTAGTTTATTCATATCAGTATCTTGCAAAAATTTTTTTTTCAAAAAGTAAATGTTTTTAAATGATTTATCACAGAAAGTGGGTCAGGATGGAATTTCAAGAGGTCATTTGTGCTGACTACACTCAGGCACAGAGATAGGATTAATTAATCATAAAAGTGCATGATGGACATTTGTCTAAATTGTTCTTAGAAACACGGAGTTACAGGTTGCAGAAATTCCCATAATGTTCTAATCCACTCCTTTTCCTGCAAATGAAAAGCTCTTCCTGCTGTGTAACCCAGACTGCTTTTGGTGCTGCTTAAACTCCACTCTTTCTCACTTCCTTTCCACAGAAGAATAAGTTCACTGTCACACCACAAATGTAGAGTTCTGTTATCACTCACGTACATTGCAGTGTTACAATCTGTGAGTTGAATCCTACTGTTTTTCCCTTGTTTTTCTAGATGAGTCATAATTTGCATCCCAGTGAGATAAAAATTATATAAATCACATAACCAGCAAGAAATCAAAAGGGGAAAAAGATGGATGAAAGGAGAATCAAATCTACAGATTTATGAACTTAATAGTGCAATTTACATAATATCTTTACCTCTGCGTTTTATTATTGCTTTATTTATCTTTTTGTCATCTGTTTAATCTCATATTCATTTGTCCCATAGAGGAAGTCTGAATTTTTAAAATATTAATTGGATCAGAGGATATGCTGTCTGATTAAAATAATATCTGGTTATTACATGCATCTGATATACACGGAGGCTAAAATCCAAATATTCAAGCATTATCAATCTACAGCAAGTTTTAACAGCATAGCCTAAAACTACTAATTGCATTACAGAATTAAGGGTGGGGTTTTTTTTCACTAAATGCGAACAGCAAATAATGAAGTAAATTATTTAGCAAGCAGAGGTTCTCCCAGGCTGTATCTTAATGTATCACTGGAGAGCCTTGTGAACTTCTATTCAGAAAGACAGCCTCTTAAAAATGGCATATACAGGAGAAAAAAGAACTTTTGAAAGGGAATTGAGGCTAGTTAATGTCTAAAATATTTATTTTAAAAGTTGCTTAAAGAAGAGATAAGAAAGATAACCTCTATTGCTACTGCAGCAAAATTTGTGTGTTAGATTATGATAAGAATGCAATGCACTATATTTTTATTAACATGCTAAAATTAGTGCATCATTCATTTCCTCAGTGTAATAAATAAAAATGATTCAATAGTGACATGATGAAAACATTTGATTCTTCACCCAGTACCATAATATGTGGCCATGGGGAATCTGCTGGAATCAAGCTTGGTTATATCAGAAAGACTCATTTTTTAAAATATTTTATGCAATCCAGATAGATTTCAATTCACTTCAAATTGCTGATTTCAGAAGTCTTTTTTGCAGAGAGTATTAAAAGAAGTGTATTTGCTTTATAAGAGCTCATCTACTTGCTTCTTTGGATCACAAACCACACCAGCATTTGAATTCTAAATAAAGATTGGCCAAGGCCATCCAGAGCTCAAATACTGAACCTCAGGAGATCCAGAAAAATGTGTTCTGATGGAAGTTTTGATCTGTAATAAATTCAGCTCTTCTTCTCTCCTCACTCTGGATATATAAACAATCATGTTACATTATATACATTATGTTAAAACATTTACATTAGGGAGGATGATGTTATTTCCCAGAGTTTTTAATGTTTGATATAACTACAGAGTACCCTCTAAAGATGGAGAAATTACAATGGAAATTAGAAATCAATGAAGAAGGAATCATCTGATCAAACAGAGATGTGCATTTCAGGCAGTTTGAGTTAGTCACAGATCCTTCCTCGCTTGCTTCAGTATCTTATCAATATTAAGTGTGTTCACCTCAGAAAGGCTGGGTCAAGGTTTCACAATATATGGACATGTAGAAACACAGAACAGGAGCAGGGAAGGATCCAGAACATGTTCACTTACTAAGCACAAAATGAGTCCAATATTACATACTGCCAGAGGGCTGTGTAAAAATTTGTGATGAGATTTCAAGGGAGAATTGAAAGCACAATATGTAGATGCAACAGTGAAGAAGTGAGAAAATTCTGACAGACCTATACTGACCGTGGTCGTCCTGTTCTGGATAACAGTATAGTCTCATTCAACTTAAAAAAAATATAAGGAAATCAATCTCCTTTGTCAATTCCTTATTGCTATTAATTGAAATATTACTGAATTATTAGCAGTGTATTTTTCAGAAAGGTGGAAATGGGAAATTACAGCATTGGCCAGGTATGCAGCTTTATGCCTTCCGATACACAAAAATTACAAAAAAAAATTCCCACAAATTGTGAAAATATTTAAAGGGAATTCTGTATCCTTGACTTTTCCTAGGGAATGATGAAAATTATATTTCTCATTAGGAAGCAGTCAGAAATTAATTTCTGTATTGTCCAGAGTTCTAAACCCTCAGATACACCAGGAAATGCATTCCAGGATAATTATAGAAATCACTGTGCTGTTCCTTGATTTGTAAAAGCCATTGCACGATGACCTGTAATCACAAAGATTTGTGTACCCAGGCTCTCATGTGATAGTGCTTAATTTATCCAATATGTAGGTCACTCAGTTGGGTGAATATCTCTCCTTTTGAGATCAGCTACGTGAACTAGAATTGGTGGGAAAAGAGAAGAAGAAAGAAAAATAAGGCATAAAGATTAAACCTTCTGAGACCTTTAAGCACAGATAGAACAAAAAGCCAAAGGGCTAGGAGAAATCTCTATTTCCAATGTATACTTTCCACTCTTTAAAAAACACAGGTATTCTGGGGGCAAAGGAGTGATACACAAGTAGTTTATACAAGTAGTTCTTATGGTTGCAGTGGAATGCCTTCAAAGCGCTTGTCCATGCTTGGCAAATCCCGTGTGAACATCAGCACCAAAACATTCTTCCCATGCCGCAGCTATTGAGACAGGACATTAATCCTGGTGTTACTCTTAAAGCTACAATTTGTTTAGGTAAGATGGATAATGGTCCAAGGAGGGTGTGATAACTCCATGATGTCTCAAGTTCATCAACACCATGTTCCACAGATCCTATTCAGGCCACGAACAGGAGGATCTCATACCTGTATCTCTCACAGGCAAGTCTTGTTTTATCCCTGGCTGGAAACATAAACCTAAAAATCAGGATTTGCAAACCCAGGCAATTTTCTTCTACGTTAATGTCATATGGTCCTTAAATTAAGGATTCTTGGGGCCAGGAAAATTATGAACTGAATGCTTATTTAGTAAACAGAGACAATATAGATATGGCCTGATCCTTTAACTTATTTCAATGTAGAGGGTTCCATTAAGTCTAAATAATATGGATTTAGAATTTCATTAATAATACGCATATTATTTCTGTTTTGAAGGGAACATAAGGAATCACATATAATAAAATAAATGCACTTTTCAACAACCTTTTTATTGTTATGACTTCCTGACTGAGTTAAGATTTTAATTATAGACTTAATATTGCAAGTTTTCTTTCGTAATGTAATTAAAAACTAGATTGCTACTGTTGAAGAAAGCTTAGATACAACGTCATTAATTCAAAATTATACATTGGAAAGCAATCTGTTACCATTTTATTAACCTATCATGCATCTAGATGTGTTAAAGTGTTTTGTTGGCATTTCAAACGCCATTTGAATATCAATAAGAAAGTAGCTAAGCTGTGCTAATTGACACTTTGGAAGTGGGTTGGTTAGTAACTTGTAGCTTCTTTGAAATATCTCAGTTAAAGCCTAATCATCTTTTTCAAGTAGATTGCACTTAAAGTATTTTAATGAACATAATTAAAACTTAATTGTTTATGTTATTTTTTCATCATAATTGGCAGATTAATTAGATATGGATCTTCATATTACTGTTTAATAGGTGTTCTTGTTATCAGTTGACATTTAAGAACGTTGCAATCACTGTTCTTTCATGTTCTAATATCTAAATTGAGAAATAGTGCTTTGGAAAAGAAGGAATGAATATAATTATCCAGATTTTGGGTAGCAGTGGAATTGCTATACTGGATGAGACCTATGAACTGTCATCTGCCCTGATGTGGGCGAGAACCAGATGCTGCAGAAGAATAAGTAAATCCTCCTATCCCCATTCAGCAGATGTATAATATCTCCCCATGGAGGTCTCATTGTAATCCCAGAGGATTTGGATTAAACCAGGGTTCATTTTATTTATTTTCTTTTATAAATCTCTGGTAGTTTTAACTAGGATCTGTCTGAAGATTTGTTCTCTATATAAACCCACAGCCTCTATTGGAGCTTCTCTAATTCTTTAGTGAAGACTACTAACTGATAACAGAGTGCATTATAAAATGATAAAAAACAAGTCTTTGCAAGAAGTCCAACAAAAATCATGCCTGAAGTTACAAAAGCAAGTCTCAACTCCAGATTTCTTTGTTTGAAGAACAGGAACACTAGGAAAAAAGGAAGTAAATAAAATATTACTGAAGAAGTTCAGATCTGCAAATTTTTCTTGGAAGAAAATTACCATCCCTCAGTATTCCTAAAAAAACCAAGTAGACTGAAAAAATAAGAATCACATAAGAAATATCAAGCCTTTGTACTAGAGAAGTCATACCTGCTCCCTAGGAATCAGCAGAAAATGGCTAAAATTGGCGTGATTTGTGACAGTATTCAGTAACAGCTGGCAGGACCATCTCTTTGGGCAGCCCTGTTCCAGGGACATCACAGATTTCCTGGGCTACCTGTCTGCCTGGCCAGCATAAATTCACTGGAGAGCTGGTTCCCATTTCTCGTGAGGTCTGGCAATATGGGGAGCCAACTGACCTGTGTGACTGGGAGTCCTGACTAATTCCCATGTCAAAACTTCCTCAAAGTGTATCCTGGTTCCTAAACATCTTTCCAGAAAGGCTGATTGAAAACCTTCCTGGTTCTCACCAGTAGTTCAAAGGTACATCAATCTGGCCATTCTTTTATGAAAGGTAAACAAGCTTTAACTGCAAATTCTCCATCAGCTTTATTCTCTGAAAATGCTAAATTCGAGGTATGTCCCCCTGAGAAAGGGACATGGAATGAGCATGTCTGAGTTTCCACTGAATTCCCAACTTTTCTGTGCTTCCTCCTATTTTTCCTAGACATTTCCCTGAAAAAATTGCTCACACTGTGCCATGAGGTTGTCTGCAATGTGGGCACTTGACAATGAAAGATAAATTCATATGCACTGTCATTTTCACTACGTATACAATATGTACAATGGCAGAAGAGAGTCAGACACTCAGCCTTAAGCTGGAAGCCTCTGGCACAGGATCCAAAATCTGATAGCACAAGTGACCAATATAAGACAAGGGGAGAGCAATGTACTTCAATAGAAGAACAAAAAGAAAAAAAATCTGGAAAAAACCCACAAAATGACCAGACATTTGGAAAATGTCTTGGATAGAACAAGTGAGAAACACTGAATATGGGTGTGAATATAAATTCATTCACTCTCTGCTTCCCGAGTCTAGATTCTATCCTCTGTTATGGATTTAAATGTATATATTTTAAAAGAAGTAAGAGGGGATTAAAGAGATTAAGCTTCTATCTTCTTCCTTCCAGGGAGAAGTTCCTACTTGCTGTCCTTCCACTGGTAGTGGATAAAGGATATAGAAATATCTTCGCCTAATGGTTAGAGATTTGATCTAGGAAAAGGGATTTCATGTTTCATTTCCTGACATCTTTGGAAACTTTATACAGGACTCAAAAAAGAAATGAACCCCTCAGAGCAGGCAACATCACATCCAGCTCCTGTCTAACCTTCCTGACCACCTGGGTGTGGACCAAGGTCATACAAGTGTAAATATCCTTTCTACCCCTGTGTCTCTTGAATGGTTGAGGGTGCTTAGGAAAAGATTATAAAAAACCAGGGAAACACCAGGGCAGAAGAGAAGAGAGTATTAATCCTACTGCTTTCCTTCTGAGAACTTCTTTCCTTCCTATGCAGTGACCCAGGGCTAACAAAAAGTACAGTTTTGTTGGAATAACCAAATATACATTATTTTTGAGGCAAACATGAATATTCATGCAATCATAGATATATAATCTTCAAAGCCATCTTCAGTCTATCCATCCCTCCCAGTTCGAGGCATAGTGAATGCTATATTTAGTCTCCAGCTTCCAGATAAAGAATGTAGAGCAGCAGCAAAGAAGGAGAAGAAAAATGGGCTGTATTGAAATTGTACAGGGATACATTACATAGTAATTCATGAACCTGCTGTATCTAATGCTGTTATCACAAATCTACTGCTATTTATGGTGCTAGGGTATGCAAAGAAATGCTCAATTCAGTTTTACATATGTAAATTAAACATATAAAACTGCACATCTTTCCTTATTAGGCTGTGAAATGTTACAGCTCGAATGTGACAAATAAGTTATTCATAGCTACCGGTGGCCATACATTTTGTACTATTCCCTGCAGACCACAAATACCTTTATATCCTAATGAATTCCCAGACTCTCTGGCAGAATCAGCCAAATAGATTTTAAATATTTTAAAGCATTTCTGAATAAGATAGTAGGTAGTCCACTTTAGATCCTATTATATACCTCAGCAAATAAAAGACTTTTCTTTTTGGTTTTTTTCTCTGGATTCAGTTTGATTGTTGTCTGGATACTTGAAGAAAAAATTGACTAATTTTAACAGAGATAAAGAGTCATTTGAGTTAAAAGCCGCCTTGCGCCTTCCACATTTCATCTTCCTGCAATAACACAGAGCTGAGACTGCCAGCTGTAAGGATGCTTTCGTGTATTTTGCCAGTCAGTAATGTGGGATTTAGGAATTCAAAGCCGAATCCCCAGATGTACCACAGATTTTACTTGTGACATAAAGAGGTCCCCTAATTTCTTTGTATCTCATATTAACATCTAGAAAAAAATCTATGTGCATCTCATAGTACATTTTGATGTCTAAAATACATTAAAAAAAAAGGGAAAAAGGGTACTGACGTGCAATCTCTGGAAATGTCCGAGGGACCTGGATATAGGAAAGTTCAGGGAAAAGAAAGAAATGTGGAACTGATGTCACAGATCTCTTCCTCAATTCATGTTTCTCAGAAGGGCTGACAGAAGAGACACCATGATCCCCCAATGTTTAATGAAAGCAATCCCTTACTGCTTTTTGGAAGTCCAACTTTTCCCAAACGTTATTGTCTTGGGAAGATTAGATGAGGAAGGAATAATTAATTAAAAATTATTAAACAGAGAAAAGAGATGTTCTTGTGTAGTCATCTCAGTCTAGCTGTAGGTATTTGCTTATGGCCACTGTCCCTATGGGGCTATTAAACTTCAACAATTTTTCATGCAGCTGAGTATGGTCATTCTCTTAAGCTTCTGAAATGGAAAAAAAAGGCATTTTCCTCCCAAGGAATAAGTTTGAAATGTGTAATTCAGAACTATTAGAAAGTATTTCACTGTATTTGAAAAATTAGATTGCACTTCAGTGCTCCTTGTGATACGTTAGGTAGCATACATTGAAACACATTTTATATTAAAATGCAGTTAGGTAACATTTTTTTAACAAGATATGGAAACCAACTTCATAGGATTTTCAACAGCTTTGAAGGTATTTTGGTAACATTAAAACAAGATGTTTCAACTCTTCTGCCCCATCAAAGATGGGGCTGACTGTGTGAAACATTTCACTGCTGTGAAACATTTAGATTTTGATGGAACTCCTGACATGACAGTACACTGTGACCTCTGGTCAGGACAATGCAGGCCCTCAGTGAACGTGTCCACTGGCTGTACCATAGACATGATCTCAACACTTGGTGGGGAAACCTGATTCAGTATTATGATAGAGGCTGCCAAATCTGGTAGCCCAAAAGATCTGAAGCTGCTGTAGCTCTGTCCCCCCAGGTTTAGCTGCTGGAAGTCAAGCATGAATTCCAAACAGACAAACACACGTGCCCACAGGATGAATATCCACTGCTGACCCTTTTATCTACCCTCACCTTTCTCTATGTGTTTTATGTTAGGACATAGGCTTTTGCTTCAAAAGTAAAAATCAAGCTGCAAAACAAAAAAAGGAAAAGAAATGTATGTTGGAAAAAATGCAGTAGCTAATCCATCCTTTGAACTTTGTTTTCATTTAATGATCATAGTTAATGGATTTCTTATGAGCTGTTCAGCAAGTGATTTTTATATAATTACTGAGCTCATCCCACAGTTTGAAATTCAGCTAAATTTTCTTGTACTTTACTAATTCATTGATCCTACACTATCCATCTCCAACCTTCTGAAATGCCAGGATTGTTTGTTTTGGCCATCTCTTTAATTTCCCCAATTAACAGTTTGTTCTCATTTGGTAAATTGATTGCCAATCCATTTCTTTTTGATGGTTCTTTTGTTCTGTGGAACGGGGGTCAGACCTTCAGCTTGTGTAAATGGGCAGAGCACAAGCAGAGCTCACGAGTGCACTGATGACAATGGATTTACACTCTTTTCTAGTGAGGATAGGACAAAGAGAAGACACTTCTGTTTTTTCATGAAGAAAAAACAGAGATCCACAAATCAGTAATAATGTACTGCCCCTTTTATTCCCTCTATTAATCTTATACATGCACTGTTTCCTGGAAATTTTCAATCTGCAAACTCAGTGGACCCAGACTGTTACTACCATAAATATATAATCAATATTCTGGAAAGCTTTTCTACCAACTTCTCCTCTCCATTGCATTGATTTACATGATAAATTATTAAGCATATAGAGTGATTTAGACTGTGTGACTGGGACAATTGATTGGAATACTTTAAGATAATATTGGTGAAAAAGTAAAAATCAGTAAATACCAGAAAAATGGAGTAACAGCACAATGTCTGATACCTGTTTCAAAACTTGTGTTGTTTAAATTAGAGGGGTAGAGCATCACCATGAGTGATGAGTTTACAGCCAGGATGACAACACCAATGAACAATTCTGTAAGGGAACAAGGGACACCTTCAAATCAAGTGCTCTTGTCCTTAGTGGGGAATGCAGCTTGCAGGATGTTCACTGGCAATACCAGCCAGCTGGGACAAACTCCTCCAGGAGATTCCCAAAAACACCCAGAAGAAAACTGCTTGAGACAGAAGCCTGATTAGTGTGTTCACGGCAAAGCCACCCTCTTCTGAATCCACCCTTAAGGAGAAGGAAGCACCAAAGATTTGTAAATGTTCATGATCAAAAAGAATGACAAAAGTCACAGGGTCTGCTAAAACTCACACGGTTTTATAATTACATACTTGGCATGGCTATGGCTGTGTTAGATCCCAGGCTACCCTACATACACCTGACAGGGGCTCTGGGAGAAAAGGGACAGGGATAAAGGGAAGGGAGAGAAAAAAAGATAAGTTAAAGGGAGGGAGAGAGAGAAAGAAAGCAAGAAAGAAAGAGAAAAAACAAGAGAGAGTACAAGAGATCAGCAGTCCCAGTTCCAGCATCAATCCCACTGATAGGATGTCATTCCAGCTTCAATCCAGCTCATGGTGGTCTCATTCCTGGTTCAAGCTTTGATCCAGATGATGGGATGTCCAGGGTCCTGGGAGCACTGCTCAGGCTTGAGGGGGGTCCTCTGCATGGAGGGGTTTCCCTGCCCTGAAGACAGGTTTCTTGCTTTCTATGCAAAGTTGTTGTCATGCACAGTGTGTCCTTTAAGACCTTTCTGGAAATGAGTCAGAGGCATCAGGGCTCTTGAGTGATCTTGATTCTGCCCTACACTCCATGCTCTCTTCTTGGCTTCATTGCTACCCTTTTGCTGTCCTGTGTTGTGCTTCTTTCCAGGGACTAGAAGCAGGATTTTTGTCCCTGAAAAGTGCTGTCCTCCCTCTGCATGGCCCCCTTCTCCAGTCACAATTTCTTCTTTTTCATGTCCGGTTGTTCCCAGCAGTGCTGGGTTACTCCCAGCAGCTCTTGTGTGTTATTTCCAAGAGTGCTTGGCTGACTGCTCAGCCATCCAGCTGTGGCTGTTTGAGGCACGCACACCGGCCTCCCGTCTCCTGGGACTCTCCACCTGTGTTGCTGCCGTGGGATGCTGAGCAGGCTGAGGGCCAGCCAGCCTGTCTGGGGCCCGGCCTGGGGCTGGCAGTGGGGCACTAATCCTCAGGCCGTCCCCCCACGCAGGGACACCGGCACAGCCTGCTCAGAGCCCGGAGCGCCCGCCTGAAGCGGGAGGGACGTTGCCGGTGCGCAGCCTGCGGCCAGCAGAGGCCGTGGGCCTGTATCTGCCTGAGCAAGGCCTGGGCCTGCCCTTCTGCAGCACTGCTCAGGCCTTGGTCTCTGTCCACTTCCACCTGGGACTGCTCTTGGTCTCTCTTGTCTTCCCTTTGGGACAGTTCGTCACCGTCACCTTGCCCTTGAAATGGGACTTGGGCTCTGTCACCTTGCCCTTGGGCCAGCTCTTGGCCAAGAGAGCCTTTCCACTCTTCCTTAGCCAAGGCCGCCTCCTCGGTCTCTGGCACTGGCAGGCCTGACCCCGCCACTGCCCCCACCTGCTGCCCACCCTTTAGTTGATATACTTTCACCAGTACTAGGAAAGCACTCACACTCTTCATTTTAATCATTGGTGCAATCTTGTTAGCAACATAATATAGTTCTAATTAGTTACATTCAATAATGCAGAATATAAATAAGAATGGGAAAATGAGTAATCTTGTAATTAAAGGACACACAAAGTTCATTTGGATTCATACTTTTAAAATAATTAAAGGTTGAGATAGAATGCATTTTTTGCTAGTAAGTTTTAAAGAGAGGGGAATTTGTAAAGGAGAATGTAGAATGAGCTTGAGTAGTGTCTGTGAAAAGACTAAAATAGACACTAGGTGAGATTGGATGGGATCTCAAATACCCTTCCATCAGGGATAAAGAAGTCTGGAAAAAAAACCCTCCTAAAACTCCATAGTTTCAAGTCTGGGAATTGCTGTCATCTGTGCCAGTAAATATCTTGAACCACTGATCCATTCTTCTGTGTGCTTGTGGAAGGGTAAAATATTTTATAGAAAGTTCAAATGCCTATGTCAAGCAGAAAAAAGAAAACGTATTTAGACTGAGTTTTGTGCCGCCTTATTGTTACTTGCAAAGACAGAACATGTGAATGGACTTGAGCACTACCCACATGCCTAGGTGCACACGCAAGACTTGTGATAAATAGGTAAATTGTATTTTCAACAACTATTAGTTCTGGGAAGAATATGGCTTGCAAAGAAAATAATCATGCTAGAAAATCCAGTTTCACCTTTCAGAAATGCCAATACAGTGGTGTGATGTGTCATTTGGAAGAAGACAATACACAGATTGGGAATGAGGAATGAAAAATGTTTCTCTATTTTCAGGATTCTTTGAAAAATAATAATAATTAACTACAAAACCTTTGTATTATCTGATCTCACAAAGGCAGCTGAGCTGTTTTTCGAAAGCACTATTCTTTGCATGCCTATGTCAGGTACAAGGAACCATGAATACTTAAACCTGATCTTGTCTGCTCTTGAGACACATTCTAGTTAGAGCAAGGTGTGTTACCTCCCAAGGAATGTGACCTCTAGAGAGCATGTACTTTTATAGAGCCAAAAGTTTGTCAACCCAAAAGTTAATAGATTCCCGGATTTCCTCAGGCAGGTGATGAAGAATTTTTTCTTGACAAGATGTTTTCAGGTAAGAAGTACATTCTAAAATGATGGAAAACTTTTGTGTGATCTTTCATTTGTAACGCTGTTGCTTTGTAAGGAACCAGCTGTGGATGTCATGAATGCAATGCCATAGTTTTGACAGATTGGTATTTTCTTGTTTTATTGAAAAGTGAGAGGTAGGCCCAGGGAAGTACTTATGCCTTAGAAGTAGAGAATTTTGAATTTTGTTTTATTTTAGGGCTTTCCCACACCGATGACTAGGCCACTGAGAAGCACAGACAGCCACAAAATAACTATTCCAATACCCACAGGTCTCCATTAAGCATTATCTGTGTCTACAGGGAACCAAAACAAATTTTCTTTAAGGCAAGAAAAGCCCTTTTGAGTATAATTAACCTCATCAAATTGAATTTTTATGAATTTACTTCCACAGGATCTGCCCCGTGTGTATTTACTGGCTTCTGCTCCTATATGCTACTCGTTTTGTTTTAAAGTAATATTGTTCACTTCAACTTTGTCACAAATTACCTTCACAAAAGCCCTTCAGGGGGATTAGTCAGGAGTCTTATGCAAGAAACCCATA
Organism: Gymnorhina tibicen; assembly: GCA_013399875.1. Taxonomy (NCBI): domain Eukaryota; kingdom Metazoa; phylum Chordata; class Aves; order Passeriformes; family Artamidae; genus Gymnorhina; species Gymnorhina tibicen. The sequence continues at coordinate 444,616 of VXAZ01009805.1, read as the reverse complement.
AAGAAGTGGAGGGAATATCAGCCAGTGATTAACCACATATAGGTCTCAAAAAGAGATTTCTTTCCCTTTTATCCATATCTCACGTGCAGTGTCCAGCCTCCTGAGACAAAGCTGAGTTTATCTGCAGATCGGTATTAACAACAACTCTGTGGAGGTGAAGAGGAGATAAGCCAAGACACTTTATGAAACTGCTACTGGCAAAATGAATGCCTCAAAAGGCTGGAATTGGCAGTTAACTCTACGCTGTTTACTTCAGAAGTACAAAAATAGCCTTTACATTTTCCACCAAAGCAAAATATAAAGCCACTGCATTTAGAAAAGAGAACATTCTTTCAAAAGTGGCAAGGGAGGAACTTTTTCGGTTGTTGTGTTGTTCTTCTACACCAGCCGCAAGGTTTGTGCCCACAGTTTACTCAGCAAATTACAGAGCACCTTTAAGGTTTTATTTGTGTTCCTCTAAGCCGTGGCCTTGAGATTCAAAATGACCCAATGTGTGTAAAACAGGTTGGATGGGGCCCTAAGCAACTTGATCTGGTGGGTGGTGTTGGAGCCAGATGATCTTTAAGGTCCCTTCCAACCCAGACCATTCTATGATTCTATGATACACTTCCAGTTTTGCACAGTCTCTTAAAACTAATTGGATAATTCTGGGTAATCCCAAATATTCCAAGTGATGCTCTACAGAACCACATGAAAGCTGGTTTCATTTCAAAGTCTCAAAACCTCACACTACATCTCAGTGTTGACAATGTGCCATACCAAATCTGCCACTCAAACACCCCATCTGAAGGACTGAAGAATTTAACTGATGTCTTTTCAGACAGTGATGGTTCAGGGCTGAAGAATGTACACACCAATCCCACACGTTAAAGAAGATCTAATCTAAATCTGCCCTCTTCCGGTTTAAAACCATTATCCCGTGTTCTGTCACTACACGCTGTTATAAAATCCCTCTCCAACTCTCTTGTAACCTCTTTAGGTACTGGAAAGCACTAACGCCACCTCCTTGGAGCCTTGTTTTCTCAAGGTTGAACAACCCCAGCTCTCTCATCCTGTCTCCATATATCCACAACATGGACTGGTGCCTGTCCCATTTCTTTCTTATTCAAGAACAGGGGCCAATTCATATATTTAGTTGTGTTAATAAGGGCTGCATCCAAGCACATACATGAAAGTTTGGAGGAGGACTAGAATTTCAGGTTTACTCTGCTGAAGAATGTAGACGGTGTTTCTTTGTGGGCTTGGGGTTTCTTTTTAGTACAGGGTCTTATTACCATGCCATCCTCATTCCTTTTCTGGCTTCCTTGTAGTGGAACTGAACAAACTAATTAAAAATATTCAGGATTCACTATTACTCATTTATAAAATTCATTTCTTACACAGGCATGTGCAGAGATTACTTGCTTGTTTTACAAGTGTTATGTAGCATGCAATTCCTTTGTTCCGGAAGTTAAGACCTCAGCTACAGACATTTTGCTTTGGATTAAAAATTGGCATGCACTGCTTCCTTCAGAAACATAATTCTTTTGGCAAATTGCCCTTTTATACTTCAACAAGTCTTCCTTCTTGAACATGGATTTTTACTCTCTGCTTTTTTTCTCTGTTAAAAAGCCCTTTTTTATATTTAATACACTTGGACATATACTTTCTACTTCATGTCAAGGCCTCTGCTTTATTCTTGCTGAATGTGTGGTCAAGGGAAAATGATTGTCCTTGATTTTAGTCATTATCAAACTGTAAAATAGCTTTTCCTTTTCATCTCTGATTGAAATACATGTAGATAACCCCCCCAGCATTTAGGTAGTGCTCACTCATGTTTTAATCCCTGTGTGTATTTGAATAAAAAAATAAAAATTAATGAAACAATAACATTTAATAAGAGCCAAAATGTGTATGTCATTGCTGGCCTGTATTACAGAAGCACCCATGAACTGGGGAGCAAAAACACATCAAGAAAGCAAACAAAGTAAGTAACGGTGGGGTAAGCGAAGGTTTTCCTCTTTCCCTGTCAATAAATACCTTCCTGTTCAGAGTCCAAAGACAATTATAAGTACTGTGAATTACCCCGAAACAGTTTGTAGAGGATGAAGGGAGAAATTAATCTAACCCAGACTCATCTAAAAGTTAGATGAGTACATCTGAGCTAGTTAGCCCGTGTTCCCTTTATAACCATTGGGAAAAAAAAGATGAACCCTCGGAGGGAAATTCACCCAGTCTGTGTAAAAGATCCACACCAGTGTGTGATGGGCCATTCACTGGGACAACCCAATTCCCAGCATGCACTCAGATATCTAACATTAAACAACAATAGAGATGAGTTTTATCCTGGATTAAAGCTTTATATCAAGTTCCCTACCGTTTTTTCCTCTTTAATTCCATTTCTCAAGTGTATTTACACAGCAGAATGGGCAAATTGCCCTCAGCCTATGTATCCTGCTTGACTTGTCAAAAGATGCTATTCTCATTTTACACAAGGCTAGCTGATAAAATTTGACAATTTGGCATTGGGTGTGAAATTATTCATATAACTCTGGATTTTCCTGCTTTTCAATGCCATTTTTAATTGAACCACCTTTACATTTTTATTAGCTTCCTAGCTGGTTACAGGAATCAGAGAATAGAAATCATTGCAGGACTGGAGATTCATTTCACAAAACACTTAGATGAAGTTCACCCCAACATGTTTTTCTTAGTGTCCAAACAGCAAATCACTGTTTAATGTAAGGAAAAATGGAAAGACAATCAGACCTAGGTCTTTACATGTGGACATGAAATTTTTGTGAATATTTAAAAAATATTTCTTTCAATACAAAAATTACTCAACTTTCATATATCACCCAAAAAGCTGATGTCTTTCTTTAACTATTTTATTATCTGTTCCCGCTTCTTTCACCTCTATTGCAGGCTGTAACTTTATCTGCTGTAGCTTTTGCACCACATACGTTTACTTTCATATGTACGGAGAAAAGACCAGCACAGTAAAGCATGCTCAGGGACATAAATATATGTCAACATATATCATATATACTCCTTCCCATGTGACTGTCTCTAACCAAATGAGACAGCTGTTAAACTAGGCATGAAGCCAGGCTGGGATTTAAAGGCAAAAGGAGACTTAACACTAAAATAATTCTTTAAAAACAAACCCACAGCAGCTGTAGTCACTAGCAAAACCTGAAGTTCAGTGTTATTTTGCTGTAGCATCACACTCCAGCTCTAGACTGCTCATGGAATGAGAGAAATCAACCTACATTGAGCATAACTTAATTATGGTTGCTGAAATTTGATGTTACAAATGTCTAGAAGCTTTTGCTCATTAATTGTGTAGAAAGTTAATGACATGTAAACTGCTTTTTAAATCTTGTTTTGCTTTTCATATTTCGAAACTCCTATCTGTCAGAATTCAGAGAGCTGACAGAAGAGGATTTAAGCAAATAGTCCAGTATGAGAAAATGTTATAAATGCATGAAACAGCCACAAGATGAGTTAAAGACATAGGTTGTGCTTAAGGACATGAAGGACCAAAGAAGACCACTGAAGTTACACCAGAAATCAAACTTGCCCAAACATGAAATCTCATCTCTCTTTTCTTCTTCTATGAGAACAATAAGCAGAATACAACACATCTGTACTCATAAATAAAATTCCCATGTAAGCAAGATATAAAACATGGAGATGAGTTTGACCAAGTTCTATCTGCTCTACCTGTTATTGTAGCTGCTTGGATTTCTGGTTGTTCAACATACACAAGGCTGCTTTCCAGTAGTTACTGACATGTCTCCTGAATCATGAGTCCTCTCTGTAAGAGTGGAATATCAGCTTGCTCTAACCATGGCTGCTCCTGCTTGGATAAGCTAAATGAACAATAGTCAAACCAAAGGAGCTTGTCAGCAGATGAACCAGAAAGAGTTGGACAGCCTTTAGCACAGAAATGTGCTCAGAAAATTACTCCAATGTTTATAAATATAGATGACTAAAATCCAAATCAGGTGAGAATTGGTAGTGTAAAGAAAAGAGGATGCAATTGATATACATTCTACCCATTATATTTTTTTTCTTTGTTTAATGTTGAACTGAAAATGCCATTATTTGAGATTTCAGTGCTGATATTTTTTGGCATATTATTGAATTGAGAGACTATACTTATTTTATAAGATATTTATGAAGGCCATGACCCAGGATTTCTACTCAGAATGGCCTTTAGGATTCTGGTTAGATCTCTGTGGAACTTAAGTGAGTGTATAAAGTTAACTTTTCCTGAATCAGGATTAAAATAAGCTGTTATTTTCTGTTTGAGAAAGCTTCTACTAACTGGCAGTAATAACTTAAAGAGATAAAAAGGACCTGTCAGTCTCAAAAAAACCTTGGTTTGAAAGGAGGTTAATCTTGCTAAATCCTGGATTGACAGAGATCTTGCACGGATTCCCAGAGCTGAACATTCATCCAGACAAATAGAAATGGCCGCTTCAAAATCTCTCAGAACTAGCCCCAAATTTTCTAAACTATTAATCCAAAAATCCTTCATTTTTTTATTCATTTTTGTAGCTTGCTTTCTGGAGAGAAACTGTGCACATTTACATCCTGAAACCAGACAGTAAGACACAAGCCAATTCAAAGTAGATGGTTTAATAAAGCAATAATTGAACTGTGCATTTGACGCAATTAAAACATGCTACCTCTCTGCAAGCAGGACCAATCTCAAATGTTTTCCAGCTTGTACAGTGAAGTCTGCAGGAGCTGTGATTTGTCCAGCCAGGCCTTTCATCCTCAGTGTTTTACCCTACAGCAGTTTCACTGGCAAGCATCAGACCCTGGTGGATGCCAGTGTTTTAATCTCAGTACCAGGTATTTTTCAGGTAAGGCGTCAGAGGAGTTAAACTCTTCTGGACCCACTCCTTAATTTAACCTGGTCTTCCTGTTCTGGAAAAGATTTGCAGGCACAGCAAAGAGGACAGTTATGCCAAAGTGTCCGTGCTACCTCAGCGTGTGCTGAGTGGCACATGGAGATGGTGGAGCATAGGCAACACAGGTAGTTTAACAATTTAGGGGAAAAAAAAGGCAAAATGAGTGAATGAATTAGAATGAAAATAATTATATCAAGAAAATCAAACCATTTCAGTATTGGGTGGATTCTTTTGATTGAGTTTTTTTAAGATTTCTGGATTGGGAAATCATGAAGCTGGGATTGGATGTAGAGATTAGAAGGAAAAATAAACAAATCTAACAGGACTGCCAGGACTGTTAATGCCAAGACTCTTACTCCAAACAGCTCTGCATCATTTGGCAACAATCGATTCAACATGTGAAATAGGCGAGAGAAAAAAAATGAACATAAAAGGACTGAGACATTCAATAATTACCAGCTGAGATTCAATTCAGGGAACAGCTGAAAGAAGTGAGAGAAGGTCACACCAAATAAGAGGCCAAAACTCAATGCCCCTGGTCTTCTGAGCACCTCTGATGTGCTGTGTTGGAATGAAATTCCCTTTGCCTTTACTTGGAAAAGAAGCAAATCCTTTCATTTCAGTGGTATCTGGGATTTCTTTCTTGGAACACCAGTTCCTGGTGCTGGTGGCAAGAAACACAGGTAATGATAAAAGCAGTTTGGCTGCAATTTAGAAAACAGTTATACTATTTCCAAGGAGAATGGAAAGCCACAGATCTGAATCATCTAAATTAATAGGTCCTTTGGAACCAAGTTGAAAAAGAGGTTAGCCAAGACCTTTGCTGTTAGAAAACATGGAGTCTATGGTTGTATATAGCCAGCTGTGTATGTCTTTAAGCCTTTATCAGGGAGTCTGAAGCCAAGGGTTGATTTGCTGCAAATTTAAATACTAAGAAAGCAGATTTGAGATGAATATAGTATTTTGTAGCATTTCTGCTTACACTAGCCAAAAGAAAAAAAGGAAGAATAAACTTCTTTAACTTGCTACAGAAGTAACAGAACATTTATTCTTGGAATGGCAGGGGGTTGGAATGGAGGGGAAGAACAGAAAGGATAGCTGATGGGGAACATTTGTTGTATGCAAAATTCACTGCAGTACAGGAAGCACTAAACTGTGTGATTATAGCGTATTGCATGCAAAACATGTGCCACATCTACTAAATCAGTGTTCCTCTGTGCCTGGTAAATATGATAACTAACCCCAGTGTTAAGATATTTCATCATTTGAACTTATTCAAATAAACCATTCCTCCTTAGACTGTTTAAGGAAACTACTTGGAGTGCCTTGCCAAAGCTAAATCCTGGGTCAAACTTATATTTGTTGTTGCAGCTGAATCAGTCTTTTTAATTCCCTTCTCTACCCTCCTCAGCTCAGTCTTGTGCCCTTTACTTTAAATTGAAATCTGGAATCTTTCCAAAAACTAATAGAAAGTTCACTGAGACAACATTGTGAGCATTCGTTTGCTTATCTAAACAATTTCTCAGCTTCCTCCAAACAGAAGGACTCTCACAAGGAAGGGATTCAAGAGCTGAACACATTTAGACTAGTGAAAGGCAGTTAAGAGGGTATTAAATCACAGTTTACAAGTACTTATGAGGGATTTAAGGCATTGCAAGGTTTCATTAGGCATTGCATTTTTCTATTGCAAAATACATGGAGAATTTAATTTTTCAATTTACCTTCAGTCTGCTTGCGAAATACAGGAATTACTCCTTCCTGAAATACAGGATTAATGTCTACCCAAGCAGTCAGAAAGGGCAGGCCAGGGGAAGGAGGAGTAATCATCACTACTATTTTAAAAGCTTTTCAGGGGTCCATGAAATAAAACCTATAAGTATATATTTGGATAGATAAAATAGATAAAAAGCAGATAGTGAAAGCAGAATATACTTTTTCAACAGGGCAGAGTTTTAGAGTTCAACATATCTAATCTATGTATTGAATTAGAAAGAAAATAACTTAACCCAAACTGGTTTGCTTTCTGTTCCAGGCCATTGACAGCACAGGAGAAGCAGAATTTGGTGCATGGAGTTTAATGGATTTGGAAAGCATCTGCTGTGTCTCTTTGACACGTAAAGACCATTTTCACACACCTTAAATAAGCAAACAACCAAATAATGAATAGCTGTGCAGAAAGCAATTCCTTTAAAGACACAGGACAGCATTTCAGAAATTGTCACACTGCTGTCTAAATCAACAAGTGGTGAAAGAGCTGAAACCTGCAATGACGGCTGTGGTCCTAAGCTGTTACATAAAACACCTGCTCAAACGCCAAGGCAAACTTCAGAGTGCTGTGTCCCTCCAGCCTTCCCACCTTCTCTCATCCTTTGCAATCTCTGCTGCAGGATGGATTTACAGCAGCTGCCACAGGAGCTCTCTCCCACAAATTTGTCTGATTTTGAACCCATCTAGTGTCTGACCTTCTGAAAATCCCATTGAATTCCACTGTCTAATCATATACTGGGTGAAAAAAATGATTATTTCTATCAGTTTCAGAGCAGCTTATTTGTTTTTCTGTTTTCAAAAGTAAATAATGTAAGAATATTCTCCTGACCATTCCTCATTCTCTTTCTCCACACAGATTATGATTTTCTTGGTCTCTATTATACTCTCCCTCACTTTTCTCGTCTGAAAAGTCTCAAAATACTTGCTTAAAATTGCAAAAATTGCTCAAAACACTTCTCTATAGAGAAGTTTTTTCATGACTTTGCTCTTACCTGTCTATTTTTTGATTCTAACTCCTTTTTCAAGTCAAGAAAAGAATCAGAGGCATAAAGTTAAATATTTCTCTTAACTTTTTTCCCTTAATGTTTTTTTGTGTTTTGTTCTCTAGTGTTAAACAGCAACGCTCTATTTGCCTTCATGAAAGCTCTTTATTACCGAGCAAGATTTCTGAAGAGACCAGAAACAATGACTCTTCGATCCTTTTCAGACTGGCTAAAACTAATTTAGGGGTTGCCTCTCTTTATGTACAGTGAGAATTTCTGTCCTGTGTGTACTCCTTTGCATTTAACAAGAGCTGTCTTCCATCAGCAATTGTGGCATCAGGAAAACCTGCTGCAATTTCTTGCATGTATTTCAGTTTAAAATGTTCTGAATCATTTTCTGTCATCTGCAAATTTTGTCACTTCTCTTCTTGTTCCCTTTTTTGGATCACTTATGAATATTTCAAACAACACAAATCTTGCACAGATTCCTTTGGTGACAACTGTGAAAACTGGGCTTTTTTTCTCTAATCTTGAAAAAGTTGTAATTTGATCTCTCTCATTCCTGATGCTTTTTTTTAATATACCCTCAAGTAAGTAGTTAGGGTTTTTTAAATTCCAGTTGTACTTTAGAATCAACAAAGGATTTTGAATTTTGTTTGTTTGTTTGTGGGAGAGTTTGTGGTTGGTTGGGTGGTTTTGAATACTGAGGTATTAGACAAGCCTTTGGGGTGTGAGAAATAACTTCTGTCTACAAAATCCTGTAAAACTCTTTTCCACTGTGTCTTAGTTAAACACACAACTTTTAGTTCTGTTCTTTAAAATGTATGTTAGCAATGTACACAATTAGGAATTTACCCTATTAGTCTAATATAAAAATCAGACCTACATATCCAAGGTCTTGCTAATATTTTTGAGTGTTACTTTTCTCTGAGGTACCTGTCTTTGAATCTTTTCTTAGTATTCAGAGACTTAATGAAGACATGGTCTTTACTCCTAAGGGTTAGATTCCCTACAGGTTGGCCCCTCTAACATGGTTTAATTGGTTGTACAGGCAAAAAAACCCTTTTTTTTTCCTTCCTATTTCCCAGGATTTCCTGACAAACTTTCTTTTGCTTCTTCCCTTACTTGCCCTCTCATAATCCATTTGCTCTATGAAATTGTAATTACCTTCTCATTCCATGGCTCAGCATCCCTCCTCCACCTGTCGTGTTCTTCCCTTGCTGGTCCACACTCTGGTGTTACATCTGTAACCACTGGCTCTGAATAAGAAGCCTGTGCTGGAGTGTCTTCGTCCTCCAAAGAGATAAGCTAATAATGATAGTCTTATCATTAAGTGGCAGGAGCAGCAGCTGATGTGAAGTGCCCAAGGAATCAAAGCCAGAAGGCACAGCAGGAGGTGTTACTTCTCCAGCAGCTGCCCTCAGTGCTGCCAGAGAAGGCTTTGAGCCTTCCTGCTCTGCCCCTTCTGCTTTTCCCTCTCTTACAAAATAGAGCAAATTGAATACATCACGCATTGAGTTAGTTATTTTATATCCTTCAACAGCATTAAAAATGGAAAGGGGTTTAGCTTTGATTTTGCTTTCCAGTTTCCTGTTTTCTTTCTCATTATACAAGCTGTAAATTTCCAAACTGCCATTTTCAGCTCTGGGGTCCAAGGATCTTTGAAAAAAAATTGCTCAGGAAAGGACAATAGTTTATTTCTTTCCAAATAAGCATAGAATCATAGACTTATTTGTGTTGGAAGGGACATTAAAGATCATTAGTTTCTATCTCCCTGCTATGGGCAGGGAGACCTTCTGCTGAACCAGGTTGCTCAAAGACTTTTATTTCCTTGTTTTGTCCTGGTAAAGATGGATAATTTCCCTTCCAGCAGGGCATTCATGCCTCCTTACCCCTTCTTTAAAGCTCATAGCCACTTTAATAGTCTCCTTGGAATGGCTGAAAAAGAGACAATGTTATATTCTAGTTAGATGTTGTTCGCAGCTGGTGGAAGTCACAGAAAATTCAGTGAAAACCTAATTAAGAGGCAAGAATTAATTGGGTGAATAATGAAATTTGAAGCAGTGTTCCAAAAATAAAAATAAATTTTAGAATTTTTTAAAAAAAGAAAATCCAGTCCGCTATCAGTGAGCTAACAGAATAACCCTATTCATCTTTTTTCTTACTTACACAGAATTGGCAGTTTAAAGAAACATCTACTTCTTTTTTTTATATCAGTCTATTCTACTTAATTGCATAGACTCAGTTTTACTCTTCTCAAAATGTAATTACCTATTCTTTCATTAGTGTGGTTTTTGCCTTCTTTTATTTTATAACTGTCAGATTTTGGAATGTTAGGAAAATATCCTCATGCTGAGTAATATATTCTTCTAAGGAAGAAAGTGAATGCACCTATTGTGCTGAATAGTCACACCATCATGAGAAGGGGTCAGAACATATCTTGAATTGTAAAGAACAGTAAAGCTTCTGTTTTATCTAGAAATTACATTTTCCTTCAGCTGCTGACAATTCTAGGATATATTGGTTGAACAAGTTCTCTTCAAGATTACTTCCTGATCCCTTAAAATATTTTGGCTTTGTTTAATTTTCTGGGTTGAGATGATATGGAGATTGATGGCTCACTGTGGAGATCATTACTATGGAAATGTAAGAGACAAAGTTCAGGAGAAATGTCAAGAACAGTCACTTTCTTTCAGTTTCAAAAGGAAGACTCCTACCAGGATGAAATATTCATAGTGGCTGTTTTAACTTCCCAATTAAAGACAAGGTTAAGTGTCACATCACTAAATGACAGGGTTAGAATAAGTGTGGATCTTATATTTTATAAAATTCAATGAATGCAAAGAACAGTTGTAGGACTGTACTTCTAACGCAGAATTCTGGTGTTCCTCAGCTGTATTTATTCTTTGTTTCAGCTACTGAGGATCTCATCCAGCCTTTTGCTTTCACTGAGAGTGAATTTTGATTTGAAGCAACAGTGTCATTTGCTTTTGTGGTCACCTGAGTTTTTCACATCTAAAAGCAGATCAGTTTTAGTACTTACCTGTTAAATCAGTGCTTTAACAGACAGCACAGCATCACTGAGAGCCAGAGAGAGGAGAGAGCCAGACCAGCCTTCACCCCTCTTCCCAAGTGACTGAACCAACAAGTTATAAACAAACTCCCATTTGAATTGACTGATTGGTCCTCCCATTCCAAATTTGGTTACTGTGTAAATTAATTTATTTTGAGGCAGGGTACAGATGTATTTAGGATAATTTAAGAATCAGAAAAGAAAGACAGATCTGCTACTTGATAAATGAAACTGGGTAACATTTCTACCATATAGCATATCTGAAGGAGTAAATTAAAATTAAATTTCTTGAAAGGAAGAATCTAATGTGTTGGCCAGTGGTACGTAAGAAAATGAGATGTCAAATCCCAGGTCCTTAGAAATACAAACAGAGAAGAGAAAAGTAAATAATTGTACATTTCAAGATATTCAGGAAAATGAGATGAAATTTTGGACAGAGATTATCAACATTACCTCCCAAGATCAGATATTCAAACACTTTTTTTCAAAGCAATGTTTGCTTTCCTACCTGCATGCTTCCTTTCTCCCTTTCTCTTTAATTCACTACTCCAGGTATCAAATGTGAACCTTGAATATTTTTTTTTTCCCAAATATTGCTTAGGGCACTTCCTACAATAAATACATAGTATTTCCAAGTTATCCATACCCTTTTTAGTATTTTTTAGGGTGTTAGTCCAAGGAGTAGGAAAGTACTGGTAAACCAAGAACTGAGAATCCAACTGGGATTTTTCTTTTATGTTAACAGGTCATAATAACATTTACTTAATCACCATTAATTATTAATGTGATAATAACATTTACTTAATCACCATTGTTATCCAGTAATCTTAAAAAGTTAAATTGTCATGACTTTCTATAAACATAGTAAGAACAGGACAGAAGTAGCAGACAGACAAGAACCAACAACGTCATCTCATTTAACGTCCTGTGGCATGCAATTCTGAAGGAAGAGTTTCTTCCACCAGAAGGAGCAGACCCTGTTTCCCTGAACTGCTGGAATTTGAAATTCACTGCATTACTCTTGCCACAACTGAGCATCATATCATTTCACAAGGGGCAGTAAAGGCACAGCTGCAGCCTGGTTGCAACATGAAACAACCCTACTGCTACTTAGAAAAGCTGACACTTGAGCTCTGCCTCCTCTTCCTTTTGCCAATTTGATTAATCTTTCCCCCTCTATCCACCTGTCCATCTTTATCATGCTTTTCAGTACTCAGTTATCTGCAAAACTTCTATCCTTCTTTCAAGCTTGATGAAATTGGTCAACAGATCAGATGCCAGTACCCAAGGACAGATTGGCAAATGAACAGCCAACACAATCATGTCAGCAAAAACTTCAAGTGAGCGAGCAAGACACAAGCAGTGAAAAAGCTGCTAGCAACAGATTAATGGAAATAAATTTAGTCACCAAAATGGGAGGCCGTGACAAGACTTCTTGCTGAAGCTGATCCAGTTTTAATGAAAGAATTAAAGATTCATCAGGCTACAGGGAAGGAGTGAAAAGAATCATGACTCTGTCTAGTGGTTAGGGCACATGCCTGGCTGACGAAGGATGTGAGTTGTAATTGCTTGGAAAGCATCAGTGCTCAGAAGATAAGTCATGAGGGGTGCTCTCACCATATACTTTTCATATCTGGCTGGCTGCAGCATTCATCTGTGATGTCTGGTTTGTCCCTACAGGTGAGGAGGAAACTAGATATTAAATTTTTTTTGAAACTTTAGGAACATTTTCCTCATATAACCACTGCTACTGAAGCAGAGCCTGGTTGTGGCCAGGGTTCTGTGTGGTGGGCATCCTCCCTGGCTACCTCCTGGATCAGTCTCTGTGGGGGAGGTAACAGGAGGGTCAGGAAGCTGGGAGTGTAGGCAGGACTTCAGCAAGATTGAAAAACACTGAAAAGATGAGGAATTTTCAGGTTTTCTCAGGAGGAAATAAACACACTGCAACAAAAAAATCTTGTTGATTGACAGCTATAGGATGCATAACTTCATTGCTCGTATCTGTAGCTGGAATTAAATCAAATTAAATGACTCTACTTTTTTGTGAATCATAGAATCACAGAATTTTCTGGGTTGGAAGGGGCCTTAAAGACCTGAAAGACCATCCAGTGCCACCCCCTGCCATAGGCAGGGACACCCTCCACTGTCCCAGGTTGCTCCAAGCCCCGTCCAACCTGGCCTTGGACACTTCCAGGGATGGGGCAGCCACAGCTTCTCTGGGCACCCTGTGCCAGGGCCTCACCGCCCTCACTCTCAAGAATTTCTTCCTTATATCCAATCTAACCCTGCCCTCTGTCCGTTTAAAACCATTCCCCCTTGTCCTAATATACATTCCAAAGTTAGATGAGCTGTGGAAGGCCCCATCAGCTGTAGGATCACACACATTTCTCCAAGAGAGCCTCCCCCTGGACTNCAACTGGTGTCCGTTGAGCGCTGGCAGCGCTACTGTGGTGGGGACACTCTACCTCATATCGCGGGCCGTCGCCTGGAGCTTCCTTGCCCTGGACGAGGGACTGTCCCTCCCCCGCCGCGACACCCCCAGGCCTGCGATAAATAACTATACAATTACTAATTTCTAATTATGTGTAGACTGCTAAGGATTCTTTTTATCTTTGATTTGGATTGGTTTTTCACCAAGAAGCAAACCAGAAATGACAATTTATTGCTTCTCAGAAAAAGAAAAAAACTACCTTGTGTCAATTTTGCCACCATTTTCATTTTAATTATAGGTGATGCCTGTATGATATATTGAAGGAACATTTCTGGCTATAGAGATATAGCTGAAAATGGTGTGTGTGTTTGGGTAAAACAGAGTGAGACTTAATGTCTATCTAATATCTAATCTAGGAATATATCTTCATGTGGTAACTCAGAAATCTTTATAGACTGTTAGCACAGAATTAATCACATACCGTTGGCAGGGCAGTGGGAGACTCCTGGCTAACTCACATATATTTACCCCATTAATTACACAAAAATTTAACACCACATGGATTTGTACCGTCACACATTACAAATTTATCATTTGTGAATGATTTATATTGTTGAGGACTTCTGAAGAGTCCTCACTTTCCTCACACAGCGCACAGGGCCAAAATCAGATTGCAGCAGGTCAGTGAGGAGTGCAAAGAGTGACTCAGTAAATGCCATAAACCATTTTGGGCCTGCCTTCTACCTTCTTGTGTAGCAGGACAGCAGGGAATCAAATTCACAGGGACAACGTATTTCAAAATTTGGTTTAACGTCACTTGCCCTTTTTAGTCCTGCTAGAATTTATGTGACAATATAGCACCTTATGCACATGGTTTAGACAGCGTCCATAGCAGTCCTCTGACAGGAGCAAGGCACTGCCCTTTTAGTTGCTTTCACATCACTGCATGTCACGCCGGCTCTGAGTGTCAGGAGGCTACTGAGGGGTAGGCTAGGAGAATTCCAGAGACACAGAGAGATTAAAAATGTGTGTTTAAAAGACAGCTTATGAAGTAATCAAATGAGCACTGTACAGTGCACTTAAAAAAAAAAAAAAGGA
>VXAZ01009805.1:286224-430300 GCA_013399875.1 Gymnorhina tibicen | reverse complement strand
AAAAAAAAAAGAAAAAAAAAGAGGCGAAAAGGAGAAAAATAAAAGGAAAGAAAAAAGCAGTTGGTAGCACATCAAAGTGGACATTTGGCAGGAGATGGGTGTTAGATGAAGCAAATCCCCCGAAAAGTTTTGCTTGAGCATCTGCCTGTGTAATAAACTTTCAGCAGGGAGAGCAGTATGACCCTCTGATCCCTTTTTATCAAGGGCAGCAGCTTTGCAAGAGGATGGCATTTCTCAGGAAAGCGGTGTCAGCTCGCGAGTCTGTTCCAGTACCATGTGCCTGTCAGCTGCTGGAACAGAGCAGCCCAGCTTTGATCTGCGAGAAGCTGGCTGGGAACACTGGCTGCTCATCTCATTTTAGTTTTGCAGAATTACAGCAGGTAGCTCCAATTTCACACCCTGCTTCCCTCACAACGTCTCTTCTCAGTGAAGGTCACAGCCTGCTCTGGATGCACAGGCTGGATTTCTCCTCTAATCTTGCCATCAGAAGCAAAAGCAAGATGGAACAGGTGCTTTCTGTGGAAAGTCTGTCTGTCCTATGCTCAGGTGTGTGACTGGGGTTTGCAAATGCCCAGGCTAGCTTTAAATTAGTTGGCTTAAATCCCCAAAATATTACAGACAGTGGATTGTGCAGTTGAGGTTACAAAATTCTCTTGCTATCCTTGAACTGCACTCAGGTGCTGCCTTGTGCTGAGCTCCCGTAGTTCCACAGCCATCACTACCAACATTTGTCCAGCAGGGGTTTCTAAATGGATTCCCAAAATTCCCATGGATGTACCAAAATCAGAGGCCCATTATTCATGCAAAGTCCAGCTCTACATTGTGTACGCTTGCCACAAATTCCCTGAAACTGCCCTGCCATGACTTTTCTCTATTTTTTTTCCTCTCTACCCCACCGTGTGGTGGTGATGCTTTATCACTACTACAAGTAAGAAAGTAAGTAAAGTGAGTTCTTGAGATATCACCTTGGAATGGGACAAACAGCTTTCTAGACCTAATGGACTTTATTGATCAGGGATAAAAGTCAATAGTTTGAATATAGTTGCCTACCATTGTTTTAGGTTGTGTGGAGCATCCTGACAGCTGCTTCAGCTGCTGCTCAGCGATGGCAATGGGCCAAAGTGTACTTTTAACTACAATTACATTAAATATTGAAATTTAACCAAGACTAGCAGCCACAACAGTTTTCTTAAAGGCAGTCACTGATAGAATTCCCTGCCTAACTCTCAAGGTCTCTAGCAGGAATACAAGCCAATAAATTCTGAGGCAATAATTGAGAACAGCCACCATAACAGCCAATTCAATTATATTTGCTCAAAGGATGAAAGATTCAATTCATTGGATCAGTGGGTGAATTTTCCCATGTACTTTTTGTGTTTTCAAGGGGCACATAGAGAGCAATATTTGCTGGTAATATTTTACCAACAAATGAGACTGGGCAAATGAGCAATCAGAGCTGCCCCTAACATTAATTTTCCACGGGTGGGAGAATGCTGAGCTCAGTAAAGGAAACCTTTAACATGTGCATGGTTCCCTTCAGGGGGAAGGTGGACACATCCTCAATATGATGAGGGAGGGATGAGTCAGTTTAGCACATGGCAGGGTCATGAGCTGTAAGTGAGGGTTATTTAATCAAAAAGAAGGTAAAGTGAGGGTAATTACCATCATTGCTGTGAACACGAGAACACTTTTCCCCATAAAATACTTGTAAATTTACTCTCCACAAACTGAATTCGCAATCTCACAGAAGGAGTCTCCCACAAAATCCTAAAGGCATGTAGAGCAAGCCTTGATCTTAGAGTGCACAGTTGAGATGCACTCAAATATCTACAAGAGGAGATGCTTAGCATCTCTGAATTATTCACAGTAACATCACCTGTGGGTGGAACAATGCATCTTTGTGTTTAAAAAAAGATCACAATGAGCATGTATTCTGAAGAGAACTCTCTGAAGTGTTCATTTCAAAAATATTTTAATAGTATGATGGTGGGGAGGCTGAAGTATGTGGCCCATGAGGAGAAACTAAGGAAACTGCGTTTGTTAAGCCTGAAGAAGGGAAAGTGTTTGTTAAGCCTGAAGAAGGGAAAGATGTGGGGGGATCTGATAGAGCTTGAGTAAGTGAGGAGATGCAAGTCAGACCCATCAGCAGTGTCTGGTGGGTGGGTAAGAGATAACGGCATAAACTGAAAAAGAGGGAGGCAGGCTAGATACAAGGAAAAGTTTTTTTGTTGTGTGCACGGTCATGTAGAAGAGAAGTTTGCCTAAGGAGCTTTTGCAATCTCCAACCTTGGAGGTTTTCATTCCTGACTAAAAGAGGACCTAAGAAACTTGGTCTGACCTCAGAGCTCAGCTGACTTCGAGCAGGAGGTTGGATTAGACACTTCTTGAGGTCCTCTCCATCATAAATTATTCCATGGCTCTATGATTCTTTGTCAAAAACAAAATTTATTTTGTTGATGTTTGTCCTCCTTCAGACAGATTGCCTACCAATTTTCCAGAACATGCTCCCAAATTTGAAAAATGGATGGTGTAGCTAATCTGAGAATAAAAAGCATGCAGAGGGTGAGACACGACAGAGAAAAACATCCTCAGAGTCAAGAGGAGACATTTTGGGATGCTCAAAACCTTCACACCATACCTAACAGAATAATAGTGTTCCTTAGTGATTAAAAATAAATATAATGTGACACCACTGATTTTTTTTGTAGTGTTGCACAGTAATAGAAGATTTTCTAAATCATATGCAACACAAAAAGATTGAAAAGCATAAAAAAAGGATCAAACCCCGAACTTCCCAAATACCATAAGTAATAATACTATCTTTTTTATTTTTACAACAAAGTTTGGAAATATATTAGAAACATTTGCTGACATTTTCTGGAAATAGATGATTTAGTATTTCAAACATATCTAAGAAGTACATATGGGATAGAGAAATTTTTCTCAGTTGAAGGATGTGTTCAGAAACCATGTCTGTCTTAAATTGATGCATCAAGCTATGGGATGCCAGCTATTTATTACTAATTGCTACTTTCCTAAAAAAATTCATCACCCTATATATCAAATTTTTAAAAAATCAACACAGAACTTCCATTGACATTGGGATTAAAAATAGAATTCCCAAGGAAATATTGATGAAAATTTGGTTTTGTTTAAAATAATCCTTAAATCCAGTATATTTTCAGATCCTTCATAACAAGATAGCAGTCATAATATTTTCCATCTAGCATGTGTCCAGCTTTTGAGTATTCTGGGGTTTTTTTATACCCCATTGAAAAACATTTGCTGCAATTTAAAAATTACCCTTTAATCTCTGGTACAATCAAAGACACCAGGCAAGAAAGTGTTCTTATATTTAAGTAGAAGTAAGCCAGCTATTTTCAGTCAGCTATTTCAGGCATCAAAACTTTTATGTTTTATGAGAACGTTGAGGTCCTAACATCTGGCTAAATATTTTTTTTTTAAAAATAAAGCTTAATTATATTGTATACCCTTGGGAAAATTTATGGCATTTCCACTCCTCAGTTTACATTTTCCTGCATATACTTCATTGTTGAAAACATTTTAGGTTTTTAGCTTATTTATTTTATCAAGAATAGTTCTGGATATCCATGGCTCTAGAAGATATCTCAATATATCCGTTTTCAATTCAAAGTCTACATTCATTCAAAATTGATAAAAATATGTCACTTTAAACATAAAATCATTCCAACACTTTCTGCTTTTGTAGTGGGCTTAGCAGCTTCTGTGCTAAGTGAAGAGCAAAAGACAATCCTGCCTTGAAAGAGAAAAATGATAAATTCTACAACCATCTCAAATACAGCTGACATTTCACAATAATTAGCAGGGAATGACTCTTCATGGAAAAGATAATTACCCTCTGAAAAAACAATTTGAGGATTTCTGCCAATAACAACCAAAGGAGAGAGAATACATTCCAAAAGAGTACTTGCAATATCCTCTCTTGGAAAAATTAAAATCAGGTGGACTCAAGTGAAAAAAGATAGCCTTTTATCCTGATCCTGGAGAGAGGATTGACTTCACTTAGATATTTCTCTCATGGGAAACCTAGAACATCCATAGTGTGGTGAAGGTGCATCCTAAAGCACTTTTTCAGTGCAGTTTTCATGTTTTAGGAACTGAGTCTATGGCATAAAATTGAACATTACAAAAGTGGGCTCAGTTTCAGATTTAGCAGGTTTTTTCTGCTCAAGCTTGTAATCAGTGTGATACAGTTTCCTGTGTTCTTGGTAGCTTTGGGTCAGGCATTCTTTTTCGGTTTATAGACATTCTGAACTGGTTTAAGATTACTGAATGCAGTATTTCTCTTTACTCCTCATACTAAATTGATAAAAAGTCAGATATATGATTTTACAAAATCATATTTTACAAAAATGAATTCATTAATCTAGGAAGAATCTTAATTGATCAGGCAAATCGCATATCAACAAAGTAAAGTTCACTTTTTTTGTTGGTTTGTCTGTCTGTTTGTTTGTTTTTCTTGAAGGACACCCTGGAGTAGGATTCAGCTGCTCTCTACAAATGCAGAGCAAGACTGAACAACTGTTAGGAAGAGGCATCAAGCAGAAATAGTTTACATAGCTGACAGGGTTCTTAGGGTGTAATTAATCATGCTGGATTTTTTGATGGGGAAAAAAAGCAGAAATTATTCTTTGAGACTGGCATAGAATTGTTAATAATGGTAAATGACCAATATCTTGATTTCATGTCTCAATGAGGCTCACGCGTGCAAAAATTTTATGCATATTAAACAGTAATACAATAAAGAAAAAACATTAAAAATCAAGTCTAGAAATAAGTCAAAAGTATTAGTTATAGCATGGAAATCAGAGCACCCAATTCCAGGTTGCTCTTCACCTTTATTAACTTTGGACAAGAAAGCTCAGTGCACGTATTTCCATTAAATATCTACTTCAGGAACACAGTTCTAGCACCTTCCTTCAGGAAAGGCAAGGGTAAGCATGTCAATATAACCACTTTTCTTGTGGTCTAAGAACCAAAACTCTGACATTCCATGAATCTGTGGTGCTAACAATGTTAGAAACTGCTTGACCTGACCAGTTCTTCTCTGTTCTCTACCCAGATGATTGGTAGGTCAATATTACCATAATGCTAAATTTATGAGCATTTTCAGTCTTAGGAGCCGCATTCAAATACTCTTTTACAAAAAATAACTCACTTTTATATCTGTTGGTTATATAGTCCTGGATGTCACAAAACTATGCACTTTGTATGCAATGTGAAGATGCATCATGGGCTTGTTAAGGGTTGCAAAGATCAATCTTCAGATGAGATCTCAAACAGGAGCTGTGATGGTCCCTCATTCTGCATTTTATTGATCTCTCACAGGTTCTTAATGTAAGGATGGATTAAATGGAAACTAGGCACTTATGAAAACATTTAAATAATTAGACGTCGTCTGAAACATTCCCTGGCATCAGGAACCAATTTAAAAGAGTGTTCACTGCCTCTGCAGCCAACTGCTTCCCCTTTCAAAACAGGGTGGCTGCACTTAACTGGACTACTCAGAGTGAACCCCGGGATTTCCTACACACCAAACTCCAACGGGAATTATTCCTGAAAAAATCTGTTTAGAAAGACTGGATTAATCCTAGAGAAGATCCTGGCAATGTCAGGGAAGATCGTCACCAGGTGTGTTTGAGTTCACCACAATGGATCTGGGATCACAACCACAAGACAGTGACTGTGAAGCTGGTCTGAGACACAACTCCTGGGCAGTCCTGCCCGCCTTTTCTATCAAGGCTGAAAACTCTCCAAGGTGGGATGGATGAAACATCTATTCATCTATTCTATAAATATCTATTCAGTGATCATTGTTCTTGGTCTCTGATCTCCGCTGATTCTCAGTGTCTGTGGCTGAATATTGTCAGTCACATAAAGCTACACATGAAACACTCAATGAAGATTTCATAATACACTGAACTCTGTGAGTATTCAGTATATTTTCCATTTGTGTGATACTTACATCCAGATACATCTTTTTTATTTTGCCTTTAGGCATTTGTTAAATTTTTATTTAAATGCAAGTATTTTTTTAGATGACATAATACGGGGTTTTTTGTAAGTATATAGAAACAATTTTAAGGTTTAAATATAGCTTTTCATTTCTATACACATATTATTCTCTTGTCTACAGTCAGTTCTTAGGGGACTGACATATTTAAATTCAGCATGCAGTGGCCCGGCTTCTTAATCCTACCATAAAGGCTTCTTTTACATAAAAATGAGGAGTTAAATTCTGCTGTCAGATATGCTGATGGAAGCTTGTTGACATCAGTGGGATGGAACCAGAAGGATCTGGCACTACTTTTGTTCCCTGAATTCGACAGCCCCTAAGAGCATGCAGCTCTTTTCAAGATGAGGATGGTTTTCTCTGTCATATTCAATAATTCAGATGATTTGAACTTAACAGCATGTAGGGAATTTACTGTAGATGCTTAGACTACTGGAAAGAACCCTCTGGCAAAAAGTTTCTTTTGCTGTACATTTTATTAGCGGTCTGTAGGTTGGAGGAGAATTTTTGTTGGTGTTTTTCTTTTTCGGCTACTCATGGACCCAAAGGTGTATTTCTTTATTAGGCCAACAGGGTTAATGACTTTTTGCTGCCCTTGTATTTCTATTTCATGACAACGAAGACTTCCAGTCAGGACAAAAATCTGGACAAAAAACTAAACAAGTCTCAGTATTTTGGCACTGGAAAGTCCCTAGACAGTATTTTCCCCATTTTTATAATAGCAATACAAATAAAATTACTCATAGAGATGTTGTATATCCATTTGCAAAGGGTTGTGTGGACTGATGCAATCTTTCCTCAACTGTTTTCCTTCAATGTGTCTTCTCTTTGAGTTCATTTATGTCAGCCTCCAATAATTTTACACAAGTACTGTAACATTCCTGCCTTTCTACACTACTCAGGTAACTCTGTGATGTGATAAGCAGAGATCCACCAGAAATTTAGAAGCTGGAGTGCTGCGTTGGTACAGAGCCATAGGGAAATCTTAGAGAATTGGCAATAATACTTAAAATTTATCTTCTTCCAACTACTTCTTTAATTCCAAGGCCCGCAATCCAATTTCCAACCTGACAAAGGGCGTACCGGGAGTTTCAGCACAGAGGCTGGGGACCGACTACTCAGTCAGCCTTTTATTACTCAGCTTGTGACAGAAGAGCTGGAAGAGCCCCATTTGCCAAACAGACCCCTGCTGTGCTGGGAAACTTTTTCTTACGAGTAACAAACTGAAGCTGATGGGTAAACCGGGACAAGTGAACTACTAACCCAGTTGCATGTGGAATAGCTGTTCCCAGAATTAACAGGACATACTCCACCTATCAATTTTGCACATTTTAAGAGACTGCAATTCCTAATTTAAGGAAGTGTCTTTATGACTGAACCCTAAGAATTTGCCTGCCTGAGCTTCAAGTTGATAATGCAAATGCCATTCAAAACCTGACAGGTTTAGCTTAATGCTATCTTAATTTAATATACAGATGTCTAAATACACGTAAGCTGAGAAACTCTTTGCCCCAAAGTATTTGGATGCTGACTGCTTGCATAAAATTGAAAAAATATATGAAAAATTCATGTAAGAAAAATCTACCAGAGGATGTCTTTGCAACTCAGACTGCTGGAAACTGGAGTGTTTTGAGAAAGTATCTCTGCACAATTACTTTGTTCTTACACATTTCTTCAGGTGTCTGCTACTGGCCATTTTATGAAATTGTATGAAATGGACCAATGCAATATCACAGAATCACACAGAACCATTTTGGTTGGGAAAGATCTCCAAGATCAAGTCCAACCTTTGACCAAAAACCACCCTGCCAGCTAAACCACAGCACTGAATGCCACGTCCAGTCATTTCTTGAATACCTCAAGGGGCTGGTGACTCCACACCTCCCTGGGCAGCCCATTCCAATGTTTAGCAGCCCTTTCCATACAGAAATTCTTCCTGATGTCCAACCTGAACATCGTCTGATAGAATAATAGAGAAGGTGCCATAGTGTCATCCAAAAATGAGTTCTGCACTGGACCCACTGAACAGTTCTCCAAGGTCTGAAAGCAGCACTGCTCCCTTTTTGCAGCACTGCTCCCTTTTTGCAGCACTAACATTTGGTCTAACAAGCTCCCAAGTGGAAAGTGGAGATCCCTGCACAATGCCCATCCACCTATTTCTTGTAAGTGATGATGTAATCTCTGCGAGGTTCAGGATTATATCAGTTCTGGGCTCTTCAGCTACTTATGCTGAATTAAACCATCATGCATACACCTATTTAGGAGTTAAACAAGCAGAATAAGCTCATGTGCACTGTGCACTACTCCTGCACTTTTCTAATCTTTTAATCTTAACTCTCCAGAATAGACATTTTTTCTTTCATTTTAAAGACACTGCCACCATATCTGTTACTGTTATGGATGACTTCTCTTTAAAAACAAATTGAGTCCAAGAGTTCAAGCTAGAAAATTCTATTTTGGCTGAATGGGAGAGTCTTGTTCTTTAGAGGCAGAACATTAAGACAGCAATGGCTTGGGGATGTATCTGTAAAAGACATATTGATTTTTAATAAATATAATTTACCAGTCACTTTGTAATAGCAAAGGCACATGCAGCACAGTGCAGGCCTTCTGCTCTTTCAAAATGCATTCATATATACGTACTGACATATATATGTTTATAAACCAATAAGAGTACCCTGCACAAAGCAAAAAGGGTATGAGAAATATGTATACACATAGACACATATATTAAAAAATATACTTATATATGAAAGATCTTCTTGCCATTTCTTTTCTCTCCCTGTCCTTTGGAACTAATCTCAAACACCAGGTTTTTTTCTTCCTGAGGGGGAGATGTTTTCAGGAAAAGGAGAGTAAATCTCAGTAACTCTTTATAACTTTTTCTATGCCATGGCTTTAACTTACACAATCGAGGGTCACAGAATAAACAAACTGCTCGTAAACCAGTCACCCCCTAAACACCAAAAGCCAGTTCATGTATTTATTCATTATGTATTCATTGTTATTATTCATAATATTATATATTCATTAACAAGCCTATGTCCATGAATCCATAAAAAGGGGTTCTGGTATCAAAATAACTTTTACTGGACTGTCCAGAGCACAGACAAGGAAGTTTAGAAGAAATTTAAATCATAAAAAGTCTTACATTACTTAGAATAATGTTTTAGCTAATAATGATATTTTAATGCAGATTCTGGTGCTAATGAGTGGGCAGAAAGTAATTATATTAGTCATGAAAATCAAAAGGGTTTGATGCAGGGAAAGGTATTGCTGGCTTGGGCTTGTTTTCAACTTTAGACATTGCTTGGGGAAAGGAAATGGAGAAGAGGAGTGAGGAGTTGCACACCACTGGGGGAGCCACTAGACAGCAGTGAGGGATCAATAACTTAAAACTGCTTCTGCAAATGTCTTGGGTCGAGTGAAATGGATCTTTCCAGACCTTGTAAGATAAAGTGTCCTGACCTCTTTCGGTAGCTGGATACCACACCTTATGGATATTTTCCATGAACAAACCAGAGTTAGCTAAAAGCTCTTGTTTGGTCCTGTGGTCCAAATGTCTTTTAGGAATAAAAATAACAAACACTAGGAAGAAATGTGTCATGCTCAGCTATCATCTCACACGGTGGTCATCAGCCTTCGTGACCTAATGAAAGTGAAAAGGAGAAGGAGGAAAGAGAGAGAGGGCTTTTCTATGAGTCTACTTCAGCATATAACAACCCAAAGGAATGCACTTTTGATTACTTCACACAGCAAGCAATCATTATGTCCCATATAATGGCACCTTGATTCAGCATAGCTGATAATGACAATATGTCTGCAATAAATAAGGTAAAGGTGGCACATTATTCTCTAAGAGATTAGTATTCATTTTGCAAACTGCATTGTAAATGGAAAAGACTGTGTCATTTAAGATTAAGTACCTTTTTGTTTGGTATCATAACAGATGTTTCTAAAACCTATTAAAAAGAATCATAGTCCTGTTTTTGCCTAAAAGGAGAAAAAGAAAAAAATAATCAGTACCTTATCTCTACAATTTACCCTTAGAAACTTTCATTAAAATACCTCAAATCAACTTTCATTTTCCCCCAACTACTAATTTAAAAAATTTTCTTTTCAGAACTTCCATCCACAGATTATTTGAATTATCAATGTCATTGGTAAAAGGTTTCTTTGACTGTTCTTCCAACATGAGAATATCTTTGCCTGTGGGTTCCTGTGTTAAAAGAGCTGTCCTCCCAGAACACCTCTTCTGAGATACGTCCCTGTTCTCGCTGCTGAGCTGCAGAGAAGCCACAAAAAGGGCAATGTGAATGAATTTACATGTGAGGAGCAATGTTAAAAATTTTTTGATGCTCGTAAATTACAGTCACTTGTTCATTTAAGAGTGTGAACTAAGTATCCAGATCTGCAAACTAATGGATACCGCACATCTCTTTGAATGCCTTGCTCTATGATTTGGACATTGCTGAGATCCTGAATATCCTGTCTGGTTATCCGTGATAACCAGAATTCCCACTGTTCTTCAACCAAAAGGCTTCGTGTTGATGATGGCACTCTGCTCTCACAGCTGTGACTCTAGCCCTGCTGCAAACTGAAGATGTGGAGGCTCTGTCTTGAATTCCTCAGGCAAAATAATCTGAGTTCATTTCTGTTGTATGTAGCACCCTGCACTGCACAGCCCATGGGCTGGAGGCAGTTTCTACACAGATATTTTATCTAAAAAAGTGAGGGGAAGGCTTGTACAATGATCTCCACCTTACATGTACACTAAGTTACTTGGCCACGTGGTTCTCCTGTCCCTTACAGTTGTGCCTACTAGACTTTTCGTAAGTACAAATCTTTGTGATTATTTGTCTAAATGAAAACATGGATTTGACAACACCTTCTCAATATTTTTACAAATTTTTTTGCCATCATCATTGTCCTGCTGAATCTTCTTGAGGCTTATGATATGGTATTTGGCAAATAAGGAGTGGATAAGTGTTGGCTAAGGGTTCTAGGACTGTGATGTGGAAGAATGATTTGCTGAAAAACAGGTTTCTGGTTTGATGGCTCTAAAAGCCTTTGAGGTTGTAGCTCTCATAAGGAAGAAAAGCTTGAATTGTTTGATGTCAAAACACAGGTAAGTGGTTTGGGAAATTCAGAAGAATAAAAAAACATTGAAATCCCACATTCTGCTTTTCATAAATTATTAGAGAAAGTTTTTTAGAGGCAGGCATCAGTTGTAACAGAAATCTGGCTACCAAACACTCAATTTTTCACATCATCCTTCCAGAATATTAGTATTTAAAAAAAAAAAAAAAAAAAAAAAAAAAAGAAAATAAGAGGAAGTGCCATAAANATATTAGTATTTAAAAAAAAAAAAAAAAAAAAGAAAGAAAAGGAAATAAGTGGTAGTGCTCTAATATAGAGAAGTAGGCTATATGAAAAAGACTTAATCCTTCAAATTGCTGAACAGTCTGGCTATATTCCACTTAAATTTCCATTAAATCTTTGAACTCTGAATTAAAAGATTTAGTGCATATGAGCCAAAGTATGTAGCATAAAAGGATCAAATAACAAGAAATAGCAGGAAAAGACAAATCCTGAAACAGAAAATCACGTTTTGACTGTAGTCTTCTGAACTCCATTCACAAATAACTTAAGACTCATTTAAAGCCTCATTAAAGCTTAGTCCAACTCAGAGCTTTTCAGAGCTTTTCTGAACCGTGTCCCACAGCCTGAAGATCTAGCAGGAGCAGGGATGTAATGTGTTTTCCATCTGGAAAAAAGGAATTACTTCACTTTGGCTAAAAAGTCTCTTTAGAACACCACTCATTTAGAAATCTACTTTTGAGACCAAAATAGTATATGTCTGTGTGTTTGTTTATTCAGATTTTAAAGGATTAAGTTTAAAAAAAAATTATTTATGCTTCACCTGTGAAAAAAGGAAAGGAAAAAATGGAAAACTATTTATTTGTAATGCTACTTATTAGAGGAATTTTAAGCTTTTCACCTGAACCCCAAATGAAGACTGCCAGACTTTAGAACTTTGAAATGCCAGATGAGAAAATGACAAACACTCCACAATCTGGGGCTGTGGAATTCCTTTCCAAATCTGTTTCCTACCAGCTGTCTGTCACCTGAATGTGTCACACTCTGCCTGCTGCTCAGATTGATGCCAAATGATCTGCAATTACAGCATGTTTAACCTGTAATCTGCTAACACCTCTGAGCTTTGTAGAAGGCAACTTTCAGGTGTGGCAAATTCTTTACCTTCAAAGAAGACTTTCACCCCAGAGGAGAATCATTGGACTGCAGATGAACAAAATTCATGCTCATTTAGCCAGGGCATTGACACTGTGCCCAATTTTCCCTTGCTCTGAGCTACACTGCAGTGGCAATATGGAAATGGGCATCCCATTGCTTTGTCCTAAGAGGAGACCAGTAGCCTCTCCTCCCCTTTGGTGACATGGGGGTGTCAGACATGCTCAAAATTCTCATCCAAAGCACAGGACAAAATCTGGATGCATCGTGAGTCTTCATAAATATGCTGGGTGAAAATGCTGCAGAAAATGTAGAGGACAGCAAAGACTTGCTGCCTAACTGAACGAACTAAACAAGGACATTCCCCATGGAATACACCGACATTTTTCTATTCTGGAAGAAATTGTCACAGAATTGTTTTCTTTTCTGACATTTTCCCCTTTGTAAAATACTTATATGGCTTTGTCACAGTGCAAAGATAGAAATTCTTCATGATGCACTGACATTAAAGATGCAGCTCGAACTACTTTCAGTGCCAAGGACTTCCAGGAATAGCAGATCTGCAGACCTGTGGGTGCTCACATTTTGCAAAGTTTCCTCAGAATGCTCAGCCTTTCCATTCTGCAGTGGAATTTATCTAATTATCCTTCTTAAATTATTTGCTTTTCTTTGGTTTTACCCTGTTCTCATTTGTGTTCAAAGGAATGAGAAATACTTGTCAAAAAAACCCAAACCAGCCACGATTTGCCAAGTTTAATTCTAAATCTATCTAGGATAAATATGTGCATTTCAAGGAAAACTGAAACATGGCCTTTCTTGTTGCTGGGGGTTTTCTTAAGGATTAAGGCAATAAAAGTAATCAAAGTGTTGTGGGGTAGACCTTCACATCCATTTGCCCAGGGGAGAGTAGCATACACATACATGGCATTGCTCTGATACCTGGGATGAATTCTTCACAGGGAAATATTAAAGGATGAAAAACAAATGTTATTTTAACTGTCAGATTGATCTTCTCAATAGCTGTAATTAATCACAGTTACTGCTATAAAGTCACTGAGAGCTCTCTCTTAAGGAGGTTATATGGTAATGAAACAAAGTTATTCTCTCTCATGTTCCTTTCAGAAATCGTCAGCAAATATAAATGTGTATGAGCTGTCTTCCAGATGAGCTTTTCAGGACTTAATAACCCATTTAAAACTATTCAGTGCTGGCAAAGCAAAATCATAAATGACCTTTGAACCTTGCAAGGACATTTTCTCTTTGTGCAATTTAGTCTTTGCATATGGATGGCTCAGAGCCATAAGTACAGAATAACATTTCACCACCGGATGTCATCTCAGATACAAGGAAAATGAAATTCTTCTCTTCTATGAGTTTGTACTGTTTGTATTGATTGCTGCAAGAGATTTAACATGATTCTATAAAAACTGTAGGCAGAGGGCAGTATGACACATGGATAAAGGAGATTTCTATGAGTGGATTGCTGGTAGAAAACCACTGACATGACGAAGTTTTTAGTTCTTGGGTGTGGCAAAGCAATTCCAAGTAATTACTCTTACAGTCCTAAAATACTGAAGTGTTTCAACTTTTATCTGGCCTGAAGTTCAGTTCAGAAACTTTTTGCTGTGTCTTGCAATATGAACAATTATTAGAATCACTAAAGCTGGCAGTTTCCGGGGTTTGAGTAATAAGGCCCAGATTCAGCACATGTTAATGTTATTGCCCAGCACAAATTAAAGTTATTACCCAAAATACTCATCTATCAACCTAAATGCATTTGCATCTCACTCATGCTGACTATCAGAATGACCTCAAGAAATCTTTAGGAGTGAAGATGAAGGAAATATTCACACTGTTTCATGTTAGGAAAACAAAGGGGCTATAGGGATTCAAGAAATACTGGAGTTATTTTTGCTCTTCCATTTCTGTCTCTGGCGGGTAACTAAGCTTGGCTGACTGAAATAACAAATTACAACTATATTTCTTTAAGCATTGTCACATGTACATTTCTGAATCCTTATTTGTATGGAAACACACAGTCCTGATGCTGTAAAGTACTCTCTTTTTTCTCCCCAGAACTATTAAATTTGGCAAATATACTTTTTACCTTGATTTATCTCCCATTGATAGGAAATTAACTGCTGGGAAAAGGAGCAGATGTAACATTAAATAACAGACTAGCACCAAAAGATACCTTTCTCAACCCTGTAAGTGCAGCACAGCCATGGTTGATTGCTGCAATCACAAGGGAAGGGTTCTCCAGTTGCTCCTGGGGATTAAAATCTATCCATGTTTCTGAAGTCTTATTTAAAGGGTAGGCTAATGGGAATAATCTTTTTTCCTTAGAGCAAATATGTATTAATCTGTGAGCAACAGTGCATTATCTTTTAATAATTTAATGCTTGATTTCAAAAGTAAGAGCAACCTAGGAATTTTCCAGATCTTTTTTTTCCCTTTGAAAGTTCTTCCCATCTAACCACACATGCATAAAAATCATAGGTTGCCTCTTGCTGACAGTGCAATGCTACCTTTTCATTTTAAAAGACAAAGGTCAGATCTACATGTTTGTTACATTCAGGCAGAATTTCACTGCTGTATTCTGCTTTCTAAATTCCTGCTGTCAAGAGAAGAGGACAGGTTTCACTTTTTTTGTGTTTGTGTGCGCTGAAAATCTCTACTTTATATATATCTAGCATGACTCTTGCTGTGAAAGGAGACAAGGTACACAACTATTTCTCCACAGATCTGACAAGGCCAACATTTCATAGGTTTACAAGCACAAAAGTTTTCTAAAAAAAAAAAACAACCTATAAAAAAACTACATAATAGAAGGAGTGAAGGAAACAATATTGCAAAGCTGGAAGTACACCAAAATTGTAGTAAAAAATGCTTTTGACAGACTACAAAAAGTGCTGTTGGCCGGTTACAGAATGATTTGTGTCACAAAAAGTAAAGCTGATCAACGACAAGTAGAGGATCTGTAGGTGAGAGCATAAAATAATTTTTTTTCAAACAAAATTAGTCTCATGCTTGCAGAATGTAAAACCCTGTACTGGCCAGCCAAGGTTTTACCTGTATCCTCCTCTCCCCATTTGAACTCTGGCATGAAATGTGCACGTCATGAAATACAGGAGAGCCTGAACAAGCTCGTTATCCAGGCTGGAATCAGATCTACTTCCAGTCCATCTTCTTCCATCTACCTCCATCCTGCAGTTGCAAAATGAGAGTCTCCATGAAGTTCATAAAAGACAATTCAATTTGTGGCTGTGGAGTTGGTGCCTGGAGAATGAGGAATGATCAGGACTTTTGGATGGAGAGGAAGGGACAATCCTGTTCCTGCCTCAGTACCTACAATACTCAGCCTCTTTCTCGGGAAAGAGGGAAGAGCTGGAATCACCATGAGTTCTATTTTAGGCATTTTGAGCATGTAGGGCTAATGAAGGAACTTTGGAGAGCAAGCAGCACTTCTCTGAAGGAAAGAGATTATGGTTTCCACCACCCCTGCCCCTCATAATTTGTATGAAGTCTTTGTTTAGTGTTAAATAATGAGGGCTCACAATACTTATCAGGATTTCTTTTTCCTTCTTTTTTTTTTTTTATTTAATGTGGTTTCAGCTAAGTGAGTCCCTTTTCCAGGTCAGTCAGCTCATGGGTTTGTCTTAAAACCTGAAATCACAGCCAGAGGGTAGTCTACCAACAATCCAGGTAGGATTGCATCGGAATTATGTCTGGAATTCATTGGACAGTTATATGAAGTGGCTGCCTCTCCAGTTATCTCACATCTTCAAAAGGAGCTGAATCCAGTAGCAGCCAGAGATGAAAACACTTCATTGTCTTGTGACTGTCAGCTGAACTTTACTTCTTCTAGAGTTGAAGTTAAATCTTTTTGTGTGTTGTCTCTTGATTTTTTAAAAAATTATTTTCTGATATTTAACCCAGCCATGCAAGCTTTAAAGATTGCGATTCAAAGGTTTGATTCTCTGGGTAATTATTTACTTTTAGGCAAAGTGTAATATTCCGCTCTAGAAGCACTTTGCATTTACTTTTCACTGAAGTGAATACAAATTGAAAGCCTCTGCATTTGATGTTTGCAAGCTGTTGATTATAGATTACAGATAGAAAGGAGGAAATCAGTTGCCTAAACAATGAAGCTCAGAGCACATCTAGTCACATATGAAAACAAAAAGCACATAAAGTTTGTAAGATTAACAATTGTTGCTTATCTTCCTTATGCAATTTGCTAAGAAAACATTTTCAGTCAGATAATATGAATAGATGAGGGGACAAGCCTATCATCCTATGTTTAATTGTCCATGGTATAATGCAATAAATCTGTATTCCAAGGAAAGCTTTGGAATGAGATCACTGAATATATTTCAGAGTTCTGAAATTATTATTGATTCAAGGATGTTTTTTTCTGAGTTGTACATATGCAAAGAACAGTTCACACTGGAAAGGGCCTGGGTGTGATATAACAATCTGCAGAATGCCATCAATAGAAGCCTTTGAAGCCACCCTCCCTTAATTGGAAAGATGTGTCACACTTACAGTCAGACTATTTATTCAAATTTTAGAGTCCCATTAAAAAATTTAGAGTCCCATTAAAAGAACTGGAATTAACACATTATTGTAGATACAGAGAAAATGGTCCATCCCCGAGGTGTTCAAGGCCAGGTTGGACGGAGCTTGGAGAAACCTGGTCTAGTGGAAGGTGTCCCTGCCCATGGCAGGGGGTGGAATGAGATGATCTTAAGGTGCCTTCCAACCCCAACCATTCTGTGGGTCTGTGGATTGGTGTTATTAGGATCGATGCAGAATATACAGACAGACATACTGCGTCCCTTTTTTAGCTGGATGAAGGGGACCTTCCCCTCCTGTTAGACATCTGGTGACAAATGCTGCTGTGATGTCATTCTTTATATCTAGATGTCGCTGCAGTTGGTATGCATTTGGCTTCACACAGAAGTATTAGACCAGGCCTTTAAATCCAAAAATATCAATTGGGATGGGTATTTCCTAGACCAAGCACCAACTTGGACTGTCTTAATTTCTTGTTTCCTCTCCCAGCCACCTAGCTGTTTGTGGCACTTAGTACATGGTAAATACATATGGTATATCTGACTCAAAGTCAGACATCCAAGACCCAAAATGATCACCATTATCCCTGTAGTCATTCAAAGTCCATGTTGCTTTTCTAACTCTTTGCTAAGCTTTTACAAGGTCTATCCATTCTCTTTCCCCTGAGCCTCTCCCTCTGTCCCCTGGGATTCTTTATCTCTTGTTTTAACACTCTTTAGTCCTGGCAGTGTTATTTTACCACTGCCCACTACGTGTTAGATCAATCCCCTCAACTCAGCTCACACAGGCAATAAAACAACGATCCAATGGCAATAACTTTTCATCACTGCTGACCCCAACTACATTACAAATGGTTATTTTGTGATGCTTCAGGACTTATTACTGACATCCTGAAATATGCAGCCTTGTTGAAACTGTTGTGTGCATCACTGTGAAGGTAATTACTTTTTCACCATGGTTATATATGCCACAATTCCTGTAAAGAAAAGGTTACCTCTGGAACTGGACAGAAATTATCTTAGAATGATGTGCATTGAAGAAGGAAGGTTTCCATTTAAATAGTTGGCAACACCTAAAGTATTTGAGAAAATGTCACTGTAATCACATTATGAAATAACCCCCAATAGTGTCTGTGGTGGGTGAATGCTTTCTGCCAAATTGATCAAAGTACTTTGGTTTGACTCAATAGCACAGTTTATGTCACAAACTGATCTATGAGTTCTTAATTTCACAAAATACCGACCATCTCCCACCTTTCTAGCTTGGTATGGGAAGAACTATGTAATCTTCCCAAAGAAATGAATTTTCAAGCTGAAACTCGGGAACTATGTGGAATTACAGAACAAACCCACAATTTTTCCCAAAAGGAAATTACTTAGACATCATCTTGTTTAATCCCACTACAGATATGATTACTACAACATCTTGTTTGGTCTCTCCACATTGATATGGTCTTCTCAACTGCCCAAGGATTCCATGTCCTATAACAAGTAGTTTTTTTAGTAAAGCTTTGAGTTAACTTTTTACTTATGCCTTTTCTTAGCCGGAACACCTTCCTCTACCTTCCAGTGATCCTTCATTTCTGTATCTTTTACATTTCTCTATTTTTAAGTGTTGTCTATAATTTTACACCGTAGAGCCAAGTGGCACATCAGTTGTTTCAAGGATTCTGCTTAAATAGCTCTTTTGTGTTGAACATGAGAACAAGTGCTCTGACAAAAGCAGACACTGTGTAATGCTGTGATTTAATTTGTAATAAGATGAAAAAGGGAAGGCAAAAAACAGAGTGTATATAAATCAAATAAACCAACCACTAACTTGTAATTAATATAACTACTACAGTTTGGCAATAGATTGAATATAAGAAATGTACACAGAAATGTGTAGCAATTAATGTAAAATCATTTGGGCAGGATCAGCATTTCAGAAGTAAACTCCAGTATAAGTGGGCAATACAGAATTGCCACCAGCAAACTAAAAAAATCCCATTTGTGCGTCATTGGTTTCAGATGTATTTGAAATGACAGGAACTGGCTGCCTCCTGGGTTAACAAGCAGAACAACAAATTACATGCCAGCTCATTTTGAACAAGGGAAAGGGCATCTTTACCTTAAAGAGGGAGATTAAAAGTTCCCAAGTACACTACAGATAACTGCCTGCTGCCTGAAAGCAGAGTGGGTGTATATTGTTAAATGTTTTATTTGCCTTATTGCTGTGCCAGTGAGGACCAGTAATGCTGGCTCTGGGTGGGTTATGCAGAGCAACTCCCAGCTCATGGTCATTCATGTGAATGCAAAATCAGAGCATGATGGAAGCAATCACCATTTTCTGAGCTTTTGCTTTCCAAACCAGCTACTGTTTGTATTTCAATGGTGAGCATGCTTTGCTGGAATTTTTGCTTTCTTGCCAAGTGATTTTAGATAAATGCTAAATTTGATGTAAATCACTACAGTTTGCCAAACACTGAAAAAAGTTATCACTTGTAGTATTGGAAAATAAATTACGGAAAGTTTTTTAGTTTCTATGATCTGTGGAGTTGAGGGCTTTCTCTGATGTGATAAAAGACTATTTGGAACAGATCTTATTCCAGAGAAATCATTTAATACCTTGTGGATGAGTTGGATTTCCTACACAGGACTGGTAGATATTCCGCTGTATGTAGCACCTGTCACCAAGGAAAACCAAGATGTTTCATGCCAGCAATGTCAGAAAAGTCAGGAAAGCAGGAACAAATTCTTGACTTGGATAGTTTAATCTTCCCTAAGTCTCATTTTTCTTCAAGCAGTCTCTCATCAGTAATGTAATGGAAATAATAATAGTGTATTCTTCTCTTAGAGCATATATATATTTATATATACACACATATATATATAGTGGGACAGAAAATATAGGTGTTTATGTTGCTGCAGGATTTAAATTTTATGTTTTCATTCTTCAAATATTCCTTTATTTTCTCACTGGGAAAGTGTTTACATTATTTTTTAATTGTTCATGTTGTGCTCTTGAAAACAACTGCTTTTCCATTTTTTCCAGTGTTTTTTCCTACAAAACCAAACCTGTCATATTGGGAAAAAAACCTAATGAAAAAGTTTGTGCTTAATATATTTTCATCTATGTTTTGAGAAAAAGATGACGGAATCGAGATCCTTCCCTTCTTTCTTTCTTTCTTTCTTTCTTTCTTTCTTTCTTTCTTTCTTTCTTTCTTTCTTTCTTTCTTTCTCTTTCTTTTTTTCTTTCTTTCTTTCCTTCTTTCTTTCTTTCTTTCTTTCTTTCTTTCTTTCTTTCTTTCTTTCTTTCTTTCTTTCTTTCTTTTCCCTCTCTTCTGCCAAAACACAAGTTGCTGAATATTTTACTACCCTCTTACTCAGAGGCTTGTTCTACCTACCATTCAGTCATCCACAGAAATATTTTAAAGGTGAATTGCCTTTGCCAGCAAAACTGCACTTGGGCGGAGGTAAAATGGGAAGGAGCTAAGACAGAAAAACACCTGCAAGAGAGCACTGTGGCATCATGGACCCATCTCTTATTCCAGGTAGTGTCCAGGATTTAGCTGACTTCTAGAAAAAGCATCATCACTGGATTCCCATGGCCTGGTAAGCACATTGTACCACTCAGGAACAGTACAAAAAGATCTGATAGAAAAGTATGTATTAATGGATCACAGGAAAAATTACAGGAGGAAAAAACACAAAGGCTGGCACTCCATCAATTTCCACATTTTAGTGAATCGTTCTCCTGAGACCTCTAAGAAGAATATTTGTAATTTTATCCTGTTAATATTCAACACATTACAGTGTCATAAAAATTTGTGACTATTTCTAATGCCTCAGTTGCACTATCAACATTTTCTTTGGTAACTAAAGCAGATAAATATGGTTTAGGTTATGTGCCTCCAATTACTATGACATTTATGGGAACTGTACTTAGAGAAATCTGAACATGTCCTCCTAGCAGTTCATTTTCATAACATTTAGAGCAATCTCAGAAATTTTTTATGTTATCTTTTCATGCCTGATTCTAAGTTTTTCTTAAAACATTAATCCTGTTGTGATATGAGTCACCTGTAACAAGAACCAAGTACGTAAATTTCAGTACAGAGGAGGCAAAGCCAAAGACAACACACACATATGCTCTTTCATATAAAACTATTAATTGATGTTTTCAAGTGCAGAAGCTTCACTGACAGCTTCTGTCAGAGGAAAAACCATGCTCACACCAGCACAAAATGTGTTTGTCAATGACTTTTTACTCTTTTTATGTCTATGTGCTATTTTTGTTATCACAACAAAATATGTTTGTGGTTAAAATATCTAATCAAAGAACAAATGTTGCAACATGATTTTCAGCACTATGTTTGACATTGGATTAATGCTAAACAACTGAACCACCTTTACTCAGTCCTTCCTTTGAAGAGCTGATCAACATTTCAAAGCCTACACCATGTTAATTCAAAAGGGCTGTTGATGAGCAGGTTTTGAATAAGCATTATAAATTGTTCACAAGGGATTAATTCCACAGGAAAGCAGTGATCAATCAGACATCAATTCCCCTACACTAAATTTTTCCCATAGATGGTGACAAACAATCCCACTAGAGATTAGAAATACAGTCAGTGAATATGAACCTCTCCATTCCAGGTATTGATAAAGCCATTTATAACAGATTCTTCAAGTCACTAGGTTATACGGGGGAAGTTAAAATATTCAATAGTCCTCAACTTCATACTTGTGTGAAGTGAAAATGTGCTGTAGTGTAGTAAAATCACCAGGGGAAATTCAGTGGAAGAGGCATATTTTGATATTCCAGTTCTTTCTGCACCCATATACAGCTCCAAAAACATGGACATTACAGCAGTTCAATTTGGTCCTAGGTCACCAAGGGTATGGATTCACCACATCCATCCAGTGAATCCTATCCACGAAACCTTCAAGTTTAGAGTCCCATTAAAAGAACTGGAATTAACACATTATTGTAGATACAGAGAAAATGGTCCATCCCCGAGGTGTTCAAGGCCAGGTTGGACGGAGCTTGGAGAAACCTGGTCTAGTGGAAGGTGTCCCTGCCCATGGCAGGGGGTGGAATGAGATGATCTTAAGGTGCCTTCCAACCCCAACCATTCTGTGGGTCTGTGGATTGGTGTTATTAGGATCGATGCAGAATAAACAGTTTTGCTTTTCAAGTTAACAAATCCCTCCCATGGCCTTTTGTATTAAGTAGACCAGGCAGAATGTTTTACAAGTCTTTATGTATCTGGCTCCTTTACAGAAAGTAAATATTTAAGCAGAAATACTACTGACTTAAAATTGAAAGGTATGCTGTGCAATCACCTCATATGATGTATGTACATAATACCTGATCCTGTGAACAGCAATCACAAAGCCAGGATTGAACTTCACCATCTCTGTGGCAAAAACCAGTCAGCTTTAAGAGTGGATGTTGTGACTATGAAGTCCACAGACACAATGAACTTTTACGTCACCTGGGAAGAAAATTCCCTGCTGAGATCACAATAAAAGTATCAGTGACCACAAAGTAACTCTGAGAAACACCCAAAGCTGTCTTCTCGTGAATCTCAGCTGTTTCATGTGATCATGAGACATAGTAAAGTGAATATTTTTACCTTGAATTCCTTTGAAGATCCATTTTTAATGAGAAAGAAGTGGCAACATATGTAAATGACACAAAACGACGCTGCCTAATCTTGTCTGAGAGGGACTGAGCGTTCTTCAGACAGCAGTGACTGCTATGATTTGCTTCAAACATCTGCCCAAAATCGTGCAGCCTTTCAGTATGGGATGAGATGAATAATGTCTCTCTCCTGTATGTGCTAGGCAGAAGCTAAGTTGTTTAATTAACTCAGACAGACGCTCTCTGTGCTTTGGGCTGAGATGATGTGGCTGCTCAAAACACTGGTTTATTTTTAGACTGCTGCTTTATTTTAGTGTCTATTATTTAAAGAAACTAAGTTAAATCAAAACTTAGTTTTCTGCTTCATTTATGAAAAACACTTTTTACCTGGTCCTTTTACCTTTTCCCAAGACCTTCTTAGGGGATGGTATAAACCACAGATAGTATAAAACTTTTGAGACAAGAATTCACTTCATCTAAAAGCAATTTTTTCAGGAGCAAATTTAAGAGCCATGAAGCTGCATCTCAGAGAGCTGGAGTTGGAGAACAATACTTCTAATCAGCTTAATTATATGCTACTAAAATACAGACTTCTTATGAAGGCATCTTGCAACCTTTTCTGGGTAATGATACTTTGGAGTAACCTTTCAAACACATTGACTGCATAATAAAGAAGAAGACAAAAACCCTAGCACCAAGGAAAGTATGAAAAAAACCTGTTAAAAAATAGACATTAATTCCTTTAAAGCAGAACTAATTCTTTACCTTTGTTAGGAGTTAAATGCTTACACCCAAATACTCATTTTGGCAAAGTAGCCTTAACTGCTAGTTGAAATTTTGAGTAATTTTATAGAAAAATATAGAACTTCTGGCTTTCTCAGATTCAAAATTTGTGTTCAAAAATAAAAGGTTTTTCAACAAAGCTTCTCTGTAACACTGCTTTAATTCAGCAAAATTATCTTTGAAATTAAAATGTTCCTTTTTATCCTTCTAACAGCTTTATTCAAATGGAAAGAGAAGTCCATTTTAATATGTTATAGTTGGAAGCAGAGATGAAATGGCAAGACAAATAATTTCTCTTATGTGTATCTATTTCCTTTAGCTTTCTGCATGAAAAAGAAAGAAAAGCTGAAAAGGGAGAAACTGCAAAGCAAAATAGTGGCTTATAAAATCAATGTGCCACCTCATCAGGTCATACATCACGTTTTTAGTCAGAAAAAGGTCTTTGCAGTCCATCCTTCTTCCTACATCCCAGAATATCAGCTTATTTAAGACTACCTTCATCCTCCTCTCCTGAGTACTTTTAACATGAAGAAAAGCAGCAGTTTTTGTGAATTTTTTTTCTAATTTTTTTTCCTTTGCATTTTCTGTTGACTTAAAGCTGGCTCAAGATTTCTCAGAGGTGTGTGTAAAAATCAGTTTTGACTCCTCTGCAGGCAGGCAGGGTTTGGCACAGAGGGCAGCTGCTTCCAGGGGTGCATCCATGCAGCCCCCTCAGTGCAGCCCCCATTCTGCTGCCTCCTATTCCCTCCCCAGCAGCAGCAGCTGGTCCCAGCTTGGCTCTCCTCAGCCCTGGCATGGATAAAATGGGCAACAGGGATGTGGCTCTTTTGTTCTTCCCTACCCCAAGCAATCCCTTGCCTTCTGCAGCTGCCAGCTTTACCCATGCCTACAGCCAGCTTTGATTCCCCTGAATTCTCCCCATATTTATCTCCAGAGTTAATGCTCAGAGTCAAAGAGGATCCCACTGGGCTTTGGCTGAAGTCTCTGTATTACACTGGGCCCTACTGCCCTGCCCTGCTGGAATCCAAGGTTATACAAGGCCATGAGAGATCCCCTCACTGTAGGGAATAATGTTTTGCCATCCCCACAAATTTTCCCTCCTTCCTTCTGTCCCATGTGAGCTCCTGGGGAAAAAAAAGGATTGTTTAGTATCAGCTACACCTCTCTGTTCATCCCTGTCTCTCTTTGGAAAGCAACTCTTTTGGGATCAAGTGCTGTGTGATCTAAAGGTTGATCAGGGATTTGGAAGTTCTTGATGGATGTTGTGTCTGGCTCACGTGGCAGTGCTATACCATGTGTATCATTACAGGAAGGAAGAAGACTCTTATCTCTCCAACCAACACTTCTGAAGTTTCAGAATCATCCTCCAGATACCATTTTTCACATCAGTAATTTCTGTTTAATGTATCTTAAACAGAATTTAACTTTAATTTTCTAATTACATCAACTATAAGCAGGGCTGTCCTTTGTCCCCAGTGCATGGGAAGACAAATTGCCATTCTCAGCAAAGTCAGTGACCACCTTCCACGGATCCTAAACACTTCATCATCACACCACAACATTCGTGTGCTGTGTGCAGGGGAAGGAGGCTGAAGCAGTGTGCCCAGGACACTGCAGAGCAGCAGAAAGCAGATCTGCTGCACAGGGATCTAAACTCTGCGTGGGAAAAAACAAGAGGGCGCACCTGCTCAATTAGCCTAATTTATCCTGATTCTCCCATTTCACGTGTGTCCTTTAACCTTCTGCAGTCGCTGTAATTTCTCTATGTGTGCATGGCCTTTACATGTCCTAAAGAAGTTTCTACTTTCTGTACAAATCAGAGCTGTGAGTTCTTCCTTCCCCACTTGCTTGAACAGAAATCTTCATTTATTTTGTGAAAGGTGTGGAGAAACTTGTTGCTGAACCTTGGCTTTAGTGTGAATGTTTCCTTTCCCTGTGCTCCCTGTGCAGCACAAGAATCAGATTCGAGACCAGAACCACTGATGTGAAAATAAGTTTTCAGCCAGTTTAGCCTTTTTAAAATTGATTATTTTCTACTTTTGTAAATGATATGTCTGATTCCCTAACTTCCTCACTGAACAATTGTTCACTAGGGTAATTTATTTTCTCCATTCTTCATGTTTTTAACAGTTCTGACTTTGGCAGAGTAGTGAACGTGTTATGGCATGACACTGCATAGCTGAGAATTCTTTAGGAAAAATTAAAGTTACAATAGCACCTAATAAACTACATTGATATCATAGGAGGGATAGTTTGGCTCTAAATATCCATCCTCTGTTGCCAAAAGAAATTCAGTTACTACACAGTAGAATATTTTCTTCAACTACTATATTTACTTTAAGCTAATAAATGCTGTTGCCAGGGAAACAGCCCCTTTTCCCACTATTATGTTCAAAAAGCAGTAACTTGCAGAGATTCTAGTGGTTAAAAACTTGTCCTTGTGGATAGGAGAGACTTTCTTCTTCAGGCCATCTGCCTTATTTAATGCTCAGGTGAGGTACCTGGCCTCTTAAAGAATTCATCAGGATTTGCCTTTTTTCCAAGGGAATATTTAATCCATCTTTTTCCAGTGGAAAAGTTTTAATTTATCTCTTGCTAAAATATCTAGCTCGATTAAACTGTGCCTTGCTATGCAGGCAGCAGAGTCCTTTCTGCAAAAGCTGGGTGGCTTGACTGATGACTCTCACATCTCCAGGGCATGTAACACGCACACTAATTTCTGTGGATTCTTTCACAGACAGAAAGAAACCCAAAAATTTCTAGCAACCTTTGCTGAGAATAAAAAATCTGAGAATGATAAAAACCAGGAAGACATTTTCTTAGCTGCTGAGGTGGCCAAGCTTACCTCTTTCTTTGTATTTTTCTCATGACAAGCTCATAGAATTCATTGCTTAACTAACTCCATTATTATTAGTAGTAGTAGTATTAAAATTATTATTAAAATGATTATTATTAAAATTATTATTAAAGAAGGGTTCTTTGGCTGGGGTGACTGACTGTACTCCCCAAGGGGACCCTCAGGGATTCACTCAAGGCTGGGAATTCAGTGGAAAGCTGGGCAGCCAACGCGATGTTCAGCAGTGAGCAAACTGAGCACTTGTGACAATCCAGCTCTAATTGGAGCTGACAATGTTTATTTTCTGGAAGGAAACCTCAGATGACAAGGGTGGTTCCAATTGTACCTCACCGAAGTCAGATCTTCCTCCTAGGACAGTGTTTGCCCTGTGTGTTAAAATACAGAAACTGCTTCTTCCATCCATTCTCTTTGTGGACAGATCAGCTGTCAGGGATAAGGAAATAGTTTAGACATGAAATGTTAAAATTCTTCATCTTAGGCTCTGTTTTCTAAAACCATTTTACATTTGTTTTACAGTCAGTTCTTATGAATATTCATGAAAAGTAAGAATACTCACATCACTGCTTGTATAGGCATACAGAACCATTTCTAGGAAGAGATTAATTCTTATTGACTTTCCTCTGTTTTTTCAGTCCTTAAGTTAGGCAAAAATTAATTAAATTAATTTAACTAAATGGCATGGAAAGAAAATAATACATGATTGAATTAGTTCTCAGTTTTAGAAGATTCTGATAAATCCATAGAGTCTTCTCTCTCTTTTTCAAAGGTCTGTAGGTTTATTTCATATTCAAGGTGAACTGAAGGAAATTAAAGTTTTAAGTTCTATTGATTTACACGCATGTACAGCAGGTATGTCACTTTTGGGCATGGAAGGATATATTTGCTAAGAATTTGGTGAGCCTTTGTCAAGCTCTGAATAGACCTGATGAATTCAGAGATAGGTTCTGCTAAATTTTAATAATTTAAAAAAGGGAAAATGAGATAATAGTGACAGCCAGGATTTCTAACATTAAATCTGGAGCGAATGAGACAGTCAAAAAGACCTAGAGTTCCATTTTCCTAGACAAAATCAGCTGCTACT
The DNA here is from genome assembly GCA_013399875.1 of Gymnorhina tibicen. NCBI lineage: Eukaryota > Metazoa > Chordata > Aves > Passeriformes > Artamidae > Gymnorhina > Gymnorhina tibicen. The sequence goes on along the minus strand of VXAZ01009805.1, from coordinate 403,066 downwards.
GCTACAGTTGCAGAAGCACAGAGCCAGGATTTGACTCGGAAGTCACTGAAATAATCATTTCGTGTAGAACAGAGAGGATGAGCTCCCAGCTGGGGACTGCCATGTGTGAAACCCTGTGCCATTCCCAGCTCTCGTGCAGCTCTCTGAGGGTTCTGCTGCAGCAAAGCTGTCGTGTTAACGTGAGCTGCTGTGCCTGTGCCCAAACGCAACCCCGTGCTCACTCCAAGAGGGAGAGGGGAGCTCACTCAACTCAATGGTTCCTAACGCAGCCATTAAAGCCTTCTCCTTGCAGAATTAGGCAGCCTTTAGCAGGCAGTTGGATAATTAACAGCAAATCCTTTCTGTGCCACCACAGCAGGACTACCAAGGACGCAGAAGCAGACTAAACATGCTAATTTTTAATGGACTTCTCTGTGTGTTCAAGGCTCACAGGACTTGTGTGAACGATTCCACTGGTGTAAAGTGTAATAAAAGTATTGCTGTGCTGTCGGTATTAGTAAGATTCATGCAGATTTTCATGTGCAAAATTCTGGCTCAAGTGTGGGCAGCAGTTCAGGAGAGTTTAAATCAGGGCAAAACTTGCAGCCAGGTCCAGAGCAGTGACTAACATCACATCCACCTACCCTCAAACCTGCTGACAAGGTGGTAATCTAGGTCCATAATATTCTGAAACTTTTGTAATATGCTGCCACATTAATACAGTGACTGTTAATAAAATAATATTTCAATTAACATTATCATCAGATAAAATGCATGTGTGTTGGTTTGAAGCTTAAAAACACAGAATAATATAAACTTATTTTAAAATATTGTATTTTAGATTTTTTTTTTTAAAGCCATACTTTTATTTACATATATAAAAAACTTCAGCTCATTCAAATGCCTTGTGACACACTAAAGTTTTTTCTCTGGTGCTCTGATGACACTGCTAGGTTAACACAGCAGCCTTGTACTGTGGAAATTAGAACATTTTTACACTATGTTAGAAACTAAAGTTGCTCCCTGCTGTTGACAGAGGCAAAATCCCTGTACTCAATATTCAGATTTTTGCATAAGGTACCTCCAGGTTATTTAGTATTTCTCTACAGTTCATTTCCTTCACTTGTGCAGCAGGAGATTTGCCTCTCATTCTCATGGAAAGAGAAGAAATTAATATTTACATTGAATATTTGGGGGCATTTCATATTTTTTTTGCCCATTAAATGTTTGCATCTTCAGTTTTATCCTGAATGGCAGATCTCCAGTTTCCCAAGGAGTGGCTTGCTGTTAGTTGTGATTTACTTGGCAGCTAATATATATTATGTAGGTCATAGCATGTAATTTTTCATTACAGCCCTGTAACTGAGTTTATTTCTCACTGCTTTTTATGTGGATCTGACAGTTTCGATCAATTAATTCTAGTTTACATGTAACACACGTTCAAGTTCACTTGAAGTCTGTCAGAAAAAGCAAATGTTAAGTATCACATACCATATCCTTGCCATATGAAAAGCAAAAAAAAGTTTTCTCAAACCAATACTTAGCTAAAACTTTAGGCAAAGCAATGGTCCTGCATCCTCCTACTATTCTTTAATGACAAAGAGAACACCCAGATTTTGTTGGACACATAAAAAAAAATAAAGGGCAAAATTTAGAATGGGCAATTAATTTGTCCCCTAGGAAAATATTCCTTCAGTATCTCTCTTTGTTGAATGAGACCCTGAAAACAGTGACAAAAATCTGCTCCTCTGGCCTCACTGAAGTTGACTGTGCTGCTGAAGAGGTTTTCACAGTGACATGAAGCAGTGGAGAACTATCAAACCATCAAAGGTATAACCTGGTTATACCCAGAGAGGGGAAGGAGCTGAACGCTCTCACCAGCAGTGACTATCAGTCATTTTTTCTTTGACAATCCCTGCATCAGGTGGGATCACAGCTCTGTGTGGCTCATTTGTGCCTTAGTGATTACCTGGAATGGTTAAAACAGGGGTGAAAGTGGCTGTCATCTTCAGAAGCTGCTGGCTGATGTATTTGAGCCTTTTAAGCAGGACTCACCATTGCTTATATTTTTATTGACAACAAATGCCCTGTGTAAAATTTGGCTTTAGTTGAAAAGCACTGAGTTTGCAGAGTCAGGACTGACATATGGCTGCAGGAATTAGACCTAGAGAAGACAATTTAAATCCTTTAATATATGTAGCTTGGCTGCAATGAAGGACTTTAAAACACATGGGGATGGACACAGCCTCAAAATATGGCAGAGATCAAAATATATGTATATTCAGAAACAGTGTACTGATATTGCTTTTAGTTTCCTAAAAGGGATATTGCTCACTCATTCATTTGCTGAATAATTGTGTTAATTGGAGCATCCTCAGAACTTTTTGAAAAATTTCTTATTATGGATTTGGAAGTGCTCAAGTGCTTTTGACAGATAATTGTGTTTTAAAATTTAAATACTTTTATGATGAATTTTTGAGGCAGGTGGTGGTTTGATTAAATTTTTAAGAGCTCTGATTATGCAAAGAATGTGAAAAGTATTGCATACATTTGTAAGTGATTTCTCAATAAAATTTAAAGACTATTTTCTTTGAGAAGAATGTATTGGGACTTTGAGAGTAACTTCCATTTTCTTTTTTGAGGTTTTGATGTGTTTAGGTGCCTACAACTATATCTCTTTATGACTAATATCTAAAATCATTTTTGTCTGAATGCAGAGGTTTGGAAATCTTGAAAAAGTTTTTTGTTTGGCTGGTGCTGTAGCATTATATTTTTTTATGGTGTGCTGTTTTGTTGTTGTTGTTTTTCTTCAGCAAAATGAATGATTTAATTATCCAGATTCTCTAAATCTGTAGTAAACTTAATGTTATTCAGACAGTATGGCAGAGCAAGATACATACTCAAATATCAGCAAACCTGATTAAATGCAAATCATCATAAATTTAAATATCTCAGTGGAAAGATGTAGTGAAAGAAATGCATCCCAAACAGCTGTTTCATATGGTGTATTGAGAAGTCAACATTACCAAGCCCCAAAACTACCCTGGCACTATGTAAAGCTTGAAATCAAGTTCTTGATCTGTTGATGGGCTGTGATTAACACAAACCAGACATTATATTCTTAATTTTTTTTTCTCTGTTCTTATGGGATTTAGTTTGTCATAAAACATCTTGAGATGATGTTTACATTAAATGATGAAGGACCAGAGGTGTGAGCCCAGTGGGGGGATTCATGAGCCATTTAATATTTCAGAGACCACCCAGAGCTTGTATGTTGTAGATCTCTTTACAGTAAATAAAAAAAACAACAGCAAAGATACCTTAAAAATGTATTTCCTCCCATTCCTTTACTGGTAAAATAGAGAATACATTGTCACCTGGAGCTGGTCACTCCAGGTGCCTCTGCAACAACTGCCTTTTCACAGTGTGAGAACCCAGGTTTCTTTACACAGTGAAGGAAAATTGGGAGATTCCCAGACAGGGATCTCATGGCTGAGAGTGCAAAAGGATTTTGATGTAGGAATTTCCTTGAGTCAACCAAATTGTTCTAGACCCAGAAAACCCCTGTTGAGGGTTAGGAAAGCGATCCCACTGCAGAGTGGTGTTGAGAGTTCTCAGTGATGTGCTCCTGCCACTAAGACACCAACTCTGGGACAAAATGCTGACCCCCTTCTAAACCCATCTGGCTCTGCACTGTGAATGTCCTTACAAATGCAGTAGAGAAAATACACAAGTAACGAAATCAGCCCCATGTTCATGGAGCTGCTGCCTCAAACAGCAAAGGAATTTGCTCTGTGAGTGTTGCTAAGAGACTGCTTTTGTGTCTATGTACTTAGAGCACTCACACCTGGATGAATGAAGTTCAGGTTCTAGTGCTGCCTGAGCTGAAAGAGGAGATGATAAATTGCTCTGACTCAGAACTGCACAAAATGGGTTTCTGAACCTGAGCCTTCAGCACCCCTGGAAAGTGCACTGACATGATACACAGTGCTGAGAGAGATAACTGCCATGAGATTTGCATTCCCAGTCTATTTTGGCTATGCATTTTTTGCTGTTCATCTTGATGTATTCACTCTGAGCACATGATTCAACTGCTGGATGGGTTAAAGTGATCCAAGAAACAGCTGCAGTGAGCTGTGTGTCCTTGTGTATGGCAGGAGTTACATACTGTACATCCTGGCAAATGTCATTCATCAGGGTGTCAGATATCCCAGAAATCCACATTCCTTGGAAGCCAGTTCTGTGCCAAGAGAAGAGTCAGAGGAAAGGATGACACAATTTGTCACCAGGGATGCAAGAAAGGAAAGGACATAGAACAAAGCCTACAAACCCAGCTGCTCTGACAATGGCTATGCTCTTATTCTAACTGGCAAAGCACTGAGATAAAATTGCCAAAGATCAGAGAAATCCCAAAAGGTGGACAAAAACCAGTTGGCTGGCACAGCACAGTATTGACATTAGGAACCAGAATAAACAGCAAGTGGTAATAGGAAGTGAAAAGATATACAAGCAGTTCCCATGAGTGACAAAATATCCTGGATAACTCTGTTAAAAAACAACTTAAGAAGAAAAGTCCTTTTATTTTCTGCCTCTCTTAACCAGACTTGTTTCATGAAAACTTGGTCTGCCTCTTTTTTTTCTTTTTTCTTTTCACTCATAAATGTCTTTGGCCAATATGTTTTCTGTAGAGTATGAAGTGTTAAACATCTCAGTGAAATATTTTCCACTGCAGTACAAAATACATTTGTATTTATGAAATTTCATCAATACAGGTATATTATTCACACAGATACTTAACATGCCCACAGAAAAGCAGATCAAAAGGACTCTGGGTTGCAAAATAACCCACCCAGACACTGTGAAATGTAGGAAACTGTTTTCATCCAGCAACCAGAGACTGGCACCCTCCTGTTTTTCCATTAGAAGGTGGAACTTTATTATAAAATTGAATGCTAATTTTTTTTCCAACATAGTCTTGACAGATACAGGACTGAGTATCATAGAATCAGAGAATGGTTTGAGACAGAAAGGACCTTTAAAAGTCATCTAATCCAGCCCCTTTGCCATGGGCAGGGACACCTTTCTCTAGACCAGGTTGCTCCAAGTCCTGTCCAATATGACCTTGGACACTTCCAGTGACGGGGAAACAACAACTTCTATGTAAAATCTGTTCCAGTGTCTCACCATCCTCAAAGTAAAGAATTTCTTCCTTAGGTCAAATCTAAATTTTCCTTTTTTAACTTTAAAACCATCGTCACTTATCCTATTGTTAGAGGCCCTGGTAAAAAGTCCCTCCTGATTTTTGAATCCTGATTAGGCATCAAAAGGCTGCTCTAAGGTGTCCCCAGAGCCTTCTCTTCCCGAGAGTGAACAGCTCAGTCTCTCAGTCTTCACAGGAGAGGTGCTCCAGCCCTCAGAGCATCTTTGTGGACCTGCTCAAACAGGGCCATATCTTTCTTCTGTTAGGGGCCCCAGAGCACCAGAGCTGGTCACAGTGCTGCAGGTGGAACCCCACAAGAGCAGTTTATGTCCAGTTTTAATCCACACCTACTCCCAGGTCCTTCTTGGCAGGGCTGATCTCAGTCCCCTCACCAACCCTTCACTGATGCTGGGGACTGCCCCCACTCTGGCACTGGACCTTGTCCTGGCCATGTGGAACTTGATGAGTTTCTCCTGGGACCAGTTCCTGGACTGTGGAATGAAGATGACTTGCTGCAGTCTTATAATAGCCTACTAATTTATTCTTTTATTTTTATATTTGATAGCAGATGTATCAATGCTTTATTTACTGCTTGCTGCTCAAAGCCTGTTTCCCAAACAGAACTGTTCATTTCTAGAGCTATGTGTAAGGCTATCATTAGAACATTATTTTCTTGAGAAATGCTGTACTATAGAAGATTTTCTTGTGTACAATTTTTATTGATGAGATTGAATCCATTTCAATATGGGGATTTTTTCAGTTCACTGACAAAGTCACCAACAGCATAGAAACAATAAGTTTATTGCTTTTCAAGATCAGTTAAGTCAATTTATGAATTTAGAGGTCACTCAGTAGCAGGTCACTTAAAGACAATCAAAAGGAAGAGTGGAAGAAATAAATTAGATTTTTTTTTGGTGCCGAAACTTCTTTCAAAAAACAGCTTATGAAGCAGGTTTCATTTCAAAATGCAAGATGACAGTCCATGGAACTGCTATAATTGATAATTCCGAATCTTCCAATGATTAGGAAGAAATAGTTTGATCTCTTTCCTCTGCCTGAATTAAGTGAATACTGTATTTCTTTCTACCAGACCATTCACATTGCTCCCACAACTGCAGCTGTCGACAATATAGAGCAAAAACAGCCTAAAACTGTGGTGCTACAGAGAGAAGGACATATAAATCTTAATCTCTACTGTTTTGATGCACACACCAGGACAGATCTGCCAGCACCTCTGTAAATACAGAAAATACTGTCTATGTGGCACAGAATTGACCATCTGGGATTGTCTGGCCACCTTGGAAGTGTAAAAATTGTCACTCTCTGAGACCAAACTCATTCCCCAGTTGGAGCCAACATCTTCAGGAACACCAACAAATATCTCTAAGTGCGTTATTGTTGAGGTTGAAGTCTCTTCACTAGACATACAGGCAATAAAGATAATAAATTTTTAGCCATATATACTGTCTTTGTGTTCAAAGATGACACAGATATCCCTACAGGGTGATTCCTCCCTTCCTAAAATATTTGACGTCAGATGACACCTTTTAGGGATGCCTACACCTGAGATGAGAAATTACGTTTAAAGTATGAAAGACTAAAGCATTTTCCCCTTTTCCAGCTGAAGAAAATGTATGTTTAAAACTTCCTTTCAGCAAAGAAAACCCATGCAATGAAACATGAGGCAGACACATGGCATGGCAAAAATGAGCACAAAAGCCTCTTCAGTCCAATTTATTACTGTTTGATGTTAGAACTAATAAAAAGACTCTCTTGTGATGTGACATGCCAAGGAAACTTCATAACAGACAATGCTGTCATCCTGGAATTCTGTGTTTGCTATTTGATCAGCAGATGGTGGTGATATAATTGCCAATGACACAGAAAAGAGACCAAAACTTCAGGAACTAAGAATTTACAAACTGCAGACTTCAGTACGTGTTCAGGTGCTTTTTTTTCATTCTTCAAAAAGTGGGCTGTAATATTTCTGAAATATACATTACAAGATTGTAGTGGAAATCTGCTGAATATTTCATTTTCAATCATCTGAAGTAGTAAAGTTACAAAAGAATGCCTTTAAGCTGAAAAATGTAGTTTCACAAGCAGAACAACCCTATTTGGGAAATGACCAATGCTTTTCTTCCACTTTTGTGTTTCCAAGTGGACACTTTTAGCAGCTGGCTCTGCAGTTTTTATTTTTTAATGTTCTATAAGATCCTGCTTGCTGAATAATTCTTCCATTTGCTGGTCACATCATCTGAAAAGCATGCATTTTACTGCTGAGTGGCAGAATAGGTTTTCTCAAAGAAATTCTGGCTGCAGACAACTTTGCTGTTACTTTGGAAGCATCTACAGAAGGTCAGGTATGCAATGGACTAATTTCAGGGCTGTCTAGAACTGAACAAACTGGTTGGTTGTGGTACTTGGGAAGAACTCTTATCGTGGCATTCAAGCCTGACTATAACGCAAATACAGTTTAATTTATCTAAGTTTCATGCACTGCTGAGGGAAGAGGTTTGACATCCTTGCCTTGGAGTTGCCTCCTGCCACTGGCCACAGAGGGGAATTCAGGTGCTTGGCTTTGAATAGAAACTTCTAGAAACTTTTAGAGACATGAAACCAGGTGAGCTGCATAATGCACTAGATACAGAAATCATCAGTGGCATAATCACTTTGCCTTGGACTCAAAAATACATTGTTCTGACCAAAATGACACCCAACTATTAAGTGCTTTTTCTTGTGAGAGAACAGGTGACAGTGCAAATGCTGGTGTAGACAAAGTATCATGATTAGAAAGGCTGGGAACCTTTGTGAAATCGGATGCACAAAGAGAACAGTGAGATTTTATGTCTCTTTTGCACATTCAGGCACAGTGCTGAGGCTGCTGACTTTTTACAGCAAGCAACTCAGAGATTCTCAGCCACGGTCTCTTGGGGTACATTCACCCCCAGCACTTTCAGAGAAAGACCATAACAAATGGCAGCCAAATCCTAATAAAGATTTTAAAACTTATACTCACTCAAGCAAATCAGCTTTTTGCCCAAATATTTTTGTGAGCCTGAATTTTGGCAAATCCCAGTAGTTTCATTGCGTATCTTTTGCTACAGTAGGCATTGCCTTTAGCAAAGAATTAGACTTTTTTTTAATGTAAATTGACAATTCTAGGGCTTGATCCTCCATTAAAAACCATATTGATGAGCTCAGCAGTGTAATCATATCACATGCAAGAACTCACGTTATTGGTTTCTCCTGTTACTGTTTTCATACTGATTTCTTTTCACATTTTAGCACATACCCTTGTGCTTTATTAGAGGAAAAAGTGAACAAGGACTTCTTAATTTACCTTCTCTGTGACATTCATTACCCTGGATGGTTCTGTAACATTCTGCATTAATCCCCTAAAAACATGCCTTCCAGAAGTTCATCAGGCTTCTTTGGATCCCTTCCATTTGTGCTATATATTTTTGAGGTGAGATAATGGAGAAGGAAAGGTGTTACATAAGGCTAAGCCAGGAAAAATATGTGATGATATTATTTTAGTTTCAAGTTTGGTTTCTAGACCTTCTGTAAATGTCTTTATGTTTTGTTTGTTCAGTTGCAGCTACACAAAGAATTATCTATAAAGACTACAAGGACTTTTTCTGTAATGATTTGAGGTGCCCTCTAAGTAGTTTCCAGTGTATGTTTGCTACTTTATTAATGTTTGTTACCTTTGTCTACACAGTTGAATGTTCATCTGCTGTTATGCCACAGATACTTACTACCTATACTTATTACCTTAAGTATATCTGAAACCTCTATTTTAGTTCAACCGTAAATTGAGTTCACTTAAGTAGAGAAAAACACATGATCTGCAGAAAAGAATTGTGGATAAATATGAGGGCATTAGAAGTCAGCTCCCTCCACCAAACAGCACCAACTAGACCTAAATCTCCACTGACAAGTGTTTTTTGAAATGTTTTGTTTTGAAACTCCAGTTAAGAATGCTGCAATATTTTTGCACAGGCATTCCTGGTGTTTAATCTCTATTAATATTAAGGCAGAAGCTGAAGCTCACTGGTACTTGTTTCAGTACAGTGAGTAGGTATTTCTGTTGTTCTTTATAAAAAACAATCTGAGCATTTGAAGATTGTATTCTTTCAGTCTGTTCTTTTTCTTGAAGAGGACAACTCTATTCTCTCAACCTTCCTTCACAGAAAAATGTGGGAGTTGGTCACAGCAGTCCCGGTGATCCTGAAAATTGTAATCAGTAAATTCATTAGATCCCTCTGAAAGATCTCACACATCTATCTGACCTTTACTGACTCAGAAAGTTTCTGTGCTGTTGAAAATGTTCCAGCTTCATGCATAACACTGATAATTTATAGTCACACCACACTAAAACAAACGTACCTACAAACGTTTATGCCATGAGCAAGTAGAGAATAAGGTCCTTAAATGCATGTCTTATTTGGGTTATGTTCCTATAATGGATTCACAGAGTTAAGTTGCCTGATCCTGTTTTTTTCCCTCCTTATTACAAAACATCAGAATTTGAGGGAGAAATTGCAATGCCTTAAAATCTAGGAAGCTTCAAAACTTAGGGAATACCTGCAAATTCTGAGCTTATTCTGAGGAACTCACAAATACAAGGGCCTAAACCCACGATAGTTTTATTATTGCATTTCTCAGTTTTCTCTAATTTGTGATGTGAAGAAAATTTCCTCCGTTTTAGAGGAAATTGTTCTTGCTGCTTTGAGAACTCACTTGTGCAGCTGAATATTGAAACAACAAACACCAACTGATAAGAAAATATCTCCAATCATTGCCTTCAGGATTTTGTTGCAGGGAAAGGAAAGGTTCCCTAAGTTTCCAAGGAAGTTAGAGAAAGCAATTTGATAAAAAAAAATTACCTGTATGAGATGATCACAATAACAGTCTGAAAAACACAGCAGTCTAGAAATGCCCTTTTGCCATTCAAGGGTCTCAGTGCTTCTGCTGATTAAGGTCCGTACCTATTTGCATTTACATAAGAAAATGCACATTGGCTTCCAGTAGCTCAATTATTAATCCAACCTTTATGCTTTTTTATGTCTCATAATTACAGGAAAAGGCAAATATCCACACATGACATAGGATAAGAAATAAGACTCTAATTGGCTTTATTCATATTAGGTAGAATGTTTTCTTATACACAAGGAAAAATTGAGCTTCAGAAAAGCTTCAACAGTGCATTTAATAGTTTTAATGGTTACATCGTCTCAGTGCAGAGACTATCTTGCTTTGTCTGCTTATTCATTTAAAAGTACAAAAAAAAGGAAAATTATCCAAAAAAGTAAAATCATCTTTATCTCCATAAGTAGAAATTTAATATCAATATGCTGGAATGAAAGGCAACATCTTTCTGTTTAATCTTAGGCTATTATTTGGCAGATATGGGGAAATAGAGAGAGAGAATATCTGAAATATAACTAACCCCTGTGAATGAAGGGAAACTAAGGCTGCTTTCAGATGACTGCACAACAGAAATCGTGGAATTCATACCATGAGAAAGAGATTTACAGAATTATGTATTATTATAGGAGATATCAGTGTGTGTTCTAGATAGAGACCTCAAATTGTCTGTGCTCTGTAATGGGAAACACTGGGAGAGAGGGAAAATTGTAGCTTCCCATGTATTATTATTATTCTTTCCACTCATGTTGAAAACGTGGTTGATACTGTAAAGTAACTTTGCAGTAGTGTAAAGATATGAGCTGAGTCTGTGAGTGAGTGGGGCTGATACCTCCATTTCTACTTTAGGAAGTACCCCAGAAAACAATCCTGTGCCTCAGTTCTCTCTGATACTCACAGGCTTCTGTCCAGCATCAGGATTTAATGCTTTGAGCTCATCCCTAATTCAAACTCTGCCAGTGATAGTTTGTGAGCTCAGCATATGCCCGGTTTCCTGAGATTAAAAGCAAGCCCTTGATTTCTTCTAAACTATTTATACACTCTTTGAGCAGGCAGAAAAGTTCATCCTAAGGATTTGGACCTCTTGGCACACCTCTGCTCCATAGAGCAGGAGTTCCTGAAGCAAAGGATCCATTTTAGTGCAGTTTTGTAGAAAGGAATGAGAAAATATCAAGCAGTTTCCTTCTGCTGCCATAACGTGGGAAGAAATTTGCCCCAACAGGAACCTCCTGCCAATAATGTTTATACTGAGGCTTCTTTTCCTTCACATTACAGCCTTAACTAAGGGCTTCACCTGAGATGGGAACCCCCGTGTAGACACTGCACAAACAGAATGGATGAACAAAACTCTCCTGCTGATAGAGACAGCAGCACAGGAACACGACTTCTGCATGCGATGAAATACACATTGGCCTGGGGTCATGGGAATCTCAGGCTTAGCTGTCACCTTTTATACACCCTGAAAATTCACTCTTGCAAAGGAAAAATCGCTTCCCCAGCACCCTATAACTGAGATTTTATAAAAATAGCAGTACCATGACATTAACTTTACAGAGAGGAAACAGGAACAGAGGAAGATTTTTTTTTAATTTGCCTGCAGAATGAGTGCTTGGCACAGTAGCATAATTCTTGGAGTTATTTACAACAGTAAATAAAACAGCACTAAGTGCATTCTCTGGCCCCATGGTAGGAAGCATAGCAAAATTTAATGGTGGCTGAACTCTCTTCTCCCAGAGAACAAGGCCCAAAACTGAACACAGGATTAGAGGTGTGGCCTCACCAGTGCCCAGCACAGGGGGACAATCCCTGCCCTGGTCCTGCAGCCACACCACTGCTGGTACAGGCCAGGTGCCATTGGCCTTCTTGACCATCTGGGCACACACTAGCTCATGTTCAGCCTCTGTCACCAGCACCCCAAGGTCCTTTTCTGTCATGCAGCTGCTCCAGCCACTCAGCCTACTGCCTGGAATTCTACAGGGCATTGTTGTGGCCGAAGTGCAAGGTCCTGCATTTGGCCTTGTCGATCCTCAGACCACTGGCCTTGGTCCATCCATCCAGCCTGTCCAGATCCCCTGCAGAGCCTTCCTGCCCTCCAGCAGATCAACACTGCCACCCAACTTCGTGTTGTCCCCAAACTGAGGGTGCCTTCATCCCCTCATCCAGATCATTAATAAAGAGATTAAACAGAGCTGGGCCCAGAACTGTTCCCCTGGAGAACACCAGTTGTGACACTCCACCAGCAGGATGTGTCTCCATTCCCCACTGCTCCCTGGGCCTGGCCATCCAGCCAGTTTTTCACCCAGCAAACTGTGCACCCATCCAAGCCACGAGCAGCCAGTTTCTCCAGGAGAACACCTGGGGAAACCGTGTCCAGTATCATGCTGTACTGCCAGACTAGGAAAATTTAACTTGAATCGTAACTCTTGTTTACTCAAATTTCTTGTCTGAGGAACGTAACAAATCTTGGAAGGGGTACTTGGACATTCAAACCCCACAGTACTGCCATGAAGTCTTAGCTGACAAAACATGAAGCTAATGAATTGATTAATGCTGTTATCAGAGTGGGCTTACCCTTAGAAAATTCAACAGATCAGGGCACTAATTTTATGTCTTCTCTGCTAAATGAGGTGTGCAAGCTGTTAAAAATTCCCCCATCACACAGAGTTTCGTATCAGCCAGAAACAGATGGGCTTGTAGAATACTTTAATCAAACACTTAAGCAGATGCTAAGAAAATTCATCAGCAGTGAACCAAAACATTGGGATAAATTGTTACCTTTTGTTTAGTTTGTCTATTGGGAGGTCTCTTAATCATCAGTTGGTTGTTCCCCATACCTTTCCAAAAATACTCAAGAGGCAGACGGTCTGAATTTGTGTTGTTTGCAAATTATCTGACATTTGGCAGCATCGCATTTTCACCCAGATAACATCCTTCATAATTATATTGTTCAAACATGTAAATCAAGGCCCCGATCCTGCAGATAGATCGACACAACTGGAAGGATACAACATGTACGTGAATGACAGCAATAGTTCCAAACTGGCGATTTTTATGAAATATTGAGGCTGTAGATGGATGAAGCTGAACAATTCTCAAAACCAAAGCAGTGACATTGAGACAAAGGTAATTATTGGTCTGATTTATGCTCCTCACAATCAACAACAGATTCCCTGCAAAAATTTAGAGTAGTGTTAGGACAGGGAGCACACAGATTTGCACTTATTGCTGTATCATGTGTGTTCATTTCCCAGGTCTTAAAATTTTTCAGCAGATCTGGGATAAGTCACTCATGGCTAACAGACAACAAAACATTTTTATGTTCAAGGTTGCTGGTTTGGGGTTTGACACCTGGGCCTGAACAGACCTCACAGCGACACACTCAGACTGCTTTTGGGCCTGGAAACATAAAGTTTCATGACAATCTTTTTGGTGGCTCAGGTTCTTTCTCTGCTGGGTGGCTCAGGTTCTTTCTCATGCTGCTGGGCGGTAGAATGTCATTCCATTGAGCTATAATATCAAGCAGAGAAACAGTGTTACTGTATTTTGCATTACTAACAAGACATGAAATATAGCTAGATCTTTCAATTCAGCTATTTAATTTTCAGTAATGCACTGTATTTTACTACTCAGGAAGCTACCCAGCCACTGTGAGAAAGTTTAGATGATGATTAAAATGTCTGTAGAAATACCAATGAAACAGTGTCAAGGAAAAACTTAATATATATGTATACACACACACATATGGTCTTTAAGAGGCCCAGTTCTGTTGAAAATTATGGAAATGTAAAAAACTAAGATTTGGCTCTGTGAATTCTCCAAGAATATATCAAGTTAGAGTAACGTGATGTATAGTTCAAATTATTCTTTGCCTACCAAAGGTTTTTGGCAAGGCTCATAAAAATGTTGGTCACCATAAAAATATCACAAGGATATTTTGTGACTATAAGAAGAAAATTTGTTCTATATTGCTCTAGGACAAACCTTTCAATTTTCATTCCCTACCCAAAGAGAAACCCTGCCAACTTTTTTCTTTTACAAACATCACATTTTTTTTTGTTAGAATTTACATCTAATTAAGTTTAGCTCCAAACTGTTGTAGAGAAATTAGAAGAAACAAGAACTTCCTCTCAGTTTTATTGTCTCTTGCAAAATATTGGAAGAGACAGGGAAGCAAATGGAGGAGAAGAAGGAATAACTGCTCATTCAGCAAATATTCATGAATGAGTCACGGATACTTAAGGTTACCATGAAATTCTGGTTTTTGGCACACAGCTAAAAATAAATGGAAACTAAAAGCAAAGCAAATATCATGTAAGATTGGGTCATCAGGATAATAAATCTGAAGCCAAGTTTTGAAAGGAGATTTGGCACATTTCAATGCACGTTGGTAATGAAAGAGTGAAAAAAAAATTAAACTCTAGATACCTTTCAGAAAATGTAAAACCCAGCATCTTTCAGATTCAACTATTTTCTTCGCCTCCTATTTCTTAATTCTGTGAAAGAAGTATGCTGTATTGAGAATACCTATTTTGTCTCATTTCTTTTTCTATGTTTCCTTGCTTGAGGTTTTCCTGTCCTCAATACTTTCTCATGCTAAATATTTGAACTCACTTTAAAAGATCACAGGAGTTGCTTCTATTTTCATTCTCTCCTTGCTTCATTCCATTATTTAGTGTTATCAGGTTAAATAGAATTTTTTGGAGGGGGGTTTGATAGTCAAGAAGAAAAAGTGGTAGGGGAAAAAAGGAACAAAAACTTGTATGTAACAGAATTGTGTCTACCTCAAAAAGGTTGCATAAGAATGTGTGATAAAAACTATCTTTGCTTCTTACTAAGGAATAAAATTACTCTCACAGGACTTTTGAGCAGCTCTACATCCTGCTGTGAAGAGCTTAGGGCAGCTCTTGGGGGTGCAGCCCAGAGAAAAGCTCCTTGCAACTTGCTGCTGCTTTTGAGCTGGGTATTATTTTGTTTGAGCAGCAGCTCCACAGCCTGATTCTGCTCTCTCTAGGCTAGGAGGAGTCTGCTGTGGCTCTCCATTTCTCTGGAGATGACATGGAAATGGATCTTGGATCTGTTGTGCAACATCTCTTCTGCAATGTCCAGGGGAACTGCCTGTGAAAATGGCTGTGTTCAGTCTGTCCCTTCTCCTAACTGCGTGATTGGGAAATTTTAAAAGAAAAATGGTAAAAAATGATCTTTCACGAGACAAATTTAGTCCTTTCATCTATGTGCAAATGACTTGTCACGGTAGGTCAGTTATTTGCAATTATTTGACTGCAACGATTTAGCTGAACTAAATCTTGACCATGCAGGAGAACAGTGACTTAACTGTCTTTCTGCCATCAAAATTGTTTTCTTAGTCCTGAGTGTTATCTTTTTATTTTGTCCCTTTTACGCAAAACTATCCTTGCATGAAAGTTTCAGTATGAGGAACCTTGTCCACCAATATTAAACTCGCAAAGAGCTAAAAGCACAGGAGATATCCTTCTATAACAGTGTTCATTCCAACACAGAGAATAAGAAATGAGACCTAACCTGCACTTCCTGACAGCTTCCCAAACTCTCCATCACTCAGTAGATAATTCCAGATAATTCCACATGGCATAAATTAGGGCACAGGATAACAGTCACTTGTAGACCCATCCATCCCTCCCTGTCTCACTGCATTCTTATGTTGTGATTGGATCATGAGGGAGGCAGAGGAAGTTCTTCACGTATCTTTCAAAATGGGATTATATTCTGTGTTAAATTACCAGGGAGAAATCAGAACTGTTCCCTGAGAGCTGGAGACATGTTCAGTCCAGAAGTTATTTGTACTCTTGAACAGTGAAGAAAAATAACCACAATGAGCACGATTCACCTCAGGGTCAGGATAACTTCTCTATTGTCCATCATTGCCACAAAAGTGATTTTCCAAATTAAATTCTAGAAACTGTTGTTAAAAGATATTTTTTTATTTCTCTACAGGGAATTCTCTGGCCAATGTTATGCAGTAGCTGAGAGGATGAACTATTACAGGAGTCCTTTACATGACCCTGTTCAGTTCATCCAGGAAAAAGCAGTAATCAGACGTATTGAAAAGGTTGGATTTGTAGGTAAATCAAGCCACACATTTGTTTTCTAAATTTTCATCCTGTTTACCTCTTTCCTCCTTGCACGTGTGAATGCTGTGTTCAGCAGAGCTGGGTTTATTACTCTTCTCCATGCCATATTCCTGTTTGCCTAAGAGGCTCTTGCCTTCATTCTGGATAATCCAG
This sequence comes from Gymnorhina tibicen, assembly GCA_013399875.1. Classification (NCBI taxonomy): domain Eukaryota; kingdom Metazoa; phylum Chordata; class Aves; order Passeriformes; family Artamidae; genus Gymnorhina; species Gymnorhina tibicen. The sequence goes on along the minus strand of VXAZ01009805.1, from coordinate 386,695 downwards.
TTGGACTTCTTAGGCATCCTACTCTCACAATGCTAAACTTTTAAAATACACAACTCAGCAGGCAAAGGAAAGAAACAGAAAAAAATCTGAAGTTCTTGACTCCTTGCTTTTATTGCAAGTCAAAGGCTTTAATTTTAAATTTTGGAAAAGTTATCTTTATTGTTTATCTTAAGTGTTGCTTCCAGATTAATATCTAATTTAAGAGCAGCTATCATTTTCCCTTTGTTGAAATTTTTTTTCATAATAACAGCCTCAAAGCAGCTAAAAATATCCTTGTGATACAGTGCAATAAATGTTTGCAGATATGAATCCCATATATAGTTTATGGTGATTAAAACATGAAATAGGAGTTGGTATTCGGTCTTTGAGAGTTTTGCTGTAATTTGAAGCAGGCAGACTTAACAGCAAATAATTATATTTATGTCCTTTTTACATCAGGGCTTCAAACTGTGATGGGGATAACTATAATTTTTTCAAAAGGATACTTAGAAGATATCAGAAATTAGGTTTTCCTCCTCTTTACTGTGTGTTTCATTAATTATTCTGACCAACACTCTAGCAAAGAAGGGGCTGAGATTGTCAATGGATACTGATGTGTTTCCATGAGAAGAGAAAACATGAGGGCATCTGTCTTTCACAGGTTATCTATATTTTTTTTCCCTGAAGCAGCATAAACACAAAAACATTAAATGTGTTGTTTAAATTATAAAGACTGCACTAGATTATTATATAAGTTTAAAACATGCACTAGACGCTTATAAATCATATTTTTTGGTTTATCTTTTGGTCGTGATTTTTTGATTTGTCATGGTTTTGGTTTGCTAGGATTTTGGGGTTTTTTAATTTGATTGTTGGTTGGGGTTTTTTTGGTTGGTTGGCTTTTGCTGTTGTCATTTTTTTGAGGCTTTTTAAGGAAAAAACCCATACACATGCCTCAAAGAAGAACCCAAAGGATCTGTGCCAGCTGTGATCTCAGGAGAGCCCTAAGCATGCCCATCAATCTGTATCTACTTCAGGCTGTAACCAGCTATAAAATACACTATACAGGGAAGATTTTTCTCTCACTAAGCCATTCTTAAATAGTCCCAGAGAAGCCTAATCAAAAGCTACCACAGCTTTCTTCCATAAACATTCTGAAATATAAAGTGATTTCATTATTCATCTATGCAACTTTTACTTCATACTGAGATGGAGTAGAAAACCTTGCATAGACAGACAATTAAATGTGATTACCCTAAAATTTTTGATTAATGCCTTTCAGATTTGTCATTTGACTGTGGAAATTTATATCTTGGTTAACAGGTCCAGTTTGAACATATATTTGGTATCCAGTGGAACAAACCATAATTTCAGGCAGAAGGGTTCTGTTGTTTTGCCAGGTAAATGCACCTGAACTTGTCTGTCCTTTTCCACAGTGTAGTGATAAGTGGGTATGGCTTTATAGGGAGAAATTAAAAAAAAAAATACTAAAAGAAACCTTTTCCTGGCTGCAGTCACCACACAAAGCAGCTACTTGTGCTGAGGGCTCCATGCCATGAATCCAACTCACTGGAAGGTGGTGGGAGTTTTTCAGGCACTGCCAGACAGCGTTGGCGTGGCCCCAAAACCCCACACTTGTGGTGCTTAAAAATACTTTGAACAAGGAGAGGATTATGGCAAGAGCTTTTTTAGACTGAGTCCAACCAACTCAAGCTATGCTAAGGGAGTCAGTTATTTCCCTCATCCTGAGCCTTTGCTCAGGATAAAAAGAGAGACACACACAGCCCTGGAAGGGCAAAGTAGGAAAGTTTTAATTCTCCGTGATACACTTCACAGTGTCTCACAGAAAGCTCCAGTCAACACTAGCTCTAACCTGTGACTTTCCATCTATTTTTATTGTTATATAAAACTAATACCAACATTTAAATACAAATCTCAAACATAAAGTTATTGACCATTTAAATATAAATAGGTCAAACCAAAAGGAATAAAGCTAAATAGGTTGGTTGGTTTGTTTTTTTAAATGATGCCAACATGAATTTGAAGTAATTTACAATAATGTTGAATGGGTTTAATAAGCATGTTATAATCAAAAATTTCAATCTCAATTAAATTTATTTTTCCAAAAGACAACTGTACACCTAAAGGAAAGCAAACACGAACTTACCATCTCAAAGATGAACATATGTGGAATTTAGGGACATGGTTTATTGGTGAATGCAGCAGTGCTGGGTTAATGGTTGGACTCAATGATTTAAAAGATCTTTTCCAACCTTAATGATTCTATGGTTTTATATCTTTGGACACGTAAGATACTCCAACGAGAGAACAGACTATTATACTCTCTTTCTTCCAAATACTGTGCTCTTGGAAATTTTTTAATATATTTTTCAGCTTTCTTTCTCTCACAGTTTTCTCAAAGGTTATAAAATCACATTGACAGTAGTGTTTATTTTAATGGACATCCACACAGAACAAAACTGGTCCAAATTCTCTGGGAATAGCTTTATCAGTACATCCAAAACCACTGGAGGAAATAGCCCCTATAAGGAAAAGGAAAAATTCTTGTTCATTTAAGAGTCTCTGTTCATCATGATAGAGAGAAAAACAGCCACAATATCAGCTTTCAAGACACAGCCATTAGAAACTGGTAAAACGCGTTTTGATGGATGGATTTATTTTAGGGTAACTTGTCAAGAAGTCAAAATCCTATAAGATCAGGCTGATTTTTCATGTGCCAATTTTGGCTGCAGATCATCAACATCTGGAAAGTTTTATATGGGGTTTGTTGGGAGTTTTTCCTCTCAGGAGATCCTCTTGCAACTAATCTGGAATCTGGTTCAGGAGACAGTCTGAGTTATTTTTAAAATATAAATAATTCATAGTTGTTGTCTTCATTGGGTTTTTTTTGGGGGGGGCAGGGGCTATTTATTTCTGATAACCTTTTACCCAGGCAATTGCAGTAAAGAGTGATCAATAAGCACAATAATTATTAGAACTGCAATTGGTGCTACCAGGTCATATCTTCTCCTGTACAAAAAACCCATGAAATTTTAGTGTGGGAGTATGCCAGACTTTTCGGCAAGGTAGATTCACTCCATTCCCACAGAAACAACTGGTTTTTATGACAAATTAATTAGTTCAAGTCTGAGGTGCACTGGGTGATTTTAGGGTGCATCACTCTGTGGCTCGCTGTGCTATCAGGTCCATTGTGAAAAAGGCTGTGTGTAGGCAGATAAATGAAGAAGTAGAGTTTTTGTTAAAAATTTCATAAATGTCTGCCATTTACCACTTCATTGACAGGTTGAAGGGAATAGCTGCAAAAACTGAGCTTAACAATATTTCAGTACATGTTGCTGGCTCATTCACCCCCTGCCATGTTCAATACTGCAGTTTTAGAAGTTCAGGGTGCCAGAAGCAGATTAACAAACTTCATGTTGAACCTATACAGCCTTGCTTATTGGCTTACAAACAAAAGCCTATTATTAAATCCAGAACTAGCATCATTGCCAAAAGCAAAAGTGAATGATCTGAGATGGAGAAGACAAAGAATTCTGAAAGTTAAGAGTTCCTATGGCAACACTGACTTGGACAACCTGCCACAAAAATGAACAGTTTCTCCATTCCTTTATTGTGGGAGGTGCGGGTAGGGAGAACACTGCTGGAATAAACACGGTCAAACACCCATGGCCCATGTGATCAAATATACTTTGATATCACACACAAGCCTATCAAGCCCAGGTTTTTGAGCACATTCAGAAAAGATATGAATAAGAAGCACACAGTTAAGTACTAATGGACAGATTCTGTGCATTATCCTCTCACGGAGTATAAATCAGTTTATACACACACAACATCCAGCTTAGTACATTTACTTACCATCCAATTCCTACACTGGTTTTATTTTATTTTAAGAGATGCTTTTACTATCAGATATAGAATTTGCTCTGTTCTTTTAATCTCATTTACTTTGTTTCTCAGGAGGATTCTTTCCTGAAAATCAGCACGCAGAAAATATTTGAGAGGTGTTTACCTCCATGTAATAAATTACTTCCTGTTTCTGAGGTGTGTTGCAGTGTAAACCAAGAATAGAAGCCTCTTTACCAGGTATTTGAATCAAAACCTTGCAGCACTGATATATCTCCAGCAAGAAAATGGTCTCCACGATCCCAAAGTTCTGCTAAGGTTCTTAGAGAGAAGTCTGTATGCACAGCTTGAGACAGGCATGGAAATATTTACCAGGTGTGATAAAAAGCATCTGAATGCCAAATATTTTACAACTGTAATTTCAAGGCACACTGTGTAAGTCTTGTCACCTGTACACCTTTGCTTAAATCTTCCCTCAGCATTTTCTCTGTTCATGTCACCAAGACAGTTCCAGAATTTTAATTTTAAAACATTTTCCATTCCAATTGTGTGGTTCTTGCAAAGATCTGAAAACCTGCTCATTTGCCAGCATGCTTTGCATCCCGGGATGCTCTAATTCTACAAAATTTTGGGAACACGTTGACCTTGAAATTTAAGACGAAACCTCACAGCACGTATTAAAAGATCTTGTTATTAAGCCACAGATGTGATAATTCACACAAACTTTGCCTGTTTTAAGTGACCCATTATGATGTACATCCACATTTTAATATTGTAACATCCCTTTTCCATAGGCACCTTCACTCCCAGAGCCAATATTCCACACTTAAACTGTTCAAATAGCAGGACCTTGTCTCCCAGTAGAAAATCATCTCTGCAGTATTTTGTCACAATTCTTTGAGGCGAGTGAAAAACTGTAATCCGACAGGAAAATGAGTTGTAAAACATCATACCTGGGATTGTTATACCTTCTCCAAAGGATTATTTCTGCAGGATTAAACTAAGGCTACTGAAGTACAGCAGTACTGAATCTTGACTTCTATCAGCTGAGGACCCGGCTCTTTTCCCTGAGGTTTTCCCTCTCCTTCCCAGAGCTGTCAGCTGAAATCAGATAGCAATTCCAAGAGCACTACTGACTTGTTAGCAAATGAGCAATAGCCCAGCACTGTAACTCCTGCCAGTGACTGCCAAGAAGAGGAACTTACGTTTTCTTGTATATTAGTAAGTCCTGAGATCAATGGCCAGCCGACCTTCAATGTCTATGAAAATTGTCCCTGCATGGATGAAAGACCTACATGGTATTTCTGGGTGTGAGAGAGTCAATTTAAGAGCAAACTAATCTTCCTCCACTGCTTGTCTGCAATGGCCCTTGTGGTCTCTTTGTGAGCCAGGAGGGGGGAAATTTTAATATTTTACAGGTGGAATGCATTTCAGAGTATCCTCAGAACTGCATGCATATTATCTCAACAGAACCCATCTTTTACAGACAGGCAGAGAGTCCTTTCTTGATAGGTCACAAAAATCATCCTGACACAAGCACACAGGATTTGCAGACAGCTGGAACTCAAGTAGTTTGAAGTGCATATGCAGACAGGCTTGGACGGACAAAGCTTTAAAGTTGTTCTCAGAACCAGGCTACACCACTGGAAGCACTGCTTCCAAAACATCGCTTCAGGCAAGGTAAGTAAATGATACACCCGTTTAAAATGTCTTTCTTGCATGGAAGTGTCTATTTTCCTTTCTCTAAAGGATTACAATCTGCAAGGTAAAGTTTACAGAGACAATCCTTAAAAGCACCACATGGTTTATGATTTAGATTGAGAGACTCAACACAAGAAATACAAAACAAGGAGGAAGAAAGCGTGCCCTTCTTGGTGAGACAAGTGGTTTTAAGAAATGCAAATAAACAATTTCAAAGCTTTTTATTGTCTGAAGTGTCTTTTAGACTGTTCAAATGGTAAAATCTCGTACCACTCCTTGAAATGTTAGAGGTACTAAGTGTTAAGATATAGAGATCACATTAGATATGCAGGTCTAGCTACCTTACTCTTCTAACAGTGTCAGATATTGAAACAACTTTTGCCCTTAATATGTTAATATTCTTCAGCAACATGAGCATGGATATAATCCCACTTTCTTTTGTATCTCTCCTCTCTTCCTGGGCTTTGCTGGCCCCATGCATTTTGGGAGGAGACTGTAATACTAACAATCATCTCAAAGAAAATCTGCTACAGCCACTTCCAGTTGGTGCAGAGGTAGTTTGAGGTACAATGTGTTTCTTCAAAAGCAATCCTGTATTGTAGGACAAAACCCTTTAGGGAGACCTGTAAACCCTTTGGAACTGCCCTCCAATGTCATTTAGCTTCTCAGTACCTCTCCAAGTCCTTGTAGAAGTACAAGGCTGATCAAAGGCACAGGATGGTATAAGCATGATGAGTGTATAATAGACCAGCTCTTTTCAGCCTGGAAAAAAAAGATGAGTGAAGAAGTACATGACAGATGCCATCAGTGGCACATAAAAGATAAAAAGATAACAAGTCATTCATTGTCTCTTTCAATGGAATGAAATATAAAGCAGGCAGATCCAAAATAAGCCTGCATTTTCAAAGTGGAGGGTTAAAAGAGTACTCCTTGCCACAGGCAGGTGTGCATCAAACTTTTAGAAGTATTGAAAAGGCAACTGATGAAGTTGAAGATATTAATAAAATAAATAATTCACAGTGGGCTATTAAGTAAAGGCACTTCTGCTGTTTAGAAGGACTCTGAACAGAAATTTCATCAAGCTGGGAGAAAACTCTCCAGAAAAGGATCATAGCTGAGTTTTCCCACTCCTATACTTCATTCCACTTACCAAATATTGGTCATGCTGTGTGACAGAATACAAGGTTAGATGCACATTTCCTCTGATGCTCTATAGACATTCCCTTAGTACAACTGTGTGGAAAAGTACCCCATCCTGTCCGGAAAATATAACCATATTTTCATGTAAGGAATAGATTTTTCTGAATGCTTTGCAAACTCATTTGACGTATGAAATATTACTAAAGCATGCTCATTGATAAAGAGGTACACACTCCTTTTCCCATTTTGTCCTTGTGTAGATTCTGTATGAGAAAAACCTGACCAGACACTTTGTACAGTTAAAACAAGATTATTCAGGACCTGGAAATATAGTCTCTTAATCCAGTGAAGAGATTTGGTGATAGACTTGTAAACTTGGTTAAGAGTTTCTTTTCTATTGTAATGATGTACAATTCCTAATCCCAGAGGATGGCAGAACCAACAGTAACTTCCTAATTTCTACCTTTAAACCAGACAGGTGTTTGCAATGTACCAGAGACCCTCAACAAAGCGTTCCATCAGATGTTACCACAACATTTAACAGGTTTGTTGTCACACACTACTGGTACCACTCAGCAACTAGATTAGCAGGCTGAGGGAATACTTTTGGTCCTGTCACTCATTCTTGCTTAAAAAATGTTGCAAAGGAACCCCCAAAATAAGATTGAAGAGGTCTGATGTTGAAAACTGAAAGCACAGAATGAAACACCATCCCTACTTATTCCAGTGTGCCACTATTTTCAAAAGACATAAAATACACTTCGAAATTCAATTAGAATTCGCTGACATTAAACAAAGTTACAGTTCACTGAGATCAAGTAAATCTCATTTCTTAGTGAAAAGAGCCCAAGATCTTGTATTTTTCCTTTATCAAAATCTAGAACTTTTTAGATCTACCTCAGGACTGTCAAAATTATTTGAGGTGAGAAGTGCAGGAGAATACCAGTACCAATTGCTCCTTTTTGCTCGTTTTTTCCCCAGTTCTCTAAGTGGCTTTATCTAGAGTAAGTCAATATTGGGTTAGATTATACACAAGTAATTTTAAAAAAATGTTTACTATTAAATAATTTTTTTCTTCCTATTTCCTGGCCCAGGAACTGTTTATGTTATTTGGTTTCCTGCAGGACAGGTGGAATTCAAATAATGGCTAAGGTGGAGGCACAGTCACTGCACGGTAATATGGTTTTTCTTGTGAATGTAAGTTAAATAACTATCACCTCTATCCTACACAACAAACTCTGCTGGCAGAGCCATTGCTCAGTGATGGAACTGAATGTCTTTTAAGTGGTTAATCTTTAAAGTAAGTTCTTCAGCATTCAAAATACATAACTGGTAAAACTGTACTCATCTTGTAAATAAAATTGGGTCACAAGTCATAATGTCCCTTATGTCTTAAAAAGTCCTCTACTTACATGATAACTGCGCACAGACTAGATTTATCCTGCTTTAAAAAGAGTACCAGGACCCTGGAAACTTTAGCTCAAGGATAGTGTCATTACAGAATTCAACAGTGCTGATACCAACCTTAATATGTCTTATTGTTATGTGTCAGAGGAAAATTTCCCCACATGGCAAAAAAACCATTCACGTATTTCCATTTTTCAGTGGAGGACGTTGTTCAAATAGGTGTCCAGCTACAGAAAGTGCTAGCAAATTATTTAACAAATTGCTGTGAATGTGCATCTGAGGAGTTCTCAATGTCACATACTCAGAACGTGAACCAGTAAGTGATAAAATTATTGGACCTAATAAAGAAGCATTAGTTGAATTTCCATGAGCCAAACTGCAGGAGGATAAATCATCGTGAGGTACCCTTTGGCTTGAAGAACATCTTCAGTTTATGAACTGTCCAGCTATCAACTCAAAGCTAGCTCTTCAGGCACCCTTAAGTTGGATATTGGAAATTACAGACCTGCTCTTTAAAAATGACTGTGTTTGCATGTGCCTGACTTAAAGCACCTCAGAGAATTCTGATGAGAAGGAGGGAGTTTATTCTTCTCAACATCTTGTATTGTAAAAATAAAACTTAGGCCCAAATGGCTGCCTACAACATTTTTCAGCATTACAGTAATGACAGAAACTACCAGAATCTAACTTATCTGTGTTGCTATCGTGAAGGCCAAAAACTTTGGAGACCTTGGAATAATTTCTCATATTTCTACTCCCTCTTCTCTCTCAGTTTTCCTCCCATTTCTCCTCTTGCTCTTTTGATGAATCTTTATTTAATAGTTGAGGAGTGAGCAGAGCACCATGCAAAGTTTTAAGTTTCTGCATAAAAATACAGAAAAAAGTCACACACAACCAGTTCTATGCTCCCTGAAAAAACCCAAAATAACAAATTTCAGCCTAGTGTGTCCCTGGACAAAAACTTGATGGTTTCATGTTCATACATCGTGCATGGACCAGTCTTATTTATTAGCAGACAGGTAGATTCCTGCATTACAGTTGAAGTGACAATTCCCTTAGCATTCAAAGCAGATAATTATGGAATTAGCTGACAATAGAGTTCATGTTTATATGCATGGGATGCATCTACACCTATAACTATGTCATGATCTACAACATCAGTTAATGTGAAAATTATGCATTTAGATTTAACACTATGTAAATGCCAGATAGGTGGAATGGAAAAGTCCATTTAGCTTTTTAAGTACAGCCTCCAAAGGCAGTTTAGAATTTTTAGTTAACAACTACATTAATAATTTTTTCTTTTATTATTGAAATGGGTAGAAAAAGCCATTTGACACTTTGAATACAAGGAGCAATTCCACCTGCTCTCCACTCTTTGCTTTTATTGCAAAAGGCTGTGCTTTTATTGCAAAGCTATTTACTACAAATAGCCTTGCTATAACATCCTGTGTTAGTATCTTTGCTTATAAATAACCAAGGATGTTCCTGTCACTACATTAACTACCATTCTCTGACCCTGAAGGGTTGAAAGTCTTTCCAAGACGAAGTATTTTTCTTTGTATGGAAATTATAACACCACCTTGAAAGAAAGAAAAACATACTCCTCTGGACTAACTTGCCTCATCATATTATCCTAAAAAACACACCAAACAGTCACACAATTTCTATCCTGATCTTAAAACATAACTGGTTATAGGAGTTTGCCTATAGGAGAATTTTCAGAGTATGGGGTTTAAATAATTCTTGCAACCAATTCTGTCAGCTGTAGAAGCACAGATGAATGAGCCAAGATGTCACATTCCCAGGTTTGGCAGCTGCTAATAAACCTGTGGGATTTCCATTATTCAGGTGCATATCTGCACAGACAGCCACAATTGTGATGCAGTTCCTCTCACTCATTAAAATCTGTGAGTGAAGGAAACAAAATGTCGAGGTCTAAACCAGCCCATAAGCCAAAGTTTAAAATGGACGCTGTGAGAATATTTCTGAAATAAAAATAAGCTACAGTAGAAGTGTCTATTGCAGGATTAATAGTAAATTAATATTAATAAAAACTAATTGTCTATTGGACATGAGTGGAGCTGCAACATGAATGAAAAGGGTTCTAGTAAGGAAAATAATCGAGTAAGGAGCATTCTGGCTAATGCACCTCAGACACAAAGGAAGGGTCAGGGGAAGCTGATCTGCCATCTGTGCCAGTCTCAGCCATTAGGCCACCTGGTCACCAGCAGAGTAAGATTGTTTTACTCTTAAATCAGTCTTAGCTTGGTTATTCTGAATGATTTTTGTATGAATGTATCAAAATAATTTAATGCAGAATGCCCTGGTATTTCACCACTGTTTGCTCCAATGAGCGCAGCCATTTAGGGACCCTACAATAACCTACTGCTGCTGTCACTGGGTTTTCCTCTAGAACTTACAGAGGCAAAAGTGGGTTTGGGTTATTTAGGCAAAAATAGTGATTGTATAATGTGAGTGCTAGATTTCTCAGCTGGAGAGAAAAGTCCTGGGAACACAGTCATCTACCAGTGTGATTTACCTGATGATTAATTCATGGAACATGGATATTTATGAAAAAAAAAAACCACCTTTCTAGTAAAAAATGAAAAGAAAAAAAAAAACCTCAGCTGGTATCTTAACTTCTAAATCATATGAATTTTAACTTGAATACATGCAAATGAATATTTTTTTGCAATATTTCTTTAAAAAACTCTGCAATTCCCTGTTTACATGCACACATGGATGGGCATCCTCAAGACAAATAAAACATATTCCGTTTCATTCATTTATATATTTTATATAATCCCCCAACTTTTATTTTCAGTTAATGGACAGCAAATCCACATCTTTTTGTACTTATGCTAGTGCATAAATAAAATAGTTCCTACTTAGAATTCCAATTCCTAGAGATTTAAAGAATTCCCTTCCCAAATAACCTTGATTTCAAGGCAGTTGAATTCAACCTAGGGTTATAAAACATGCATTATTTATTTTGACTGCTAAATGTGATTTAATCTGTTTATAAAGGGGGAATTCAATTTTATTTAACTTTTCTTAACAAAGACCTCTGTGCTGCAAAATGTTCTACGTTGAAATTGTCACCCTTGCCTCTTAAAGAGAATCCAGAGAGAGAAAAACCCCTCAGACATAACAGCAGTCATATATCATTTATTGTTGGGCTTTATAATCATATTTTCTAACCGTTATTAATTTGTAATTAAGAAGCAATGAGCAAAAATTATTGCAAGGTTTCATTTCTGCCCCAATTAACATTTTGGATCTTGCTTTGGGGTCTTCATTACAAGCAAGCTGTCAAACTAAATGATGTAGCAAGTTATCTATATTTAGCAACCTATAATTTTAGCTTGTGTTTTACTGGTTGAAAACACGAGCAACTGACATCACTGCAGACAACAGGAAAGAAGGGTGAACTAATATAAAAATCCCCAATAGCATGCATTAATCTTCTGTGACTAAAACCCTCTGCCTGGCCTTTATTTAAAAAGAGAAAGATGTCCAAACTGATTAAACCTAGAGGCAAGGCTATTCTGCATATATCTTGTAAAAAGCCCCAAGCTGCCCTAAACTTTAGTCTAAAATTTAGCTGTGATCGAATTCTTCTTAGATAGTCATGTCACCAGCTTGGAATTCTTCCAATTTTATTTCTCAAAATCTGGTAAACTTGGAGTCCAGTTTTCATAAATGAGAAGCGTGCTTGAGTTTACCTGATTTCATCAGATGTTCTTAAATTTTTCTAGAAAACCGGGTTCTGCTTACATTACTGAGTTCAGTGGAGCTTTGCTGTTAGAAATAAGCCATTGTACACATCTGCTCTGAGTGGACAATGTCACACCAGGAGCACATTCTAGCATTAATTCTAACATTAACTGGCTATTCGTTAAGCTTAGCTTTGCCATCAATTAAGTTTATTTTTACCCAGGTATCCTCCAACGCATTCAGAGGCCCAGCCACATATCTCATTGCTTTAGGCCTTATTCCTACAACTTCTGAAGTACAAAAGAGCTCACAAATATATGGTGGGTAAAACACAGGCAGAAAACAATCAGAGAAACTTTGATGCCCAAGAAGCTCAAAAATCTGTGCAGAGGTTAAAAGCAACTGTTAAGATCTGGAAAAATCAATTCTAGTCTGATTCATCTGAAGTTACTGCAAGCTCCAAATACAGAATTAAAGACTACATCTGTACTCAACATTTTCCCAAGCTGCTGAAAGGCTTTAGGTGGTCAATGAAATTCCCATCATAATTTTCCCTCAGAACTGACTCAGTTTGGAAGTAAGTTTGAAGCCTCATTTCTGATAACAAGGACCACACTTTAGACCAAGTGTTGCATTATCGTTATTCCAAACAAGAAGAAATCATTACATTTAAGATACTAATAAGAGTCAGAAATCTTCATCGGGTCAATAGCAGGACATAGCACTACTCAGTGTGGCTCACTGAGCACAAAAGTGTCTTACTGTGAAGTGACTGATTAGCATAAAAAAGAAATTAGAATTCTTACTGGTTGGGATATTTTTGAGGTGGAATCTGACTTCTCTGTCCAACTGGAGACAGAATATATCCACCTTTGATATCAAAGAATCATCAGAAAAATGCTGCTAAATGTAGGATTAATGTTGAAACTGCTTTTTCCATTATGACTTCCAACTAGTATAAGTTGACAGACACATGGGAGATATCCAGGGTTTTTCCAAATACTAATTTTAATACTTTGTAATAGAATTGTTTATGTGAGATGTTGACATAATTGCTTGAAGATACAAATTAAGAAGTTATTTCCTAAGCTGTGCAGAATTGAAATCCCATGGCGTAAAAGTAGAAGTAAATAAATACCACAATATATTGTGTAGAACATTTTAATGCACTATGTATCCCATAAATCAGAAGAAATGCACTACTTCCCTTACTTCCCTGGATCTATGCCTACAGAAGACAGCGTTACCTAAGGTACAATCCTGTCCTGAACTTAATCCTTTGTATTTTATCTCTATAGGTCTCACCAAGTGTATGAAATAAGACATTGAATCTTACTGGGGATGATGGGGGGGAAAAAAGCTTAAAAGCTAGAACTGGATAAAGCTGAATCAAGCCAATGAGCATGATAAAATCTGCTTGAAGTCAAAGTGCCTTTGCCAGCCTTTCTGGCAGCTTAATATTCCAAATACTCAAAGTTGGATCCTTAGAAATATGTAGAAAATGTCTCCTGTCCGTAGTCAGACTTCTCAGAGAAAAGTTGTTTCTTTTTTATAGAAGTAATGTTTAACTCTCTTGATCTACCTGGTTGCAAGGATCTGAACATCTCTTCATAGCAGCTTTGTGAGATTTTCACGGGGATGACGCTGTATTACTGAGTGGCTGTTCCCACAAGGTCCTGAAGAGCTCCTTTCAAAAAGGTCTGGCTGCTGAATGGTTGTAGATTTATACTTAATAACAGACATTTTGCAAGGCAACATAAAATTCTGAATAAATCAGACCGGAATGATTGTTTGACCTTGGATCAAAGTGCCCTAACACAGCTTCTGTCCACATGCCCAAACTCTCTTTTTTCCTCAGAACTGTCAGAATAGAGTTTCTTTCTCTTTTGAACCAGTAATGGTGCTTGGTAGTAACTCTAAGCTGCAATTCTATGCACTTAGTACTCAGTCTCTCTAGGAAGCCTCTTTTAAGCTCGAGAACAAGCTGGTCATTCAATATTTCTGTCATAAAGATACTTCCAGACTCTTTCTGTAGATACAGTGACCAAAAGAACAGTACTGAAGGTCTCATCACAGGTCAAAAACTTCTAACAACGGAGCAATATCCAACCCATATCAACCACCAGAGCTAAGCTCTACCTACCTTATGTTTCCAGCTTTTGGACCATCAGCTTGGCTGCTCACATACCTCACAATAACGAGAAATAAATTGTATCCTGATTATCCAAGTGCTGTTCCTCGGGAGCAGCATATTTATACAAACTTCTCATAAAACATGAAGAAATTTCTTCAAAAGGAAGCTGCTTCCAAGACCTGCTGCCAATTTAAAAGAGAACATAAAAATATTGAAATATCTATTGTCTGCTAGTTAATAAAGCAAAAAGCAGCTAAAAGCAGGTATAGTTTACCTACCCCTTGTTGTAGCCTTGTGCTAGAACAGCAAGGAGATGCAGAGCTTGAGTTCCAGCTTCCACTCAAAGCATTGGCAACCAAGCTGGCTGGAAAACTGGGTTTTCTCATTTTTGTGGTTGTGATTATGCCCAAATCAGGCTAAAGCAAACAAAATAATTGTTATGAACCAAAAATTAAAGAATTCTGTTTTTCTCAAAATATTAGTATCACCTTTCAGCGTGTGTGATCTCCAGTTTAGTACCCCAGACCAGGTTTTGGAAGTGATCTGGATATCCTGACCACACTGCCCATCAGCTGGTGGTTCACAATTGGCAAATGTTACTAAGAGTGATGAAAATTTTGTGTATTTAAAACTTTAGAGGGGGTAATGACATTGACCTTAGAGATAGTCTAGGAAAAAAAAAAAAGTCAGATAAGATTAATCACTATATCTTAACTAACTTACTGATGTTGGCATATATGCTTCTAGAGCATAACATTATGATGAACTTCCTTCACTGTAGTACAACCAGGAGAGATATCTCCAAATATCATTTTACAGAGAAAATGATGACATACCACATATTCAACGTCACATGCAATTTTATATTTCTTATTTTGGTTGCCCAAGCAAACAATTCAAGTAAGTTATTTATGGTAATAAGCTTCATCTAAATTAGGTTTTTGTAGTTATTTGATGTTTCCTAATAAATACAGTAAACCAGGACAAAAAAAGATTAATCAAGTACAGTATCTTATACAGGTTATTTTACTCAGATCATAAAAAAATTTAACAAATGATCATGAATTAATCATTAGGTGCACTTTTCCTTTTGATTATGCATCTGCTATCCAGCTTGATAAGACAAGAATCATCAGATACAAAGGCATTAGGACAAAAATAATTATAATTAAGTTTAACATAGCCAGAAGCCAACCTTTCATTACAGCACTGAAGAAATTTCATGTTAATGAGAAGGCACATCTTCTAAACAGTTTCACAGCTTTAGAAAATAAGAACTCCTTTTCCTTCTAGGCAAACAAACAACAATGACAAAGTAATTTTCCAAGTTCTGAGGTCCTGCCAGGACCTGCCTACAGCTGCTATATCTGAATTACCAGATCACTTCTCTTGCTTTAGACTTGGATTTCAGATTTATTTCACTTGTAGGCACCACATTAAGAATCTTGTTACTCCAAATGGTATTTGGCACTTCATTTTGCAGTTTTATTCTTATTTGGGTATTACTTAGAAGACATCTGCAAACTAGGAGTAAACATACCATACTATGGATTGTTACTATATGCCTCTGCTTGGTTCTTTGATGGTATAATTTATAAAAGCATAGTGTTTAATATGAATTCTTGTTCTCATCTTGTTTCCACTATTCCCACTTTCAGCTATAATATGTTGTTACTCAAATTACATATGAAATTATCTTCATAACTTGGTTGTGGGGTTTTGTTTGGTGGGTTTTTCTTTTGTTGGTTTTGGGGGTTGTTTTTTTCTTTAGGTTATAGACAAAAAGGATGCTATGGAAAAACATACCAAAAATTTGATGAAGTCAAGGTAAACAACATCCAAAATCACCCCCAAAAAGCTTACCCACAGTTTACCTTTAAATTCACACTTCCCATTGGCAGTCCATTTGCTCATGTTCCTGATTTTGACTTTCAAGAATACTTATCACATTCTTTTGCAAGGAATTGAAGTTTAAGAGATTTATATCCTTTCATGTTCTTTTCTGACACCTCACTCTTTAACAAAGTGAGCACAACAACTGCCATTTTTCAGTCATTAAAACCCTCCTTATCTCCATCTGTTGGTTCCAAACCTTATTAAATACTGGGAAACACATTCACAGCCCTGAGAGATTTAAGTTTTATACAGGAGTACCTTTCCCATTAAAAGAACCCCTCAGAGTTGCTCTCCCTCCACCCAGCTGGTCTGCAGATAGACCTGATAATATTAAGGTTAAAATTTCTTATTCATGGAATCACAGAATGGTTTGGGTTGGAAGGGACCTTAAAGATCATTTCCTTCCAACCCCCTGCCATGGACAGGGACACTTCCCACTAGACCAGAGCATCATCAGAGCTCAGAGCATCATCCAGCCTGTCCCTGAACACTTCCAGGGATTCACTGCTGTTCAGTAGTGCAGCCTTTTCTGACCTACACCATCCTCATAAGAAATTTGTGGAATGATAAAGAACAGCTGGACCTCAGTAAGTTGCTCTTTCTAAATACACAAAGAACTCAAGATATGAAACCACGCTACCATTTCTAGACAGGGAATACCTCTGCTATAATTACTCACAAATGTAGCTAATTATTTTCTGGCAAAATTCAAAAGGACTAAAGAAGCAGATGAGACATTCCTAGTTAATTTTTCTTATCTTTTTTCATAGCCCTGATACACTGAATTCAGTGCAGCAGGAATTATCACCTAGGCACCTATTAAGACCTCACATGTGAAAGAGATTAGATTCAGATAAATGAAGATTAAAGCAGATTTTACAAACATAGATCTACTTTATATTTTGTAAAGAGGTACAGATCATAAATATCTGGGCAACACAGAAATATCTCAGGATTAGGAAAATACTACTAAAATTTTTGGTTATTGAACTAAAAAAAATATCCATATCATAACAAATTACAACTTCCTGAATAACTGGAATAATTGGAACTAAGGAAAAAAGTAAATCTCATAAACTTCAAGAAGGAAGAGATTTAGGCAGTTAGATTTCTATACCTGACTTCTTTAGATATTCATCTTCAATCTTTTTCTATTAATTGAGCAAGAATTGCTAAGGAAATACAGACTTTTAGAAAGAAAATACCTACAGAAATACTCAAGCACTTCAAGATTTTATCTCTTTTCTTCTCCCCTCTGCTAGCATCCCTAAGTGCTCAAAAACGTTTTACTGAGCTGCTCTGTATTATATAGGGACATCGACTTCTCCTACTTCCAGCAGGCTCTACTTGCTAATTAGCCCTTAATTAAAATGAGTTGCAGCTGGTTTGAGACACTCCCCTCTCCCCAACCTCAGTGTCCTGTTTCTAATTTCAGAACTAATAAAAATTCCCACAAGCCAGTCTGGTCTGGGTACTTTTCTTGAGAGAGTATATTCAGCATTTCTTCAGTGCTTTTTCCTCTTCCTCTCCTCTGTTTGTCTTCTAAGTACATAATTTTAAGAATAGATTTTGTTTCTTGTTTTCTTTTCTTTTTTTCCCTAGCACTTCTCTGCTGTTTAGGAAGTATTGTTGAAGTGAATTATATATATTTTTTTTCTCTTTCCTAGCTTTGAAACTTGTTTCAGTTGTTGATTTGATGGGGCTTTAGGTTCGAATAGACTGAAAGCCTGGCAATAAAAGCTTGCTAAGGGCCAGCGCAGATGTCTTACAAGCTTCCCAGATACTGCTGCCAACACATTTTAACTGAGGCTTTTGATGTCTGTTGTTCCTGCCTTTCCACTCAATTGAATTAAATTCCATTTGGGTTTTGTGATGAGGACAAACATCCGCAAAGGATGAAACCAAAGCTCACAAACTCGATTTGACCTTCTCTGGATTTGCTTATGTCTGCTGGGATGAAAAGGCTGGGCAGCTTCTTGTCTGTCTGTATGACTATGTGTCACCATATTCCTGAGTAAATATCACTGAACAAACCTCATTTCAGCTTCCTTGTTGTGTTCCTGACTCACCCTTTTGAAAGTTAATCTGATATAAGCCAAGAGACAGATTAGGCTCTCCAGGCAATGCTTTGAAATGGTTACTGTACCAGAGAAATAGAGCTGTGAGCAGAGTTTTAAAGAAAAAAAAAATCTGGAAGGAAAAGTGAGAGGATAAAGAAGTATATGGTTACATTCACTGAGTTCTGAGAGAGCAACTTGAAGTCATGGCTTGTTTGTCCTCTTAAAAATATATATATTTTCCACTTAAATATAACTAATAACAGAATTCAGTCCACTGAGCACGAGAGACAAAAGAGGAAGAGGTAAATAATGGTTGCATTTTCTTATTCTCCCCAGAGGAGTAGATCTTAAATGGCAAATAATATTTAAAGATCTTCTCTGCTTTTGTACTGGCAACAGGACTGTAACCATTCCACCTTTGGCCAACTCTATATACAGTGTATGCCAACTGCAGTTTACCTTTCTGCTATTTCCAGAAGTTCCAGAAGGGTTTTATCTCAGTTCTTGGAGCATCTGGATCCAGATTATAGTATTATTGTATTTATTATATTTATTTTCTGTCTTGCAACCATGCATATATTTCTCTACCAGTCAAAAGTCAGAGGTTTGGGATTGATTTCCTCCCTCTGCTCCACATGAGAACTAAAACTCAAAATAAATTATTCATTAGACTACTTTGGAAAAAAATTGAAACATTTGATGTCAAATTCATTTGCTCGTCTTTAGGATAAAAATGTCATTGCATCATTTCCAGGGAAAAAAAGAAAAAGAAGAAAACTTCCTTCTGAAAATACAAGACTGCAACAAAAATAAAAAATCCAGTTTATATAAGCCCTGATAAATACTTGCTTCCCCACGTGTGTTTCCATCTATGAATCTCCTAGGAGTTCAAAAAGTCCGAACAAAAATCCTAAATAATAAAGTTTATTTTAAAAGGTGTTTGTAAAAAGAACCTAACTTTGAAAAATTGCAGGTTGAGGGATGCCTCCAGATCAGGTTTAATTTGTAGGGAACGTTTCATCAGGAAGCACCAAGCGTTCCTTCTTCTCCAATTAGCTTTCTAAAGAAATGCAATGCATTTTAGCATTTGTCATGCAGAGAACATTTTTTTTTCTGCTTTTAATGTTCAAAATGCCGGGTTTTACCCTTACTGATGATCATCAGCTGTGGTGATTTACTGCTGTAATCTCCATACCTCATGAGACTTTACTTTGAGTCTGAAGCAAAAGTGCTTAGAGTTGCATCTAGAGGCAGTTTGGTGTTGCCAGTGGTGGTTCTAATGCAATTTCCCCCTATCAGGATATGTTCAAGGGTTGTTTCAATTTAAAATATCCTCACAAATGGAAATCCCAGATCTTTCTGTGACGGGGCACACTCCAGGTACGTCAAGACCTATGAAGCTGTGTGCTGACTTCCCTCTATAATATCTTTTTCTTCTTTTATAGAAACTGATACTTGTGGTAAATTAACGGAGATATTTAATGATATCCTCTAAAGTTACTCATGTCAGATGATATTGAACCCTGGTGTGCAGCTGACAATGCACAGTCAAAGGCTGGCTGCACTCCCTGCTTCATGTCCAAATATCCATCGGGCTGAGGAGTGTGGTCTGCTCCTTTTCCTTCCCAGAGGCTCCTTTACAAACACCTTCCACTGAATGACAGATCCTGTCTGGCTGCAGGGAAAAGTCTTACTGAAAATTCAGCAAAGACAGTGCTTTCCTCTCCCAGAAGACTCTTTCCAGAAGTTAATTCTAAACTTTACAATGTTAAAGATAAATCTTCCATAGAAAGCTGACAGGTTTTTGACATGTTCTGTCTGTCTGAAGGAAATGATAGAAGTAAAAAGACACATTAATTTATCTCCTTATTGGAAACATAGAAGAATAACTTTGAATAGAGGAACTTTGCACTTTTGAGAAAAAGCAGAACGCGTAAGAAACAGAAATGTCTCATTCAGCAGATGATTAAACTTCCCACTGTAAGGAAATGAAGAAAGATGTTACAATCAATGTTAGGACTTGCAGTGAATATACAGCTGAGATAAAAATGCATAATGGAAAAATAATCGTATTTTTCCTTTTTTTTTTTACCCCTATCACACTGCTTTTCAGGCAGCAAGGTAGAAAACACAAGAAGATGTAAGACTGCACTGCAGCTCCAGTAAGTTTAGTCTCTTGTTACTTTCCTGTAAATGTCCCTGAAGGTAAAAGGCAGTGAGCAATCAGTTCAGATAATTACTAGATTCACTTTGTGTGGCCAGAGGGACATACTTCTTTAAAAGACAGTGAGAAATAGAAAGTGTAATGAGATCCTATGCTCCTATTTTATCTATACACGTGATGATGAAATATTAGTATAGTGTGAAGGAAATACAGAAAGAAAATCACTGTAAATATCAATGCAAAAAGTAGCTTGGGTGAGCTGATTTATGTCCGAGGGCACTTGTCATAAAATCCATGAAAGAAATCATTCTAAAATCCATGGAAAATAAGCCAGAGCAAAACACTAATTTCTTTATGTCCAGGCAGCACAGTTATTAATTTTTGTCTTACTTGTACTTGGTATACCTTCTATACTACTTTCATACATTAAAAAGAAAATGGAATTTAGAAGTGAATTAGAAGAACAATATTCTTTCTACAGGAAGGTGGCATATTTCAATATATTAAAAAATTCTGAATAGCTTTTTGATGGAAACCAGGATGTGTTTTGGCCTCGTTTATAGAGTGAAGTCAGTTATTAAGCAGTAAAGACAATAATTATGAGAGAAACTTTTTGACTTGTTGGACTGAAGTAATAATCTATTTCTGAAGAACGTTGACATCATGCAGTAATGTGGTATCACAGGAAAGGCAACTTGAGTTTTGAGGTTCAAATGCTTTCAGGTCTGTTCTCATCTCAGATTTGGGGATCAAAATGTATTTTACACGTTAGATCTGAAGATGTGATTCACCACATTTTCTTCAGCGGGCAGGTGCAGCACATTATGGAAAATACAGTTTGTTTTTCCAGTCACATGAAAATGTGTCACACTCTAATTGACTGAGAGTAAAATTTATTTGGCTCAGGCTGAAGTTTCAAGTGAGTTAAAAGTGGTACTGTTTTAACATGGTTTCAAAACAATATAAAATAAAAGTATAATATTCTAAATATTCTGTTTTCCAAAGACAATATGGTGTAATGTTATGGAAAGAGAATGGGCATGGCTGAACAATCTTTCTTACAGTTATGGGTGGGCTTATCTGGGGAGGTTTCTTTGCTTTTTCTTTATCCAAGCTTTTCTCCTTTACCTACTTTCAATCCAAAATTACTCTGCCATAAACATATTTCTAAAACGTCTATTTCTCTGCTCAAACCAAGTTTGGTGTGTAATACAGCATTCAAATAAATCTTAGAAAAATTGTTCATGCTCCTGGAAGTTGGTAACTGTGTTCACTCCTTGTGTGCTCCTCAAGGGTTGGTCAGTCTGCAATAAATTGCCAGGTGAAAAGCTGAAAAATTGGAAGGTTTCCCTTTCTTAAAGATTATCATTAGGCAAGTCCCTTTAGTAATTTTTAGGGACTCAGATGCCCTCAACTACTCATTTGGAGCCTGCAGTATTTCCAGGTACAGCACTTGCACATTTAACTACAGAGTTTAGATGGATATTTAGTATGGCAAAGATATGAAATGAGGAAATAATCTCTGATGATTGCTGAGTTGGGTCACTGGGAAAAAATGTTTATTTCCCACTGAAAAAGATCAGAGGCAATATGATCAAGGTCAGGGTGATAACACTTGAAACTGTTTCTCCCTGTAATGGATGTAAAGAACACAGGGAAAGATGGGAGGGACAGGTAAAGATGGTTTAAGTGGTGGCATTTAACAAATGGATGTCAGGCAGAAAACTGACATCTGTTTTCAAGCCCATTGTTATATTTAAAGAAAAATGTTTAGCTGCACCAAGAAAAAAAGAGAATTTCAAGAAGAGATGGCTTGATGGATCTCCTTTCATCAGCAGCCCCTTGAAAAGAACCACTTCTGTGGCTGGTGGATTTCTCCTGAACTAAAAACCAAGCTATGCTAAACCACAACATTCTCTTAACAGGATAATCAGGCTAAGAAAACAGTTAATCCCTAGAAAACAGTTAATCCTTGGGCACACAGCGCATCTGGAAAGATCACAGCTGTACCAGAAGCCAGATGTTGCAATAATCCTATTTAGATTGAGAAATCAAGAACAACAAAAGAAAGTGGGAGTAAAGCACGCAGAGTCATAATGGATGGAACAGTCAGCTTGAAATACCAGGGCACTTTTTACTTTCTGTTTTTATGAAGGCTAAAGCATTGATTATTCTGGAAATGTTTTAATTTCTGAAGCATTTTGGAGGGGAAAAAAAAAGGTTGTTGAACAGCTGGCTGCCAAAGCCATGCCTTGGAAAGCAGGTGCAGACTTGGCTTCAGAAACAGCCAGAAGTTCTCCCTGTGATTAACCTTGGGTCCATTGCAGTTTTTTTGTGGTAAGAAGGAAAAAAAAAAAAGTCTGATATATGAGAGATTCCATAAGGAAGGGAACAAGTTCTAGTGAAAGCACCTTGTACTGGAGGAGGAAAGATTCCTTCTTCTAGGAACTCTGCAAACATGGCTCCAGCAAGTAATCTCATCTCTCAGCTTCACTTATATATCTCTTGTGATGTTTTGTTTCCCTCCTAATAAATATTTCAAAGCTCAGATTTGCAAAAGATTTTTTCCATCAGCTTTAATTATTAAATCAAGTAAGGTAAATGAGTAAAGGAGAAAAGATAAACTTCATATAGAATAATCTTCACAGAAATTGCACATGAACTTTTTCTGACTATGTGGTTCTAATAAATACCTGAGTATTTATACTTTTTTCTCCTTGAATTATGTATGCATCAGCTGCAGAGTCTATAGCAAAAAGAAAACTTACTTCCTGGAATATTTATGACACATCTAAAATATTAATAGTGACACTAACTTGATTCAAATGAAAAATAAACATACTTACAGTACGCTCTTTTTTGTGTGATTCTGGACTGATTTAATTCAGACATTGCAGTTATTGAGAAAAACATGATCCTTACATTGTATTTGCTATACAGGACTTCTATATACTGACTTTAAACTATACTTAAAATAATGACAATACTTTCATGTGCCGCAGAAGAATGAATCATTGCAAAAGCTCAAGTGTACTTGAATGAAATTGTGTCCTTATGTTTGGTGTTACTTCATAATCTCGTTGGAATAACCAGACGAAGTTATAAAACTATTGAGTTTGGTAAGCAGCACTAGCACAAAAAAGGAAATTAAAAGAATACATATATATGTGTGTGTGTGTAAGTAAAAATTATGTGTCTACTCCAGGGCTATCCCATCCCTGGAAGTGTCCAGGTATTCAAGACCAGTCTGGAAGGGGCTTTGAGCAACCAACCTGGTCTAACGAAAATGTTCCTGCCCATGGCAGTGGGTTGGAACTGGATGGTCTTTAAGGTCCTTTCCAAAATGTTCTTTGATTCTGTTAGATAATTTTGAAGTGGATGTTGTAAATATTCAGTATTCTTTCTACTATAGTATAAATGTATTAAAAATTTATATAGAATATCCTATAAATTATTATAAATGTATTATGCATTTTCAACATAACTTGAAATGGAAGAAGTAAAAATGCTGTAGGGCTGCAGCAGAGAGTAGAAATCACTGTTGGTCTTTAGACGTCTTTAGTCACGACACAGGAAAGCAAAGTATATCCCCATCCTTTTATGGAAGATGTGTGTATTGTTTAACAAATATTCAGGTGATTTTTAGTTCAAAATGTAGGAAAACATTACATAGAAAGAAGTAAGAAATGACCAGGAAGTTCCCACAAAATTTTAAATGGATTAGAAAAGGATTCTGCAAACTCGTGCAAAAGTGGTCCATCCTTTCGAGTGTTAAACACAACCAGGTGCATAAACTGGCATTCAGAAATTCCATAAACTGCTGATTTCCAAGAAAATGTCCCCAGAGAAAAATCTGCCTGAATAATGACTATTTCTTTTTCAACCCAACTATCACATTGTCAAGCAGGATGATGGAATAGGTAAAAAACTGTAGCCTGTCTCAGTATGGCAATTCTTTGCTTGTTATTGGGAGAAAAAAAGATTTAAGTACCTCAGCACTTAATTATGTTTGTGAATGTGTCCCAGAGTTAAGGCTGAGCATACAATTAATTTATTTGCTGATTTGGTGGGTTTGGATTTCATTCTGCAAATTACTTATTGCAGAACTCTAAGAGGTTCCAGTGATCCCAGCACAGACAGTTCATCGGAGTGTACCCTTATTTTGCCCTGTTTCACCACTTCTGGCAGGTGAGCTTTCAGATCTTTGAATTAAGAAATGGCTGCTTAAAACTTTGAGGTGAAGTGTGAAGAGCAGTAAGATCACAACCAATTAAAAAATAATTCCCCAACAATGTTAACTCACAGGTCACTCATCTTTTTAAGAAGCCATAAATAATTTATTCATTACTAATTAGCTGCATCTACTTTACCATCATATCTCCTATTTAATGAGCAACATGAGAGCACTATGGTAATTTAAAACTATATGACTTGTCAAAAAGGAGTCAATTAAAGAGATTCTCTTCAGGAAGCTCTAATAGAATTCAGGACAGGATTACACCAGAAACAAATTGAACTTTCTGTCCTGTGGGTAATTTTGAGAGTTCAAACTTCTTCTACCCCAAACTGAAACAAATAGAGTGAATCTGTTTGTTTGTAAGTCAGGCAGAGGCATGTCAGTTTGAATCAGTCACTCTGTATATCCTGATTGCTTATATTTCATGCTCATGTTTCAACTCTACTCTACAATGTGCTGTCAGGACATTGGATTAGGAAGAACCTTTATTGTAGCAATTCTCAGGACGCTGGAAGCGAAAATTAGATTTGTTTTCTTTTCTGAAAAGTTTTGAAGGGTAAAAGAGACTCTCCATGGTCCCATGATGTGGCTCCTGTTGGCCCAGGGACATGAACAGTGGAGAAGGACTTTTAGCTCTTCTCCTAAGCACCTATGCAAAGCAGAAGCTCCCTTATTTTCCATATGAAAAGACAGCTCCAGGGGTGTCTTAAAATCTTAAACCTAGCTAAGTTAAGGAAAGGATTCATCTCACACAGTCTGAGCTAATTGGATTTGGTCAGAAGCATTGATATAGCAGGGATGTGGGCAGAGACGTCATAGAGGGACCTCTGCAATGCAGGTTCTAAAACAAGGCAAGATGACTCCTGCTACAAAATTTTGAGATATTAATCATAAATAAGTTTTCTGTAACTCTCAATCCTTCAGGATAGCAGGTGTGGCTGCAACCTTTTATCTAATTTCCCAAGACTTCTTACAAATTTTATACTTATTTACAAAATTAGGACCACAGTTTCTAGACACTGGGAATGTGGGGATTTTTTTATTTATATATGTAGATATGCTCTTAAAAACAAAAAATTATACACCTTATCAGTTAAAACAGCTGATCATCTCACCAAGTCTTAGATTTCTAAAACAAAGCTCTTAATTTAAGGTGACGTATTTTCTGCAGTCAGTAGTAAAAGAGGGACAACTCTGGAACCCAAACCAGTTTGTTTGGAAACCTAATTTAGGATTCCCACTGGAGAAAATTAACTTTCTGAAGACATCAAGCTTTGTACAAAACATGTGTGTTATGGATGGGGAGAGTGAGCTGTCTATATGAGAATCATTCTGCCCCACGTAAGTCAGAATGCAGGAGCGGGAAAAGAGAGAGAACACAGAGGTATTAAAAGATCATGGAGCACCACCTTGGCTTGTTTAATGGTTACTTTACATGTTCACGGCTATTTAAATTGGATTAGCTTCAATTCTCAAATGGTCTGCCTGAAAAAACAATCTTCTCATCTCTAATGAAAAGATAAGTCTAGAGAATTTAGAGTGCCAGGGGTAAACCTAGAAGAGCGGAAGAATAGCCTAGCGGTCTTTAGGAGGTCCTTATTTTTATTATTTTACACTGACAGTCTTTCTCTTGCTCAAACACAACATTTCACGCCCAAAGCATACGAACACGACGTGTATCTTTGCACCACGAGCACTCAGGGTTGGACTTGCCAGAGATTAGATGGAAATCTCCCAAGTTTTAGATCCCATTTATCTTCCAGTCTCCAGATACTTGACTCTTTTCCAGTTCATGATTAATTAATTGACTGTGAAGCTCTTAGCACAGCTTTCCCTTACACATATCTCGGTTTTATCACACCTCCAGAGTTTTTGGCTGCACAGGCAGCTGTGCTGTCTCTGAGCCCCTCTGCAGCGTTCACTGGTGTCAAAGGGAGCTGTAAGCCTGCAGCCAGGAAAGAGAACACCATGATGTGGCATTTTAAAAGGTTTGTCTTCGAGTAGGTTTTAAAAGTTGCTTTTTTATTATTTTTTTTCTCTAGACTTTCTCTGCAATCTAGAAATTGCAGTATTGTCAGGACCAGTAAAGCAGTATATCACTCTGAATGTTCTGAATGAATTTTCATTACAATCAGATCTATTTCCATCAGTGCTCAGTTTGTGTATTTCTGGCTTGAAATACTAAATATCAGTATTAAAAAAATAAAAGCAGGACCCTGATGATTTTAAAATAACTCTGATAACCACACAACTCTTCCAGGCTATTAACTCTCTGGGAATGCAGCTTGTCAGATATATCTGTTCTGATCTGTGGCCCATGTTGCATTTATGCCCATTCCTTAGAGACAGTTCTACAGTTTTATCATTAGGTACTGCCTGCTTAATGATTTCATGCAAGTTAAAAAAATTTTTAAAGGAAAGAACACTTTTAAATTTATTTTTTAATACAAAAAGGCACATTAAATTATGAAACCATTTTAGAGTCCCACTGTTGCTGGAAGAAAATACAAAGAAGTGCAAAGTCACCATGCAGTGGCACAAATGCCAGTTCTGAAAAGAAATATTCATTTATTCATGTTGTCAAGATAAGAGGAATTTTCTATAAATTCACAATATTACATGCACATCTGGATTCTACCACTTTGGGACAGAGCTAAAATTGTTTTAAAGTTTTAATATTAATTTATTTCTTTTAAATCATAGGTGTTCAACCTTTTCAAATTTGAGCCTCCCTAATTTATTTTTTTTAAGTTGTGACTCATCATGTAATGGAATTCAAATGTCATACAGTAGACTTCTTTTTGTTTCCTGCTTCTTGTGGGGTCATTCAGAATAACCCACTAATTTTTAAAGGTGATAAGGAGTTAGGCTAAAAATCACTGCTTTAGATAACTGGATTCCATTGTCTTCAACCTTAACTCTGAGTTTCTCATTTATATCTCTTTCCTGGTTCATCTTACCTGTAAAGAAAATCTTGTGAGAAATTATCTTTAGAAGAACAATTTTGTTCAATGTCTGCTGAAGATATTTTCATTTATGAAAAATAATGTGGGTAGAAATGGCTATCAATCCTAAAAGTGCATTTTCCAGTCCCAGCCTGTGCTCCAGATGTCAGCAAATTGAAGGCTTCCATGTACAGAGCAGGCAATAAAAATGCCATTAGAAGTATAGAATTAACTTCATAATTTGAATGGAGGATTACTTGAAAAGTTAGAAAAAGGAATGAATTCAAAAATCTTTTTAAAAAGATGCCTGAAAAAAATACCTTGAAGCCTATAAAATACTGTAATTCTATAAAACTTATGTCTTTTTATTCCATTATTGTAAAATACTAAAAATAAAGAAATTATGTCTAATTTCAGCTCATGGTGGTGGTGGATAAATGTTCCAAGTAAATAAATCTTTAACGATAATAATGTGAGAGTGGCAACGAAAACACAAAGGGCTTGTCCTGATTTTAAAGAAAAGCAAAAGCAAAAGCACAGAGCGAACATATTGACACCACTTAAAAAATTAATAATTGTTTCACACGCTTTAAAAAAACCCCAGATACAAATATGTCATCAAAATGTAAAAACAGAGCATGTATAGTTATGTTCGGGTTTTTAAACTTTCTCGGAGTGCTCTTCCTTTCTTTTCCTCAAATAAATATATTTTCAGAGAATTCAACAATATCTGATATGTTTTGATTTCACTGGAATTGGGTAATACCGACCTTTTTGTGGGCAGTTTGGAAGGAAAGCCATCCATACCTCAAGGATATTGATAAGGAGGTGACACTGGAGAAAGTGACCTGTCCCCAGCCCCGCCCCAAGGCAGTGTCTGGGACAGAGCAGGGAATCTCTGCCATCTCACCTGGTGCCGGTGACTTGGATTCCTTCAGCACAAGAAGAAATTTTTCACTGCTGTGAACTCTTCACTGCTGCCCTGGTTATTCACTTGAGTGCATTATCCAACCTTCAGTTCTTCCACCAGTCGTTTTTTCACATTCTTAGCAGTGCTGAAATAGCTGAGGTGATCTGTCACTCGTGGCATTTTGTTACCTCTCAGAGCCAGATTTATGATGCTCTTATCTACATGACATGGATAACTCACATTTGATGTACTGTGCTGGTTTTACAGCTCTATGCATGATTGGGTGTGAATCTCCACAACATGAAAGTAATAGTGAACAATGGATCTATATTTTCACTAGTTCACTTAAAAATTCCTCAGGGGTTAGAGCTCAGCCTTACCACTGTGTGAACCTTGTCCCCTTCTTAAAAAATCTGATTTGTATCATAATGTCACCGTGTGAGTTGTGTTCTCCTCTAGCACTTCTGGGTTAAAGGTTACTCTGCTTCTCCAAAGACTTCTTCAATTTTGAAGTAAATTGCTGATTACAATAAATCTTCAGAATCATACAAAATAAAAAAAAAAGAAAAAATACCAACCATAACCATCCTTGTCATCTTTCTTGTAACCAAGACTATACATAATACCTTGTAAGTTTTTGACCTTTCACAAGACAATGTGGAGAATTGGAAATGGGGCTGACACCAAAAAAAAGAGGGTTTTTTTGAGCATAGAATTATTCTGTCCATCTACTTCCACAGCAGCAATTGTACACAGCACTGAATTTGTCCTCAACATTGATCCCAACCACTGTCAAAGCCTGATTATCTCATAGAGTATAGGGTTTATGATGGCTTTTGATTTTTTCATGGAGAACTTTCAGAAAAAAAAAAATCTGAGTCCATAAATGGAATATCTCAAATGGGAAAAATTAAATGTCTGAAAAGAAAGACAATTATCAAGAAGGGAGTTGAACATACAATATGTATGTGTTAGTGTGTAAATGTATATAAATGTGAATATCTATTTATTTATACTCTCAATTGTAAAAGTCTGCAGCTCTACACAGATACACACACAGAAGTTTGCAACAAAGTTGAGAGAATAAAACCGGTGAAACTGGTTTCTTTATTGCTTTTTTAAGGATGAAATGTTTTTCTTCAGAACACCATTTTTGTGTCTTTATCCGGGCTGCAATAACTTCTGTTTCTGGCTTCTCATAATAACAATTTTGATACTAACACATCCACCTACAATTTATATCAATAGCAGACATCTTCAATAGCTCTCAAACTGCAAATTATTTTGAAAGGGAAACGTCTCTACATATTGTTATTCTGGTTGTAAAGTCTGTGAAAACATTTTTCTCCCTGAGCTCTTTGCTTGTTTCTAATGTTATGAATAAAGGTAGCTTAGCTATGTTGAAAAAACACTTGATCAAAATGTTAAAATCAGAGATGGCTGGTGCAACATTGTCTGCACAACCAGAAGCGAAGCTGCTCAGATGGTTATCAAAATCCCACTAACACGCTTGAAATAGTCTTTAGTCTCCATTTGATGGTAACTTCCTGCACTGATGAGTTATCATTCTGAACTGTCAGGACATTTCTCAACAGAAGAGGCTGGATTTAACATGTGGAAGAGGGGTGTGATGAGAGCAGTTGTTTCCTCTGCATTTGTAGTGTCTATTAAAATGTGGAGCTGGTACAAAAGCCCTCAGTCACTCAACCCTCAGAAAGAACAAATCCAAAGTATCCACACTTTGAGCTTCCAGTAGAACACAATGAAGAACCAGCAAATCATTATTCACTGAGTTTCACCATTTCCCCACATCTGCAAATCCGTTGAGCACTTTTTGAGAATTAAGTATTCTCAAGGGCCTTTCTTTCTGCTTGGAAAACTTCTTTATTCCTGCACCAATCTTCACAGTCCCCATTGTCATGTTTTAGTAAATATTTTTGGGATCTGTACAGAAAGATGGTCATGGATCCTAAAACACAGTGAAGTTTGTAATGAAAAGCAAACCCAAAACAGACTTGGAAAGACTTTTTTGCACGTGTCCAGTAGTAGATACATCTCATTGAAGGGAATATGCACTTTTTGATTGCAAGATATATGTTATATCATTACCCCTTGAATAAAAAAAATGCCATGAAAATACTCCTCAGTTTAAAGATAATTTTTACCACCATGCTCCTAAGGTCAAGAGTAATTTCTCCATAAATAAGCATGTCATTTCATCCACAGAGAGCAGTCAGTTTAAATTACAGCTGGAGATAAAGGTTGTGAATATTGTCTCTGTGAAAATTGGTGCCTTTTTTACTATTGATTGACCAGCAGTCCTGTAAGTTATTACTATTTGACTAAATAAGCGTTAAAAGGAGATCTGCTTTGGAGAATTCTTTCAAAGTAAAGGATAACCAACAGCATTGGATGCAGAGGGTAATTCTGGGCTAAATTAAAAATTATTATCGAAAATTTTTGTTGTGAACCATACTGCCAACCTCATAGAGATAATTATATACAAAAATGCCTACATAATTCCATATATAATGTAATTACTTATATTTGTCATAGTGCACTTTATGGGGACCATTTTACTGTTAATTCCAAATTAACTTATCTGCATTGCTTTTTGTAAACATACATTTTTCAGCTCTGATCCTATCTTTTAGTTTTTCAGGTCTGTGCAATAGATAGAACTTAATTTGCATCATCTTTCCTAAGAATTCAATTTTCCTGTGTTAGAGACTACTACCATAGCCTTTTCATTGCAATTTATCACATTTGATTTCACATATTGGTTTGGTTTTCTGGGCTCCTGATATTGCTTTCACCTTAAATAAACCTCATGTTCCTAAGGTCCTGATATTAGGAATGAGAGAGAGGAAAAATAAAATCACCTCACGGAAGCAGAAAGTTGGCTAAAGCAGGCAATAATAATTTCTGTCTCTCAGCTGTACTGAATTAAATGCAGTAGAACATGCTGTTATTGTGACTTTCATTAGTGTTTTGGGGAATAATAGCGTGTGCAAGGAATCTCTATGTTTAAAAGTTTTATAAAACCAGAAGCAGGACTGTCTGTGATCTCAGGATTATCTTCACCTTACTAGAATTGGCTTTCCTTTTGCCAATTTTCTGGTTTAAAACACCCACAGGAAACAAATCTTTGGACGAATCTCAGCTGCTGTCCAACAGCTTCTGTTCAAAAGCCACCAAGATAAACTGAAGAAGTTGCAATGTAGGTACTTCACAAAAGCCCTCTTCTACACAATGCTCTAGCTGAATTATCTATCCCAAAATTCACCACAGTCTCACCTCTAAGTCCATGGAAATGATTTCTCATGGCAGCCAGATGTTTAGAATGCATGACAACAGAAGTCAGCCTGAGGGCCTTTGGCTAGAGAAGCAAAAGTTCACCTCAGGCTCAGTACAAGTCTTATGGGACACCAGAGACAAATCTGAGAACCAGAGAATTCTAGTTTTTACTGTGATTAAGGCAATAAATTTCCAGTCTCACATTTTCAAAATATTAGATATACAAATACTACCAAAAGTAGTTTTTTCACCCAGTGTTAAGAAAATGTTTTCACTAGAAATTCTTAGCTAACCTGCCTAGCATGAAGAAAAAAAATACTATATAACCGACAAACAAAAATTCAATCTCAATATATCATTATGCAGTGTGGGACTTCATTTTCATTCAAGAAGAATATATGTAAGACTCCTCAAAGTCAGCAGGATCTTCATTCATCTCTCATATCTGAAAATCACAGCCCAGAAATATGTCGGCAAGCAGTCACAAGCCGAACAACACCTTATGTCCTCGCTCATGTTTCTCAGCATGCTTGTAGGTTTTACAAGCCTCTGAAAACACGAGGATAGAAGATCATCCATAATCCCATCCACGTATGCAGTGCTGAAGTGAAATGTAATTTCTCTTAAAAAAATGTGAAAGGGCTGAATTTCTAAAAAAAATTCCAGTGCATTTTTGGGTGCCTGTAAACACTCATAAGAAAAGGCAGAAAGTTCCATAGTTTTAGATACAAGTAGAATGAAGGCAGTAACTTCTTGCACCTGCACTTCCCAACTCCAAGTTTTGTATGACGCCTTTTTTGCTGTTTCAGAAAAAACCTGATGCTCAATTGTTATTTATTCCTTTTCTCCAAGCCTCTCATGGAACCTCTGCTGTATGTCACGTTGTGCTTTTTGCCTCCATCATCGATATTTCATATCTTTGCCATATCTCACGTCCTTCCCTCAGCTGAAAAGTTCCAATGTGTGTCGATGAACTTCAAGTCAGACAAGAAGTACTGAAGAAGTACCACAGAACTTCATTTCTCACATAATAGAAGCCTTTATTTCTAGAAAATATACTCCAGAAATAGCATTCTGTTAATCTCAATGAAGATATATTTACAGAACCTAAATGTTTACACCCTCCCACGTTCACAACCTCAAGTTAATCGTTGATGACCACAGTCTGTCGTGCTTACAAATTTCTTCTCAGAGGTGTTCTGTGAGGAGTGTGAGGTTCCTCACACGAAGTTTCAAGAAAGCATCAATTCAGACCAAGGTGTGGACAACTTGGGTCGATCTCTGCTTGTGCTGGTTGAGAATATTTTCCTGTAGGGAGTCAAGTTGGAATAAGTAACAAGGGTTGTGCCCATGGAGACCAGTGCTGTAGTTTCACAGTCATGTTAAGGCAACATGAGCCAACAATATCCATGAAAAAGGAATGTACTAGGAAAAAAATCCCTAAAAACAAGTATTGTGAAATAGTAATTTCAAAGTAAAAAACAGCATAGTAATAATAGTTATTAAAAAGCCCACCACAAGACAGATGTCAAAGAATAAATAAATTAATTACTCAGATTGTTAGTTTGTCCTGCTAATGTTGAAAATCTGTAATTATGATACGAAAATAAATTTGAAATTTGAGGTTGCATCTACAAATTCAGGTACAGTATTCAAAAAAGAGAGAGGATTAAATGGTGACACCACAGAAGTCAATGGATGTTCTGAAGTCAATGACAAAATTCTCCTGAATTTAATGACTTTAATATTTTAAATTCAGAAAATCCAAGAGGCCATGAAGGGCCAATCCAAGTGGCTCCATCTGGAGCTCATTCCTCCCCACAGAGCACTGGGAAGGAGTGGAAACACAAAATATCCTATTTTCTGGTGATCTGGACATTTCAAGAGCTGGTAGAGCACAAAATACTATCATGAGAGGAAGGTGCAAAATTTGAGTGGACACAATCTTAAATTCAGTATGCTGGAAAAGATACTGAAGAAGCTAATTTTGCACCACAGGCTCAGTAAAGGAAAAATCAAACAAATCTCCCTGAGTTTTCCCACTGTGTATATGTGGACTAGACAATAATGTGCCCCCTTATGCGTAGTAAGAGCATCAAAAATACACAAGTCCAAGCCCTAGGCACTGCTGTTGGCAGAGTTAATACAAACTGCTGAAAACAAGCCTTCACCTGCAAAAACCTCATGTGAATTTAAAAGTTCATATTCTATATTGCTTGTCAATATTATTATCTGCAGGAAAAAATAAGGTCTATGAAAAATAAAAATTGGTGCATAAACAAAAGTGTATTTTGGGGGGGGGTTCATAGTTAATTATAGGGGTTTTTATTATAACTACTTCTCCATGAATATACATAAGCCTAAATATCCCATTATCATTTAATTATACAGCCATTAGAAGAAGAAAATTGCCAGTGAAAGCAGCTATGAAAAATGTATATCATTTAGAAAACCATACATAATAGACCACAGATATTTTCAATATCATCGGAAAAAGATGACTCTGAGGATTTCAGCATTGCATTTAATCACTTTTATACATTATCAAACCTTTCATTATGTAGAATTATGAGGGAGCTGGAAATGAAAACTCATCTGGGTGCCATTTTAAATCATACATCGGGCTTATTATAAGATATGAGGTGGGTTCACTCCTTCACCTAGCTGTTGGTTTACCATCTGGACTTTTTAGTCATAAACTTCAAAAAAATTTCATTAAGGTGTGACATTAACCTTCAGCACCAGGTTTTCACATTGTAGTCTTCTAACTTTGCAATACTGGCAAGCTGCCTTACTGTCTTCAGCTTTTTGCTGTCATTTCTCGTAATGACTGTTTGCATGTTGAAACCACAACAATTCACGGGTACGAGAATTAATAATTCAGGAAAACACATTTTATATCTGTGCACCAACTGGCTGTTCTGGCATGTGCATTTCTGACTTTGAACAACAGACCCTAGCAAGTACATAAAACGCTGTAATTTTTTTTTTCCCACAAATGAGAAAATTCTGTTTCTCTCCAGGCTGTAAGTGAACTTAAAATCACTTCTGTTTTCCTCAGGGATCTTATGGGCTACTGTATTTCCCAGATATCCATTATTAGCAAATGGCAGTGTAGTTTTCTCTTCATAGAAAGTGGGTTCAGAACAGTGTATATATTTAAAAGAAACAAATAAATTAAAAGAGTTAAAAAATTTGGGCATCTCATCACATGAAAGCCCTCAGCATGCCCAAACTGCCTCTCTTGTCTGATGACGTATGTCTGTTAGTCAGAAAAGAAATTCCATGTTTAAATTATGTATTATTTCAGAACCAACAAAAGAAGGAGGTAAGAAATTATCACACTCTCTTATAAGAAACTTTGACGTGAAAGGGTAGGAAAAGACAGTGGGGGAAGTATTACAAGTAGTTCTGCTATGTTCTTTCACAAGTCTGAGGAAAAAAAGATACTGAAGGAGCAGAAAATTGCAGTTGAATAGATGTAAAGGAAAATATTATACTGGTTTTAATTATGTTATATCTTTAAAAAACCCAGAAATAGTTCACAATAAGTTTGGGAGCAGAGATGACACAATTTTATGTCTGATTCTCTATTTTGCATTTGCATACATATAAAATAAGCAATCATCCAAGACAAAAATAATTATTTTTCATTTTGTAATGAAACATAGGCAGTGTATGAATTTACTTTCTTCCTGGATACTTCTGCTGATTAGCTGGCTGAAAATTTACAGCAATACTAATTTCCACCGGTCAGCTACAGTGAACAATAATCAATCCCGTGACAGGGAGCTGTAAAATGGGGACCAAAAACTAAGCTGCCTGTAAATACTGAATTGCCCATCAGCCTTTAAAGTATTCTGATTAATCATTAGTCTAAAACACAAGCGACTGCTTTAAAGAGCCCTGAGCAACTGATTTCAGACATCAAAAATGACATGATGATGTTTGAAATCAGTCTTTTCTTCTTGTTTGGCCTTATTGGCAACTAAGAGATACTTTGTGAATATCAGACTAACTGCATTTGTTGTACAAAGTGTTTATTTGATCTATTCCCCATTCATTTTACATAAAGTGAGTTATCTGCCTAAGACAGGATAAAACATCACATGATTTAAAGCATACGATCACAAACAACATTTCCAGACAGTGCACAGTGCAGGGGAAATTCAAGCTCAGGCTTGTGGCATCTTACACTACAGCTGGATTTGATTTCCCACCCATATAGATGTCCTACTTTGGCAAATGAGTTTTCTAAGCAGGCCAAATATCAGCTATCACCTGTTTCTGCTGGATTGTCAGGTCTATTGGCACTGGCCTTCCCCAGTCTCCCATCTGGTCTCAAATGCCTACTTAAATTTTTGAATGTTTCTTGACGTCCTAATTTTCTTTCACTTTTTCTGTACATGCTCCATCAGCTTTAATTAAAATCATGATAGGTGCATTTAGCTGTAAAGTGGTACAAGAGTTTTATTTACAAGCACAGTATTCAAACTCTTCACAAAGGTTTTATAAGTCTTCCTGCCCTCCTGCACTTTTTTTAACATGCAACAAGTTTGTCCCTGGTTTGTCTGAGCTCAGCTGATGAAGAGTGTGGCAATTCCACTACGAGTGATCATGGTTTTTTGCTGTGTGGATAGAATCATGGTTAACAGGTAGAGACACCAAGGATGAGCTGTGAACTCATTTGTTTTGTCTACTTCTCGTAAAATGAGCCTTTAACTGAAGTTTCTTCTACAGGCACAAAGGTTGTGCTATTCCTGCAGCATATCCAGGCTATCATCAGAGACACTGCTGGCTCTGAGGGCAGCAGCTTCTTCACACCAGCCAGGACCTTGATCTCTTAGATTACAAAATCCGTTTTAAAACATAACTCTCACTCTTTTGGCCAAAGGAACTTTGCTGAGCTATAGACGAGTGTAAATCTCATCAAGCGCTCTTTAATCAATGTACTGCATCATCAATGTCCTAATCAAAGACCTGTGGACTTTGTACATTCTAATCAATTTTCTGATGAGGATGTTAGTCACATCATTATTTGCAAAGCTAAAAGTAAAGATAGAACAAGCTAAGCTGAGACTACTTTGACTTTAAACCTGAGGTTGGTACCTAATTACCCAAGCTCATTAGTATCCTGTTATACTAAAAGTTTTGTTATGGCCAAAATAGAGCATACCACATATATGGAGCTATGAATTTATTGTTAGTACAATTAAAGTTTTAACAATCTAGTTAATTGAGATTGTGCAATCACATATATAATTACAGGAAACCTTAATTAATAATACAATTAAAATTGTTGTATAAATTCCTTCTTGATCTGGACAACCCTTTACTCTGGTGTAGTCCTCAGTTTCCTAATTTTACTTGTACTTGTTATCATTACAAACTAAAGCTAAACTAGAACACAATTCCTCACTCAAGGAATGCGTTGGTATTTGTTACTACAGAGAAACAACCACAAATCAGAGCAAGCCAAGGTGAGCTCAGACAAATTCTGAGACCCTGCACAGTCAGCTTAAAGGCTTCAGAGCTTGAGATTTTCTACCACCAACAGTAAAAGATGTGCCTGTGTTTATTCGTCTATGATCCTCATCAAATTTATATTTTTATTCATGTCAGGCTTATATAACAAGTCATCACTTACTTGCCTCCTGCATTTTAGGTATGCCCACCAGTTGAAATCTGCATTAATTTACACTGCCTGGGTTCAGACATACTCCTGCTACCACTGGAAGGTGAGGACAGTTACCCAGACATTTCTAAGCTCCTTGTACAACCAACAAGATAAATATGCTGCCATGTTCTATTGGCTTCTTACAACCAGAGAGACAACAGAACAACACACAGTGGTCCAGGCCTCCAATGGAGACAGTGTGACACCACTGCAAACATTGCTCACAGGCACTCGGAGACACTCAGTCTATGTCACAGTGACATTGGCTAAATATAAACATCCCAAATAGGTCAGATGATTTCTCTAAAAATGCCTGTGTCTCTCACATGACAAGATACAGAATTGAATGGCTCAGCTGTAGACATACACATTGTGGAGATGGGGCCTAGAATGTGATCAGTCCCTCCTTAAACGTCTAATTCCAGTCTTCTTTTTGCTGGAGCTTAAATTCTACTTTTGATTACAATTTAATATCTCACAACAACATGCTGCTACAAAAAGAAACAGACAGCTGACTATAGTAACTCCGTGTATTTCTCTGATTACTGCCAAAAATCTTTCTGTCTGTCTGTTAGGGAAAATATAATAATAAGAAAAAAAATCCCAAACCCTAAGCTTACCCAAAAGCAGCCAAGACTCAGTGAAATATCAAAGCAGAAGTCTATTTTATCCCACGCACAACAAGTGAATATGCTGTCATTGCTGGTTGTTTGCAGAGCTGGTTGTTTGCAATATTCATCCCTGGATGCAGTTTTAAGAGATGGCTGATTGTGCACGCCTGCACACCCATGCACAGAGACAGAGCACCCATAAAATATTTTCCACGCATGGCATCATTTATCTTAATAGTTGTTAGAGCTGCAGTTTCCACTTTAACAGTAATCATGACACTTTTGTTACTTGATTTATTTGAATAGCACTGTCAAACACTGCATAAACAATACTGTTCTGGGACCTGGCCAGAAATTTCAAATTGCATTTTAATATTTATGTGCCTTCACACTCCACGAGGAAAAATACTGATGCTGGCTTGCAATTTGAACTGCTGTAACAGCAAAGCCAGAATAAGTCTGCTTTTTCCTATAACTTGTGTAATCTATCATGGTATTTCTTTAGCTGATACAAGTAAAAAGAACATTAGTTTATATTTGCAACAGCTGGAAGTAACTAAAATAATATTTAGGTGGAATTAAAGGATGCGTGCAGCTTCCTGGATTGGCTTTCTAAATAGCTGCCAATCATCTCTATGACTTCACAGCAATGAATATCTCGGCTATCGCTTTAGAGCAGCATGAGCAGAGCTTGCTTTCCGAAATGTAAAACCTCCCTTTGAGTCCTTACTTTCTGTTTTCCATTTAGCACCATCCATTAACAGCAAAATGTTCATTATAGCTGTGAGCTGATGGTAAATTGTCATTAGGACCACTATGTTTATTAGTAGTATATTTTTGATTAGCTGTCTCCAAGGGCAGCATTTTTTTCTGCAGTTAAAATGCCCCACCATCAGAATTACAATCACTGTGGGATAAATGCTCTAGCAGGGTTCTGACTGTTAGTTTCCTGCTGCTAATGATAAATGATAAGGATATTGACAGTGTTTTGTTCCTCTTTCCATTGCTCCATGAGCATTCAGAAATCAGGGGCTTAAATCACATCTTCATGTAAGTGAGCTTGGGCTTTTCCTGGCTGTATTCAAAACCTTCTCTTTATCAGTGGCCATCTGGAAGTGAATGTGCTATGTTCTATTGTATGTCAAATTATATCGCTGTGTCTATAATATCAGTCAGTGTGGGTTGCTTTATGTGACAAACCAGCAATAATAATTACTCCTCAGCCTTTGGATTAATGATGATACATGGAGAGAGTGTAGGGCTTGGTCCCATTGTCTCTTAGGCAAAATTGCCAGCTGTGAGATAGCAGAGTTCATACAGAAATGGGTTCTCTTCTCTGAAACATGACCTGCTCTCTCACTGGGGGCAATGGGATGGACCCTAACGGACCAAAGAGCCCCCGAATTCCCCAGTACCTTGCCCCCAGCCCTCCAGACAATTATTTCCTTTCCTTTTTCCAAAATCTGTATTTTCCGTAATATTGCACAAAATAGGAAGCAGAGGACACATTTAGAACCTTCCTTCTCTTTTTCAGTAGAAAAAGAGTAGCTTTCATGAAAATCTATAGTGCCAAGGAGTCCAAGGAAAATCTAAGCAAAACACAATCAAAAGAACATCTTTAAGCTTGAGGAACAAACAGACAGCAACATCATGAGGTTCATTTTAAAAAGAGAAAATCCTGGGATGGGCATCATCCAGTGCAGACTCATAGGCTGGGAACTGACTGTGTATTAGCCCTTCCTGAGCATGACGTTGGATTAATGACCTCCTGAGGGCCTCACAATAAGTCAGATTTTACAACTGAAGGTATCATCAAGAGCACATGTACCTAATAGCAGAGGAAATTAGCTGATCTGCTCAAAACCAGATGAGGCAACATACAGGGAATGAAAGGCCAAGCAGTTAGGATCTGGGAGAAAAAGAGAAAGCAAAATTATTATTCAGTGTGTTGACGCATTTGGATAAATGTGATCTATACCCCAAAGTGGAGTCATAAGTCTTACCAATACATTAGTCAGAAAAGTAAGACAAAAGAAGTTGTACCCCCACCTTCCAACAAATAAGCACCACCACATTCACCACCAAACCATATTCCCAAATGCCATGCACATGTGCTTTTTGAACATTTCCAGGGGTGGTGATTCCACCACTCCTCTGGGCATCCTGTTGCACTGACTGACCATACATGACAACCATTCTTAAAAAGGGTAAAAAGAAGGACCCTGGGAATTATTGACCAGTCGGCCTCACCTCTGTGCCTGGTAAGATAATTGAATGAATGCATCTTGAAGACATGTCAAGGTATGTGGAGGACAGGGAGGTGATTAGAGACAAACAAGGCGGTTTCACAAAGGGCAAACCAAGTCTGAATAACCTGGCGGCCTTCTTTTCCCACCTCAGTTTCCTCTCACTGAATTTGTGTGATTAAGGAGTTAAATGGGATTTCAGCAGTGTATTCTGCTGACTATTCTTCTGTTTCTGTATTCAACTGAGTTGAATACAGAGGTGTCAGAGGGGCTCCTGTGATTCAGAAAGGGAGGACAGTGAAAGCAATGCTAATGGTACATCTAATGTACACGTGTATTGGTGCTTTAACTTCTGCAGCCTTGGTGCTGCAGATGAGATGATATATTATTGCAGTTGCTAATTTGTCATGAGAGGTTTTATTGCAACTCTTGTCACCTTGAGTACCTTACACAATCAGATTGCTCTCTGCTGGGACAAAATATCTCATTTCCTGTGATATGCAGCAATTGTTATAATACAAAAATTCTCTCTGTCTTTGTATTCTGGAAATGTTCATTTCATGCATTCTCCAGCAGCTTCAGCTTATTTTCACAAGTTGTTAAACTGTTACTTAAGTGAAATGAAAACTCATTTTTTCCCTTCCTGTCTCCACTAAATCACATGCATTTGTAGAGGGAAAGTGAATCTATTATTTAGGGTTGCTATGTTTTGTGATTTTTATTGTGAATCTGGCAATTAACAGCTCTAACTTCTGGAATCATGTCATTAAGCAGTTCAAAGAAAACCCTGAAATTGTTATGCTTTAGAGCTCAAGAAACCAGAAGGGAAAAAAAAAATTAAAAAGAAAGACCTCAGTTTCCTTTTTAACTTCATGCATTTTTTTTTCAGGGTCTGCTTCCTGAG
Organism: Gymnorhina tibicen; assembly: GCA_013399875.1. Classification (NCBI taxonomy): domain Eukaryota; kingdom Metazoa; phylum Chordata; class Aves; order Passeriformes; family Artamidae; genus Gymnorhina; species Gymnorhina tibicen. Next base: position 345,800 of record VXAZ01009805.1, on the reverse strand, counting down.
TATGCTTTATAGAGTTAAGGGTCAAAGTCTAAATAAAATATTCCATGGCTGCTACTTTTGGTCTAAAACTTCTTTCGGAGAATAGGACACTGGAGTCTAAATTACCTATTAATAAATTACACAGGGAAAAACAAATTCTTGATGATAGTCTCTTAATAAAATTGTAAAGAGGGGATCAGATGATTCCTTCTCAGAACTTTTGGATTTGCAGAAAATCCTCTGGAAAACCACCCTTTTTGCAGAGCCCTTGGCATCTTACCTTGCAGTTGTGCTTAGCAGGGGATGCAGCAAAGACGTTGATGCAATAATCTCCACATTAACTCCAAATGGGAGTGAAGGCAGGGTGTGGTAGGGTCTGTATCTTGCTTCCTTCAGCTGTGAATCCTGATTTTCCTTACTGCTTTACCCCTCTGTCTGTCCCTGAATGTCCCTTTGTGCGTCCTTCTTCGGATGAGCTCACACATTGAAGAACTTCACCAGTGAAGCCTGGGAGAAATTGATGAGTGTTTTTCTCCAAAATTTCCTTCTCTGGGAAATTCTGGAATATTATCTCCATCTACTTTTGTCTGTGTAGATCCTTAAAATGTAATAGACTGCTTCCCGGAGAGGATGGTTTTTGAACTGGATATAGTCTATGGAGACTTCTCTCATCTTTCCCTCTAAGATGTACAGAGGGAGTGCTTGGATGATCCCCTTTCTATAATTAATTACTCTCTGAGCTGTGTTTGTTCTTTAGGTTCTTGTTAAAATTTATGCTTTCATACTTCTTTTTGTGTTAAGGGACAACAGTTTTTGTTCAATATTCTTGGTATTACAGTCTTGGAACAGAGTTGACGTTTTATATTCACAGCAATTAATCCATCTGTGAGTATGCACATCTAATCCTTTTAAAGATTTTCCCTTTGGAAATGTTAATCTGTGCATGTTCTAATGAAAATCCACTAATTTTTCTTTCCGCTGTAATTAAAAAAATTTGAATATATTTTGTAATAGTTTTTTTTTTTTAATTTATCATTTACTTTATTATGCCATTTATCATTATCTTTTTATCATTCTCTTATACCTTTTCATCCTTCTGTGTTTCCCGGCATATTTCAGGCAGCATGTAGTTAAAACAAAAAAAAACAAAACAAAAAAGGCTTTCACACAATAAAAAGATTTGTACAGATCTGGCTCTTTTTAAAGTTTTGTAGTAGCATTTTATTTGTTTGTGTTTTGGATTCTAAACACTAAACTGAAATAATGTTTTTACATTTGGGGATAAGTCCAGAGTTTAAAAAAAATTTTGATCTTTATATCAGCAGAAAGTTCTTGGCAACACAAGGCAACATAAGCCAATTAAAATTTATGTGTTGAAGACCTGGAGCCTTAGGAGTCATGGCTCATATACAGAATTCCCCTAGTGCCATTTGATTTCTTTCATAAATAGTGTTTCATCTAAGGCTGCTTTTTGAGTAGGAAAACAGCACATCTGGAGACAAATCTAAAATATCATTAATGACACCACAGGTTTACAAATATTGTGCAGTGGCTGGTGGGGAATACTGCACATGTACTACCCAGAAAAAGTAAAAATCTGCCTGAGACAATTCTCAGGGCCTGATTATAACCTGTTATTCTTAACATCAGCTGACTGTTGCACGGCTTAGAATCTAAAAAATTCAGGGATGTAACAGGGCTTTGCTTCATAAACCAGTCTGCTGCTTATTGGAAATGAAATCTTTGGGAATCTCATGAGGTTCAAAAAGGCCAGGGCAAGGTGCTGCACCTGGATTGGGGCAAGGCCCAATATCAACACAGGTGGGGGATGAACAGATGGAGCAGCCCTGTTGAGAAGGACTTGGGGGTGCTGGTGGGGGAGAGGCTGGACATGCCCTGGCCATGTGTCCTCGCAGCCCAGAAAGCCCCAGTTGTGTCCTGGGCTGCACCCAAGGCAGTGTGGGCAGGTCGAGGGAGGGGATTCTGCCCTCAGACCCCACCTGCAGAGCTACCTCCAGCCCTGGGGTCCCAGCACAGGAAGGATGTGGAGCTGCTGGAGCAAGTCCAGAGGCAGCACCAAGGTGATGACAGGGATGGAGCACCTCTGCTGTGAAGAAAGGCTGAGAGAGTTGGGATTGTTCAGCCTGGAGAACAGAAGCTCCAAGGTGACCTATTTGTGGCCTCCCAGTACCTGAAGGGAACCTGCAAGAAAGCTGGAGAGGGACTTTTTGCAAGAGCATGGACAGAAGACATGACAGAAGAAGGGGATTTAAACTGAAAGAGAGTAGGGTTAAGTTATATATTAGGAAAAAAATTCTTTACTGTGAGGGTGGTGAGGCCCTGGCACAGGGTGCCCAGAGAAGCTGTGGCTGCCCCTGATGTCTCTGGAAGTGTCCAAGGCCAGGTTGGATGGGGCTTGGAGTGTCCTGGGACAGTGGAATGTGTCCCTGCCCTGTCAGCAGGGTTGGAACGGGATGATCCTTGAGATCCCTTCCAACCCAAGCCATTCTATGATTTTACGATTCTCTGATTCTATAAAGAAAGGATACATTATTGTTAACTAGTTCTTCTGAAATATTTTGTACTGGTAATTGCAACTTTCTTCCTACTTCCTCCTCAGTCCAAGGATCTCAGTCAACCCCTGTTGCTGACTGAGTATCCCTAACCTGGTTCTCCTTTTGACCTCATACCAACACACCAGCTCCATGACTTCCACTCTCCCACCCTTTAACCAGGAACCTTCCTTCAGTCAAGGCACAAGGATCCAAAAGGTTACACCTGAGGCAAGTCCTGTGTTTATACACCTGAAATATTTTCTTCTGACTTGTTACAAAATTAATCATCTAAGCTGGACACCTTACACAGTCTCTAAGCTTTGCTAGCACACTTTGCTGTAAATATAAGAAATCTGTAAACAAAAAAATGGAATAATTTCTACTTCATTAGTGGCAAATCATGTCATTGAGATAGGAGAATGAGAGAGCTGTTTTACAAAACCTTATACTAAATGCCAAAATGACTCTGTTTTGGGGATTCTTTTTTTAATCAACCATACATTGCTCAGAGCTAATTACATTTTAGTTTTCATAAATTATGAGGATTAAGGTCATCACCTAAGTGACAGTTTCTACTCAAAATGGGCATGAATTGTTTGATCTGTTATGGAAGAACATGTTTACCCACCTAGAAGATATGAAATGTTCTGGTCTTCAGCTCTGCTGAAAATGTCATTATAAGAAAGACAATTTGTCACCTGTTTGTACCTCTCCTTGCAACCCACAAAAAGACGGCATTTTGTATTCCACCTGTATTTTTTTTCCTAGAGTAATTCCATCAGAATATTTCCTTCCAGAAAACAAGGGAGTAAAAAGATGAAGAATGAAATATACTGCAAGAAGTAAAGTCTGTGAAAAACTTAATTAAATAGATCACAAAATAAGGAAAGACATTGTATCCTTAAGTGTTACTGAGAGATCTGAGGAATTAATCATTGCAAAACAGCCACAAGAGAGAAATACAGTGGGAATGTATATTACAGGGAGAGCAGAACCAGGAGAAACAAACAAAAAGTCATTTTCTGGAAACTTATTTGTACATAATCATTATTTTAATTGTTACTACCTAGTGCAAATAACAAATCTGGTCTTGGAAACTGCTAACCCATAAATCTCATTCAGTAGATTTTCAAAGAGACACAGCTAGGAAGAAGCTGCAGCTATTGGAGGAATTACAATCTGAGTTGAAAATATTTCCTAAAGTAATTCTGTTCTTGAATATTAAAATTACTTTGGAGGGCCACAATCTGATGGCCTGGTGAAGCCCATTATGACTAAAGCTGATCGGAAAATTGCACGGTTTTGCATACATGCATATATTGTGCATTTTCATACACACTAGAACATGAGGTAGTGACAATTATAATATTTTAGCAGACCATGGAAAAGTAGTCAGGATTCTTTAGAGACTAAGAATAGAAATAAAAGTAAATCAATTATTCATCCCAGAAACTTCATTGTCCCAGCCACTCTGTAGTGGTGATTAATTTCCTAATTCAGGGTCACACAGTGACATCAGGAGAGACAGGAAAAGACCCATGACCGTTAACACAGGAATGTTTGTTTTCCTATGGAGTTTTCAGCTCCTTTCATTGCCTACAAAGAAAGCCATGAGCAATGAGATGATCAGGTCACAAGCTTGAAGTTAAGTGGGATTAATTCAGAGCAGAGCTCTGAAAACTTTTCCTGTTTTCTCCTAAATGGGAAAACAGATGTATGAGGATATTTGAAGAGACTCTTGAATTTTAAAGTAGTAAAGGATGGTGGGGGAACTCTCTGGCCTGACATCCTGCAGTGCCTTGGCCATGTTAATGGCATAAACTGGCAGGAGCCAGCAAAATACACATAAGAGCAGAAAGGCGTCATGGCAGCTGTGTTACAGATGTGAGTATTCAAGGCTTGACAAGTATTTTTAAAACACACACCTGCAGTCCACCCAGCAGAGAAAATGAGGTTAACAAAACAGCCTCTTCCCCATCTCTCTGTCCCCAGCAGACACCAGGTGAAATGCCTACGAACAGTTGACAAATACAAATTTCTGTAAACTCTGGTCCCCGTTTGTTTCCATTATCTCAGGGAGCGGTAACTTCAGTCACGAGTTAAGGGCTGACAGTTACCCTGGAGAAAGAATAACAATTAACTCTGCTTCCAGCCAGTGCCAGAGAGGAAGAAAATAATTGTGAAGCTTCTGTTATTTTTCTCATTAGCCTGTGCAGCATGCCAGGAGCTGGACTGTGCAAAGAAGGGTTTGCATCCCCAGTTTGCTGCTACACTTAATCAGGATAACTGCACGGCTTGGACTTTGCTTAAAGGTGTAAAATAAAAATAATCCACATTTCAGTGCATCTTCAACTGGATATGAAAGAAAAACTAATGTGTCTCCATGTAGCACATGCCATCATATGTGCTGATCCCTTCCAAGCTATACTATTGATAAATATTCTCAGAAAGAATTTAAGATTTTCCTTTGCTCCTACTCTGCAGCTACTCTCTGTGAGTGACTCGGGACAGGGAGGACAGAGCTATCACACCCTGAAAAAAGGCTGAGGGTCTGAGGTTTGAGCAACCTGGACCACACAGATCCTTCTCTTCTTTATATCACACACCTAATTCCAGATACAGCACACAAGATTTTAAGTTAATGTGCACTTAGAGAAGGAGGATCAGTTTGACCCACAAAATTGACCCACAACATGAAAAGCTTTTCACGGAGACAACTGCTCCAAGTGGGTGGGTGAGGAGGTTAAGAAAAATTGCTTATCAGGGGTTATAACCCAAAGCCTGTTTCCCATCTTTTACTCCATGGCAATTCAGAAAATATCATTGCTTGGCAAAAGTTCAGTTCATGAAGTTAATGGCCTGACATCCAAGACCTTGATCAAAGAGAACAAAAAGCAAAGTACTGTGCTGATCTGGTATTTTAATTTAATTTGATAGTGAAAACCAAAAAGATATTTCAGCTTAAACCAAAATAGGATTACAGAAAGTGATTTTTAAAGTTTTGTAATTGACAAAAGAACACCTAAAAAGTCTAAAAATTTGCATTTCAAAGGGGGTATTTTTCTCTTTTTTCATTTTCAGGTGCTTTTACATTTCTCAAGATATAATAGATTTAAACAAATTTAGGTTGCAAAATAGTCACATGGCAAAAAGGCAAATCCTTTAATATCAAAAAGTTGGGATAAAATATTCTCCCTTTACTTTTCCCCTCCCCATTGCTTAAAATATTCAAAATAGTTAATTAATCAGATATTGTCTTACAGATTCTTTTGGATTTACCTTTCCCTCAAATGCATATTTGCAGAATAAAGTGTACAAAAAGCTTTGCTAAGCTCCAGGTTATCACCATCATGTGCAAATTAAAAACTGTGAGACTACTCCTTAAATATCTGACCTTAACTAAAAGTCCTGCCTTTCTCCTCATTTGGTTCCCTAAGTCTTCCTATTTTGTTTTGATTGAATCTGTCCAGTTCAATATTCTTATAATAGAATATATAAGACCCATACAGATAGATATAAATGTATATAAAGAGCACCCATGATTCAGCCTTTCCAAACATACACCTCCTACTATCACTGAATGGTTTAAAATGCCATTTTAAACTTTAATTTCTGTTTCAGGTTCTTTCGGATTTCAAAAACCTTTTCAAAGGATTTTGATCTTTTGACACATTTCCCTGTTAAGATTTTTAAAAGATTTCGTTTATGGGGTTTTAGCTTTCAGTGGAAACAGAAAAAGGGAAACAAAAGAGACATTAGCATAAAAATACACAAGGGGATGTAAAGGGCCTTTGAAGAGTAACTTTGGTGCTTCTTTATTTTTCTTAGTCTTAGATCTGTTCATTTACAGTCATATCCCCTGAAGAAAGATGGTCTGAAATGAATTTAGAAGTTGCTTCAATTAGTTTATTCATTCATTAGGAATACAATTCTGGGCCAGCAGGACTAGGAAAAGAGGGGTTTCAAAGAAGAAGGATGCTTTGTAACATAATCCATATGTTAGAGTAATTTTACACATTATCTGATACTTTATGACAAATTACAAAAGGGCAATATTGAAATAGTGCAGAAAAATATAATATTATTTATAGATTAATCAAAGTTATATACATACATTTTTAATTACCTTCTTAGCTTACTGAGAATAATCTTTATGAGTTTTAGCCTTTAAATGTGACTAGTTTCAAAATATCAGTCAAAACCATACTGATAAATTTACCTGGCTGGGTCAGATGGAGATGCAGTTAAAAGAGCAAAAAAAAAGGTGTGACTTGTTTCACAGGATTCCACAAACTCTGAAGAGCTACAGCTAACAGTGATCATACAGTATTACAAAAAATATTTTTGTTTCCTTACCTCTCTGTAACCTCCTAAGTGATAGATAAAAGATAGGTCAAAGCTAAAAGCCTGATTTAATTCCTGATCCAATGAAATATGGTAAATTTAAACTATAAGAATAAGCAACCCTGAAAAAAAAAATAGCCCAAAGAAAATATGAACAAAAACCCAAGCATCAAACATTTCCAGAAGTCTATTTGAGAAAAAAGGATATTTCTTATCTATTTAAATCAAAGCTTACTAAACTGCGTCTCTTAAAATTGTTTATTAGTTATTAATCAACATATTCTATGTCTAGTCAAAATTGCTTAATTCTCGTTACAATGAAGAAATTAGAAAACTCCAAATAATTCTGTGGGATCAGTTTTAGAGAAGTTCATCACAAAGAACAGTAGAATAGTTAGAGGTTTTTGACCACTATGCAAAAAAAAAGAAAAATTCCAAATATCAGTGTGGAGTAATTATGTATACTGGGAGGAAAAAGCCCTTCCCTTTATTTTTCTCTATGGTGAGATATTGTTCACTGGGAAAAAAAAGAAAAGAAAGCAAAACAATGAAAAAAATCCCGCAAGTCCAACAAAAAAATTTTCAACTGTCGCCTAAACATGAAGATCCTCTGTAAAACAAGGAAAATTATACCTAGATTCGACTGAGGTATTTTTCCACAAACAATTTTAGTAACAGGTCACAGTCCCAGTCCTGCTGCCTTTTTACCATAAGAAGTTAAGTACTGTAAGAGTCGCAGGTGTATTTACTCTTCTTTTCCGGTCTGTGAAGCTTTTTTCTTAAAGCTGAACTGAATATTTTACAAGAAATCTTGCAAACTTATAAACCTAAGAGCACGTGAAGTGGATCTTTGGAATTTGGAAGCACAGCTGTCATACAGAATCAGAGTGATGAACAAACATATTTATACTGACATAGTTCTGTAGGAGAAGTGGAGACGAGGCTGTTGTAGGTGAGTCAAGGAAGGACCAGCACAAAATACACTTCTACCTGTACAACAAAGAAGCTTCTTCCTCCCCTGGTGTGGCCTCCCAAACAGCTTGGAAGCCAAGCAACTGGCAAGGAGCATTCACTACAGATGGATCAGCAGTCGCTCACATAACACCGTGCAGATGAATCCATCTGGCACCTCAGTGTTGGATATGGTGTTTTTCAGCTGTTTACCACCATTTTTTTGCCACTCTACACAAAAGCAGGGAAAGGGTTTTTCATGTCCACCAGCCATATTCTGTAAACTTCCTTCGTAGCCAAGAGGGTGTTTGAGCAAACTGCTCCCACGCTGCTTCCTCACCCTCCTGCTTTGAGTCACTTTGAGATGCTCTTGAACATTATCCCCGCTGTAAATGGATGGCAGATTGTTTGGGCTGTGATTAAATTAGGCAGGCACAGGTGGCATCACCTATCATAAATTTGTCAACTTTTACATCTACAGCAGCAGCTGCTCTTCTTTATCTTTTAATCACTCAGCAAAGAGGAGAGGGAAAGGATGCTGAGCCCACGAGGGGGATCACATGGAAGAGTCCCATAGGTTTCAGAGAGTCAGGATGCTCCCCATGCCATTGTTCAGTGGCAGATATCTCTCTGCCCTAGTCCCCACAAGGAGATTTTGGGATGAAAGGGCATTAAACCAGCAGCAGGGAAGAAACGCTGTACATTCTTCACTTGACCTTTAATTTAGATTTGGTTAATGACTTAGGAAAATTTACAAATCTCTACAACACAGTGTGCTGGTTTAGGGAAGAGACAGTCCCTTAGACATGGTATTACCCAGTGCTTTGAAAGCAATAACCCTTAGATTTCATCACTATTTTAGTTAACACAGAAATGAACCAGCTCCAGTTCTTACTCTAGCCTTTTCACAGCATCATATCAATATAATCTATATTGTATTTCTGAAATTTTTGTCATATTAGCTATTTTAACAGGACTCTCACTACTCAGTAAAGTTCTCATTCTTTACACTTATTTGCCATTGAGTTGTTTTCTGATCCTGCTGAAATCATGTTATTTTCATTTTAGGTTACATTACCAAATTATAGTTTTTCAGTTCCATTTGCACTTCCTATTAACAATAACACAGTTGTCCCCCTTTTGACCCTCAAACACATTCATTGTACAAAAGATGCTTTTTAAAATTCAGACCAAAATTTGATATAATAATATGAGCTTACAATACTGTCCAGCAATATGATTTGTAGATTAACTTATTAGTTATTAATTATTAATTATTAATTATTATACCATGCTTTAAAACTTTCTGAGAATTTTTCAGCAGTGCAAAGAAGAGATACAGCAGAACTAAGGAAGGACCTGCATGCCAGACAGATGCTCATCTTTTTCTTCAAGTTATACCAGGTGGTTTAACATAAGATGTTATCTCTCACTATAAATATTCTGATTCTTTGAAATGGACTGGAATTGTTCTTTTTTTCTACTTCTTTTGAAACATGATTTTACCCAAGCAGCTAGATTGAGGCAGTATGGAAAGCACCAACTAAGATGAAATTTCCAATATTTTATTGTGAACAAAAAATAAAAAGTAATGGCAAGGAACTGACCACAGAAAAACAAGGAATACATTTGCAACAATTGATCTAAGAAAAAGTCCCCAGCAGAAGAAATACAGTGACAAAGTCACTCTTGTGTTCAGTGCCACTGAATAATCAGATATCAGATTAAAAACTGAACAGCATTTTACTTGATGTCTATAAAGTGGAGGGAACATTGGTTCCATGTGATGATGATAGCGATGACAATGATGATGATGATGAGGATCGTTATGGATATTTCAAGATAAACATGGCTTCTTTGGGTGGAAAAGCAACCTACTGCTTCTCCAAATAAATATCTCTGAAAAGATGTCACAACGTTGTCAGGCAGTCATTTACTTGTCACCTGTGAGAAATAAATACAACATTTTGTCTCCATCACAAGGCAAAACTGGAGTTTGACAAACCTTAGAGAAGTGCAGCAACTTCCATGTAAACCCCCCAGATCCAGCAGCAAAGTGCATACAGAGAGTGAGACAAGAAAAGAAGTGATAGGTATTTTTGAAAAGGGGAGTATCTACTCAATATGGGACATAAAACTAGAGGGCAGTGCAGAGACACATTGACACTGACAGAAGCTCAAGCTCATTAAAATATCACACATGGTCTTCTGAGCAGCTCTGGGAGTTTGTGTTCCTGTTGGATCCCTGCTTTGTGTCATAGGACACGGCATTTTTGATCCAGCCACAGGCATTCAAGATGTGGATTTGCTTTGCTCTGCCTTTGCACAGCCAAGTATCCAAGGAAATGCATGAGTGCCCGATCATTACCTTTAAAAAGAAGGTCTTGTGTTAGAGGCCAGACTAAAGCCTGTGCAGACCAAGAGGGCTTTCATTCTCTGCAGCTGTCTTTAGGTCAGGCTCTCAATGTGCTGACATTTCTGGTATTTGTCATTTTTAGGAGTGGCATAGGTCCTACAGTCCTACATTAATAACTCTGATTTCCTTGGGCATGGGGGAAAGAAGTTTCTTGGTTATTGACAAAGACAAAAAAGCTGCACCTTCAACACCATGAGCTCTGGGAGCTCCAAATTCACTCACTGAATCAAAATATGCCTTTTGTAACTAATTTTTGTGACTTCATATAAATTCAGATAACCTGTTTTACAAGATATAAAGAGCTCCTGGCTTGTGCAGGTTGTTGACAGAGCAAAGAGGTGCTACCCTTAATGATAAAACATAGAGGCAGGAAATCTAAGGGTGAGTACAGATAAAAGAATAAATAGGATTAATTGGCTGGTAAATAAGGCAGGTTGAAGATCAGGAGACTCTTTCAAAATATTAGAAAAATGATTATAAAATCCACAGTCTGGAATAGCTTGCTTTGAAAAGACAACCCTTTTTTGGTTTTGAATAATGTTATACAACCCATTGACTGTGATAGCACGAAAGCTGGATAACCCAAAAAGTCTCTTTCAATACTGCTGTTTTAACATTGTTGCACAATAAAATTTCTGATATGGCATATACTTTTCACTTTACTCAGAGACTTCAACTGAACCATTCTGATTCAAAAATTCAATGCTCCAGACCAAATTCATTTTGCAAAAATGTACCAGGGCATTAGGTTTTATTCCAGTGCAGATTGAATATAAACATTTATGCCTGGAAAGCTGTTGTAAAATCAAATTATCCTCTGGCCAGCTTTAGCTGAATATAATATACACAGGTGGTTCTTACCTGCTTCTTTGAAAGCAGGAACAAATGACAGAAAAATGACCAAAACTAACTGCAATTACAGGCACAACCTGGAACCATGTGCACTGAGAATTTCCATGCCAGTTGGTGGTCTCAGATTGATTTTGTGTTTCTTCCATTTAATTTTATATTACTCAGACATTTTTAATTTCTACCTGTTACCAGCTGTACCGATTTGTTTGTTGGGGTTTTTTCCTACCTACAAAGCTACCAGGGCATCAGCACCAAAGCTCATGGATTCTGTCTCCCCATTCAACATTTCTCTCACTGACATCCTCAATTTGTGCTGTTTTTCTAAATATTTCATTCTCTCGTTTCCCTCTTTGCTGTCATCCATCCAGCACAATGCTTTCTAAGCTGTGATGGATCATCACACAGATCAGTGTTTCATTGATATTACCTCTATGGCTGGTATTTGGAAGCTTTCAGTCTGCACTTTTAAAGTCCCAGTGTTAATTAGGCTCCCTGCCTCTCCAGGGTTTACGTGTCCTTTTCCATTCCCACAAAAGACTTCAGAAGTAATTTGGAAAAAAACTGGTACGTTTCAAGGTCGACTTTGATCCCGTGTCTTGCCTTGTTAGTATCGATCAGTGCTCCCNATCACACAGATCAGTGTTTCATTGATATTACCTCTATGGCTGGTATTTGGAAGCTTTCAGTCTGCACTTTTAAAGTCCCAGTGTTAATTAGGCTCCCTGCCTCTCCAGGGTTTACGTGTCCTTTTCCATTCCCACAAAAGACTTCAGAAGTAATTTGGAAAAAAACTGGTGCAATTTTTCAAGGTCGACTTTGATCCAGTTTCTTGCCTTGTTAGTATCGATCAGTGCTCCCGGTCTAGTGCCACTTTTTTATTTGTACACTTTTTTTGGCGTTCCCTCCTCTTGGCCATCATATCAATACGAAATGTGGACAAGATTAGGCTTGGCACTGCAGTGGCACTCCATTTGTTGTCCTGCTTTTGCACTGCCTCAATCTATCCAACTCAATTTTTGGCCCCTTAACTATGCCAGTGTTTAATCCAGCTGAGAATTCACCATTACATTCGTGTTTATTAGTGCTGTATATTCACTGTTTGTCTTTTTCTATGCAGTGAATCCTTTGGAAAAGCCACAATATTTTTAATATTTAAGTTTCCCCACATTGAGACCTGTGTTAGCACACTTCTAAGGATGGTGACTGGGACCGCAAAGGAAGGAATTGTCCCTAAAAAGACAGTAAGATGTGATCATCAATATTTCTAGTGAAATACTCAACTGAGTAAGGTCTTATCCTCTAGGGATGTGAGTAGACAGGACCATGAAAGGATCATCTCTGCTACAAACGAGTTCCAGAACACAAATCTAAAAGCAGCAAAAATCTGCAGCTCATGTTGGTCCAAACAGGGTACTCATGGTGGCCCTCTTTGTGTTTATCAATAAAGAGGAGCCAGTACAAAAAATACAGATGCTGACCACACAGTTTATTTCATCATCTGAAGTGACCTGGGTCATTTATACGCGTTCCGTTCTCTGCTTGACTGTTTTGATCCTCTGGCCGTCACAACAGCTCTGTAACACAGCTTTGCCATCCTTGTTGAGACCTGCAGCTTAGCAACTTGCTCATGTGTTTGTTTGGACACTGTTGATGGGAAAATTTCTATTTTATATCCCTGGGATAAAGTGGCAAATGCAAATTTTGGAAAGATGAGAAGGACCTCTTGAACTAAAGATTTCTGAAAGCACTAAGTAAGTCAAAGGTGTACACACTAATTGTAACTGCAAAATAAAATTAGTTGAAAGGAGAACTTAAAGAGGCACAGAATCTGCACCCGTATTCCACAGATCCAAGAATATTTTGCAATATTGTTTCTATTATTCCAAGAAATGCATAATATTAAGTATACATTATCATACACAGATAAACTGAGCAAAGTTGATGTCAGGAGAAGCTTTAAGAAGAAGAGGTCCATCCATATATTTCTCAGAGATATATTTCACAGACCCTGAAATATTGTTCTTATTAAAAACCCATAGGATTGGATAGTAAATGCTTAAAATGATCTTACTTTATTAAATAAATCTGCAAGTACTGACAGGCAATGTGGAGTATATAAGTGTATGCAAGGCTACAAATATCAACAAAGAGGAAACTCTTAATCCAAAATCTGAATCAGATAACAATAGTGAGATGGAAGCCAATCATCATCTTTACAATTCCCATTGTACCTCTGTAGTTTGAAGGCCAGGAGCAGTTACATGGTGTCTGAAGCTGTGCAGTCAGTCTAAGGTGGTGCTGAAAACTGAGCCACATATTGAGGATATAAACCTTGTGCTTTGTCCATCAAATCTGCCTTTTTCTGACTGAAGCAGGAGAAGCCACAGCCTCCTCAGCAGTTTCAGGCTCCGACTTCCTTGAGTTTTTCACGGACTGCATAAGCTCTTCCTTACTGTCCAGTGGCACTAGTTCAATAAATGCACAGAAACAGATGGAGAATCCCATCAGCTCAGCTCAAGGTAACTCATTCAAGTAATGAAGCAATTATTTCTAGGAATACAGATTCAGCTAAGACCTCTCAGTCATCTCCCATCCGCAGAGACACCACCAGCAGATGCACTTATAACATCCTTGTCTCCATTTTAAAAGCAGGGTAAAAATTGAGCAAACACATGATATAGTTGCTGCAAAATTGCATTATGAATAATTAAAGCGACACCTCTTTTTCCCCACTGCAGTCCATTACAGGGTTTTTCCTTTTCTTTGATACAGATAAAATCAGAAAAGAAAAAAGAATCAGAATGGGGGATACTTCTGGTGTGGGATCATATTGCTGGAGCAGATCGGTAGCAAATCTCCAGCAGAGTGCTATAAAAGTCTTACTCAGGGGTTTCCTCTTGATAAGTTGTCTGCAATATGAGGTTTTTTGCAGCAGAACAATGAGCAGTGGCATAAATTCCCTTGCAGTGCTCTCAGGCAAAAAGCACAGGATGATAATTTCCACCCATGCTCCCAGTGTGATACTATATTATGTAAGAAGGCACTTTGTGGAAAATGGAAATAATCTGGTAGGACCTAAGCTGGCCTGTCTATACATTAACATTCCCAGGGAAACAAAGAGCTGGTAACATTAATTTAAACCATTTAAGATCCAAAAATTGATAACTGAGAAGGCTGGTATAGGCAAATATTAACTCTTTTTTAGGAAAAGAAAGCTTTCCAAATTTTTCAGCTTTCCAAATCTTGAGTGTCTAGTCAAAAGTAGACATAGGCTCCCTGCTTTTCATTTGAGACAGAAAATCACCCCCAAAGAGTGATTTATCCACTGCAGAGACAGATGTCTAAGACAACTATGACCTCTTTTGGAGAAGCCTTTCTCTGCTATTCCAAGCAGGAATGGATACCAGCCTGTTAGTCTGATAACTTTGTGCAAAAGGGTTCCTATCCCATAAATCAGAATGAGCTCATACTCCATAGTTTTACTGTATCAACTGGCAGTGCTTCAAAATAGTGATTTGCTATTATTTTTCTCATTTTTCCTTCGTTACTGCAGTAGCAACCTGTGTGCCTTTTCCCCTTTGATGCTCCTCAATCTCTTTTCATGACTGTGTTAGTGGTAGAATAAATTTCAGTCTGTAGATGTAAAGAGATTACTGGCCACACTAGTAAAGCAAACCCTCCAGGCTTCTTGGCCTATAATTAGTTAAATACCCAATTAAGCAGGATGTTTAAAAGCACACACATGTTCAGGTGCACCCTACAAAGTTATCTTTTGGAATACAAAGTAACAGTACCAGAAAAGGAAGAAGAGTTATTCAGGAGTAATGTGGAAGATGAAACCAAAATGATGGCATCCAACTTCTGGAAGGAAGAATTTCTAGACACATTGAGTCAGAATAAGAAGAGTGAGAAGAATCCAGTGA
The DNA here is from genome assembly GCA_013399875.1 of Gymnorhina tibicen. Taxonomy (NCBI): domain Eukaryota; kingdom Metazoa; phylum Chordata; class Aves; order Passeriformes; family Artamidae; genus Gymnorhina; species Gymnorhina tibicen. The sequence goes on along the minus strand of VXAZ01009805.1, from coordinate 330,780 downwards.
GAAGAATCCAGACTGGTTTTAGCTGATGTTTGGAAAAGCCATGGCTGGACAGCAGGATTTCCTGCAATAAGAGGTGATTTTTACCTTTAGAGACAGGAAATCTTTCTTCTCTGGCATTCCAGCAGGTGACAGTAACACTTGGATGCACTCTGACAGCCTCTGAGAAACAATTTGGAAAACTTCCTGTCAAAAGATTTCCAGTGTGCTGCTCACTGCACAGAAAGAAATCCAAGAGCCATAGGATTGCTGGCAGATTTCTGAGGTTGGGAATTTTTCCCACAAATAAGCATTTTATTTTCTTAAAAAGAGATACTTGTCTTTAAAAAGTATGAATTTCAGCACTTTTGCTCACAATAAGTTGTTCAACCCAGGCCCATCACAGATGTAAGTTGTTTTGCTCAGCAACACACAAAAGCCTCCGGCTTCCAATCTGTTCCTTTTCTTTTGAGTACCCTCTGCCTGTTTATCAGATCTGCCAGGCATAAAAAAGTCACTGGATGCCACAATATTGGCTAGTTTGACAAAAGACACATGGTCAAGTGCAAGCTGTAAAACCCTTCTGAGATACAGTCTTGGGCCGGAGTCTCACACTGATTTAGGAAGGTGGCCAGAGGGAAGCCATTCTCAGAAAGTCATAAGAGTCAGGGAATGAAAAAGCCAAATTGAATCATGCAGTCCATTACTCTGAAAGCACAGGACTGGTCGTAGAATACGTTTAAGCCCTGTCTAGTTTGAAGGGTCACCAGGGCTGACATTTTCTTCCCAGGGCTCACAAAGATTAGCAAATTCTCTCAGCTTAACCATTCCTGGGCTGGGTGAGCCACGGTGGCTGTCCATGTGTGTCCTATTAGTCAGACTATCATGGGCTAAGTCAATTTAGCTTTAGTCCAATTATCTCAGATTAGCTGCGACCTAAAAACATGCACAGACAGTTGAAGTGCCCCCAGTAATGTGCAATACTTTGACAGAGAATTCAAGCACTCACAAGACTATTATAAACTGCATTTTCCTAATGATGTCCCGTTTTCTTACCTTTATTTGTTTTACAAAGTAGGTCTAGATAGCTGGTTGTGAAGGTTTACAATTCCCCTCTCTCAAACAGGTACAAATCAGCTCTAGTCAAAGTTGTATTCACTTGCTCTTGCAGTGCCACGTGTCAGCCTGGGATCACATTACTTCCTGCAGGGTATTTTTGTCAGTGGGGAGTCATGATAAAAGTGGAGAACTTCCACACAGGCTTAACTTCTCTTTGAACAATAAAGAGAAGGAGCAGGGCAAACCCAAAACTTAAGCACCTCTAAATGTAGGCGTATTTATTGACTGTATTAAGCACATTAGCTCCTTCTCAAATATAAACAGGTAGTTATCCCCATTCGATAGTGTTTCCATGGGTTAAATCTCTTTTCCCTGTCTAGATATGTATTGCAAAATACCATAACAGAACAAAGCTCTTTTCTGATGAATTTAAAATACTGACCCAGTGCTTTCTGGGAAAAATGATTTCCATTTAAAACAATATTTTCCTACCGGATGTACAGTTTCTGCTGAAGTATTCAATGTCACAGGTATTTCATATATTTATCTGGAAAATATTGATAATTTTTAAAGATTAACATGTTATTTTTATTGAATGTTAGTCATCCTGATTAAGACTTTTCCATCTTTATCAAAAAGACATTTTTTGCTCCACCTGAAAGTTCAATAAATAATATTATTTCAGTAAAGATTTAATAAAAAAATATTGACTAACTGCAAAGAACAAAAGTGAGTTCTGAAGAACAAAATACTTCATTCCTAGTTTTTCCTCTGTTCTCTCAGAAGGCAGTAGTTCATCAAAACAAGAAAAAAACAGTGTCACTAGGAAATAATATAGCGTTGGTAGATTCCTCCTGAGAGGAAATCTTCACAGTATACAGCACATAGTCATATAAATCTGGCAAAATATGAATAAATGGATGGTAAAGTGAGTAAAAATCCAGTATTAAAAAAAAAAAATGATCCAGAAGATTCTGCAAGTATTGAACAACTAGGAGTCTATATGATGACCCAGTTTAATAATTTTGGGGTAAGACAAGAGTTCACCATGTCATTTATTTTGCTGCTTGTTTTTCTCTTTTTTATATATAATACTTCTGCTATTCCCAGGAGTTCATTAAAATACCATAGCAGTAAGTAGCAGAAGATCAAGCTTGCCAGAAAAAGTGTATAAAACAGGATCTGGGACCTCTGTGCAAATTCTGGAGGATGGAAGTGTATAATAAAGCATCATGGGGCACATACATTTTATTCTTCAGGTTTTTAAACAGCAAAATTCATCAGGTGCACAAATATCCCATCCATAGTGCTGCTAACAGGAAGAGAAAAAGGAACAGGGAGTCATTCACCGTGGAGAAGAGGCGGCTTGGGGGGGAACTTACTGCTCTCTACAACCACCTGAAAAGAGGTTGTGTCAGGTGGGGGTCAGGCTCTTCTCCCAGGTAACAAGTGACAGGACAAGAGGATTAAGTCTCCAGTTGTGCCAGGGGAGGTTTGGATTTGATATTAGGGAAGACTTCCCTGAAAGCATGGTCAAGCACTGGAACAGGCTGCCCAGGGCAGTGTTGGAGTTGTTGTTCCTGGAAGTGTTCAGAAAAGGTTTAGATGTGGCGCTTGGGGACACGGTTTAGAGGTGGACCTGGCAATGATATGTTAATGGATGGACCTGACACTCTGAGAGGTCTTTTCCAGCCTTAATGATTCTATTAATACAATGAATTCCTGTTCTATGTATTGTTTTGAAGTACTCTCTGAAAATGCTTATTTTACTTACCTTCCACTTTGTTAATTTGAAATATTTGTAGTAAGATCTCAAAATGAAGACACTCTCCAGCAGTGCTTCATTTACAGGTAATTGTGACAATGAAACCATTGTGTGCTTCAAAAGGAGAGTGCAGGTGGAATGGATCCAGAGGAAGGAACTTTCTGGCACCTGGACAGCAAAGGGTCAGGTCAAGTGACCAGCTACTGTCATTGACATAATTCAAATCCTTACCACTGGGCTGATGAGGCAATAAATAAAAAGGCCCCATGGGCCTTAAATCAGCTTTTACTAGAGCACTGAAGCATTTGGCTTCAGGACCTCATCATTATTTCATCTGTTTTGGAGCCTCAGCACCACCTAACTGGATCTGAAACTAATAGCACATAGCCCATGAACTACAACACCTGTGCAGTGGCAGATGTTCCCTGAAGTCCTTAGAGAAGGCAGGTGTGGAGTAATCTCTGCCTCTGCTGGTCTCAGCCTGCTCTATAGCATCAGTAAAAAACTGACTTATGGCAGCAAACAGAAATTAATTATTTTCCTCTAGCATTTTTTTGTTGTTTTGTTGCTTTTTTTTCCTGGGATGAGCTATTTGATGCTAAGTATCTTTGCTAACAATACAGAAATGCAACTCTCTCCTGAATTTCTGCAAGTATTTTCTTTTACTGCAGTGTAGGGCAATTAGTTTTACCATTTATTAGTGCCCTGTGTCAAATGTTCCTTCTTTTCATCAACCCCAAACCTGTCACCTTTGAAATTCACTGCTTGCCTCTTTGTGGTTGTATTATGGAACTGGGATCACCATTCGATCGCCATTTCCTAATCACAAATATTTTGGTTAAGTTCCCAGTTGCTAAACTGCTTGCAAAGGTAACCAATGGCAATTTTACATTTCCTTTTCTATAGGAGAAGATTTCTATAAATTTTTTCATTGCTCTGTGATAGGTGCCCTCTCTGGGGCTACATTACCCTCTCCGGGCTTTTTTGAAGTGGGACCAGTAGATCAGAGGAGGCTGGGTCTCTTGTTCTGTTTAATGAATTACAATTATGTCATATTGTTTTCTGGCAGGCTGGTCATGCATTTAACATCTCTGTATCCTCTTGGGACCAATCCAAGAGCCACTGAACAGTGAACTGCCTCCAGTGGTGCCCAGGGATCTTGCCTGAATGAAGCTGTCACTATCACTCCCTTTTCAACCTGAATAACTTATGCTTTTTTGACATCAAACTTCATTTGATATTGAGAAATTGAGTTTGGAAAAGATACCTCCAGATTTTCTCTTGGTCTTCTTTGGATTCGATTTCAAGGAGAAGTTTCCTTTCTTGTCTGCAAGTCTTGATGTCCTGCTGTTCACCCTAATTTCCATGTCCTCTGTAGAAAAACTATTCATTTTGGGGATATGTAACACTATGAGATATATTTCAACAAATATGTGATTTTCATAAGGGAATTTGCATACATTCTCTTGTTCCATCTGGGGATTTTTTGATATGATAAATACATATCTCTCATCTGAGATTTTATTCTTAGCCCACAGTGTTTTCTAAGCATCCGATGTACATCTTGTGTGAGGAGCTTGTTTTATTCTCATTTCTCTAGCTTTTGTAGTTATTTTATCAACAGTTGATTTGCTACACAGACACAAATAAACACACAGGTTGGAACTTCAAATTCCATAACCAAGGGAGAGCAGAGGGGTTTTCTGTGATCCAGGTTTCATACGAAGCCCTTTCACTTGCCCACAGTGCTGCCTTCCCTGGAGGTCTGTCAAACCAATGATCTGTCCATGTGATGACAAGTAAATGTTGTTCCAAACTCATCAGTCCAAACTCAAAGGACCTGATGCAATGAAATCTGTGCTTTCATTAATTTCAGTGCACATTGAATTGAGATCTCCAGTTAAACTGCATCCCATTTTAAGCTCTTTCAGAGTGTGAGTATATTGTAACAGCAAAACTGGATCAGCAATCAGATGTTCCAAGCACAGAAAAGGTTCATCTGAGTACCCAGTGCTATAGTTTGCCACTGAGATAAAAACAATTGGCAATAAGAGCAGGGTGCACTGAGCTCTTGATTCTGTAAACAGATTCCTCTGTAAAAAAGAGGTATGGAAAGCATGATGAATATTCTAGATTAGTAGTGAGAATAATCACTTGGAGAAAGAAACTTTCAGTGTTCATGCACAAGCAGAGAAGAAATCCCTGGCCTACCCTATCCAAAATATTCAGTATCCCCACGCTGCTATATCAAACAGAACTGCTCATGCATATGTTTTCTGAGGTCTTATCTGGTTGGCCTGCCCTAAAACCTGTATCATTCATCTGTTTAACATAGACTCTTCTTTTGAGTTCCTTACAACCAGAAACTTTTAATCAATAGATTTCTTCCAGAGACCATATTTCACCATGGCCTCACTGCACTGTTTGAGAAATCAGCACCATAACTATGGGAAACCGCTGAATATTTTGTAGGAGTGCCTCCCTAGTCTATAATTTCTCTTCAAAATTATGATTGTTATGTAAAACACGATAAAACTTACTTGTCTTGTTAGAGAAAAAACAATATGAGAGCTCTTTGGTTTTGCAGACCTCTATATATTACATTAAAATGAAATATTATTTAAAGTTTATGTGATTTAAAGCTCTGAAAGTTTAAAACAAAGGAAATGAATCAGAAATAACATTGTGCCTCACGTAGCACACAGCAGAAACAAATAGCATGCAGCACCAGTTTCGCCGTCCCTCCAAGAAACAGATCAATAATGAAAATGTGCTTCATTTTTATGAATCGCTGTTGCTGTAATTTATTTGGATATAAAATCCATATTTCAGTCAGGCAATGAGGCAAAGGTACTTCTTATGGGCAGCACACAACTGAGTGAGGTGATGTGGGTCTGATCATGGAAATGTAATTTTATGTTCTTAGACTCTACTGTGAGCCACACCTCTCTTTCCTCCAGCGTTCCTTGAGGGAGGCATCAGCACTAACAGTAAAAGGAAGGCAGATTAGCAACAATTCACACCAATATTTCTCCAAGGTACTTGGTGAACAGCAGAGGCCTCTAGGAAACAGAAACCCAGGGGCTCATTGCATGATTCTGTCCTGAGCTACTTTTCCTATCCTTTACTCCTCTTCCTCTGCCACTTTTTTACTTCTGGTGCTTTGTTTATAATCTCTTCTGTTCTCAAAGTTGTAGCAGCCTTCTCAATATCAGCCTGTTACATATACTTCTAGAATTTAAAAACTCCACAATTTATAATCCTTGAAATACTGCATAATATTGCTAAGACAAAACCACAGATAAGTTCCTTAAATTCTAATTGATATAAAAAAAATTTAAAATAATCCTTTTCATAATCTTTCCCTGGGCTTCTTTCTTGAGATTAAAAAAAAATGCTAACAACACTAATGCTACTTTTATATTCCATGTCCGTAGTTAAAGAGCTGCAGAGAGATTATTAAAATAGTTATTCAAGCTGACCAGGAGAGACACAAAGCTGAAAGTTCTGCAGTTGTTTTGTTATTTATGCCAGCACTTTATTATGTTTCTTAGGAAATAATCACAATATCAGCGACCAAATTCCACCTTGGGAGACCTGAGCACTTCTGAAATTCTATGGGATTCAGCAAAGTCACAGCAGATGTTGCTGCACTCAGTTTAAAACAAACAAACTCTCTGAATGCAATTACACATTTGGTTTCAAATCAAGAGGCAACTACTGAGAATAGTTAATAATAAACTTTCCCAGTGAGTGTGTTATTCCATCTTCTTTACACATCTTTCAGAAGATGTGGGGTTCACCACCAATGGAAGCAGGATGATGGATTAGAGGCACGCCAGTCTCAGTAGTCACCTGCTTCAGCTGATCTGTTATTTTATTTTTTCTTCTGCTCCAAAGCTTAGTACCTTTGAAATTAGGGTTTAATATTTCTCCTATTTCAGTATTTTCCTGAGCAAGGCTGCTCAACATGAACTGCTGTTGTGGCAACCCAAAATACAATAACATTTTTGCCAGAAGTTCAGCTGCAGGAGTTCTGAAAACATAACCTGTAAGGGGTCATCAAGGGAAAGGCTGGCAGACAGAACTCAATATCACCTCTACTTTTCAGTTCTTCAGAGACATAACTGAAGAGTTTTCTTCTAATTTCTTGATAAAACATTTTTATTTATGGTCTCTAACTCCAGCTAAATTTGTTATCACGTGACATTTTACTGTTTACATTTATTGACTGGTTGGTTAGATTCTATAAAAAATAATTTACCTTTTTTTGCAACAAAATCTTTCACACAAACTCTTCACTTTCCACAGATATTTAGTTTTTCTTCTGCTTTTAAAGGTAACGTTATTAAACCTGTTATCAAAATGCAGCCCAACTCAGCACATGAAATCATTAGGCATTTTTCATCTGCTGAAAGCTTGCTGTTTGGTAAAAGGATAACCCAAACCTAGAACTTAATGAAAGAACTTCTGAAGTTCTTTTCCTTTTTGAAGTCATTTTCCTTTTTAACTGTAATAATAAAAAAAAAAAAAACACCAAAAAACCCCCCACAGTTTACTTAATAAAATTTTGATTCCTCTGCTCCTTACTGAAGGTGTTCCCCAAACTTGCAAGCACTGCAATCTTTTGGAGGTAGAAGTCATGCCTACCTTCTATGATGCTGAACAGACACCAATAAATATGATAATGCTGCTTGACACTGCTCCCAGAAGCACAAAAAATGTTTAAATCGTAGGTGGGGATGCTAAAGTTGTGATTCCACAGTGAGTTTCCTAAGTTTTCTCTTTGTTAAAGTACCAGGAGGCATTGAAGGGATACTGTCCCTTCTGTACTTCCTATATTCCTGCTTTCACACCACTCCACCCTATTTTTGTGCCAGTAAGAAAAACTGTACAGCTTGAGGAAAAGCTAGAGGTCCTGAAAACTGGGATGTCAGGGATGGGGTTAGTTTTCAACAGATCAGTTTTTTATTTGACCATAAAATAATTTGTCTGGTCAAGGATGTTTTACAGATTTAATAAAGAGCATACCTTGCCTGAGTCTAGATGGTTTCCTAGTTCTTTCTGTGGAACAGCATTGACTACATCCAAGTCAGATGCTGGGAGTACATAAATAGATGGTCCTATATACACATTAATATTTATCTGTCCATGTCCAGGCCCACAGCTAATGCTGAGATTCTTTGACAACATCCCATTTCCTTGTATTGACACTATGTTCAGTATGCTGCCTGACTCTACTTTCCTAAGTTTATTGCAGTGTCAGAGAGTCAAACAACAGAAATGCAGGAAACAGTGTTTCAACTGTCTTTGTGTACTCAGATCTGCAAACTTGGTTTTGAAATCCATCCCAGAGTGCAATTTGGTCCTTCTTTCAAGAGCTCCCAAAGACATCAAAAGACTGAAAGAACTTTACATCTTTTGATGCACGGTTTTAATTTTTGACAGATCTAATAAGAACAGTTTCCCCTAAACTTTTGAGCAATTCTTCCACTTGGTGCTTGACAGGTTTTTTTTTTTTACCTTGATTAGCAAGGATTTGTCTTTCTAAAGCAACCTAGAAAACAATGTGTCACATATAAATGAGCAGTTATAAATCTGATCAGAACAGCCAGAGACTCAAATTAATAGTGGGTTTTTGCTGATGAGGTAACACCACCAAATTGCAGACAGTATTTTGGAAAGGTTTGCACAGGCAGTGGGCATATTCAGGCCTTGAAAGACAACAAAGCTTCACAGAGTATCAAGTTAAAAATCACACTATGGAATTGATGGATAGAGCTAAGTCAGCTTCTTCACAACTGTCTCTTCACACTAATTTACTGAGTTTTTTTCTCCCATTAGGTCTTGGTATTTCTCTTTTTACAGAGAGTGAAATCATTAGCATTAATTGGTAAATTAACATGTCTTCCTCATTGTCTGTTTTGTGTTGTGTGCAGTCTTGAATGCAGCAAACACTTTATTTTACCCTACTAAATTATTGATTTGTGCCTAAAGTCCTTCTTTTGTAATTCGAATTGAATGCTAAAAATAACTTGCTGAAGCAATACGGTTGAAAGTAACCAGGAAAATCAGGATTAGGGATTTCACACTCTTTATCTTTGCTCTGACACTGACTCACCATGAGCCATTTCCCTTCTCAGCCACTCACACCTCTAAAGAACATGAGCACAATTTTGCTATTTCATGTGGGCATTTTTAAAAGGGTAAGCCAATATGCACACAACATTTTGAAGACCAAAGGAACTGAATGTTTTTACTATTACATAGCAGGGTTTGGTTTGGTTTGGACTTAATTTGTTCCCTACTTTTATTCTGCATATATGAAATGACTTGTTAAACTGTCATAAATAGTTTACATCTATTTATCCTCATGATTTTGGAAATCATTGCATGGACATGGACTGTGATCTAAAGCTAATTGAGACCTGTAGAGAAATTCCTGCTGACAAAAAAGCAGTGGGATGAACCAGGCTCTCAGCGAGTCAACATAATTCTCTTTTGAAATATTTCTTGTAAAATAATGTTATCCACCCATTCTTTCACAGCATTCCTGGCCACAGCATGGGGAATCTTCAGACTACTGAGATAAGAGCAGACACCAACCAGTGTGAAATTTTAATCCTGAAAAGCGAAAAGTAAAAACAGAGCTAGCAAAGAAACCAAACCAAGTGGGATGGGAAAAGGCAGACAGAAGTTCACCAGCCAGAATAATAAAAAATACAAGTACAATTAATTGTAAGGTACAAATTTCTAGTCTATAGTAATCTGACCTTTAAATATTCAAACAGTTTCTGGAAATGCAAGATAGAAAATAGAAGATAGCACGGGACAGAGAAGAAATTAAAAAATAAGGAAAAAAAAATAATCCTTTTTTTCCCCTTGCTTATATTCACTTGTATAAGTCTCCTCACTGCTCTTCTATATGCTATCATCTTCTATATATTTCTATATATTACCAGTTAAGGCACACTATTTGGCAAGAAGATGACGATTAGTATGAATTCCTATTTAGTTGTTTCTTCATTTAATAAAAAAAAGGAACAAAGAAACTCCTTCCTTTGAATATTCCAGTTACTTAAGTGAGTGTTTGTGTATTGACAAAGACTGACTGCTTTCCACTGCATTATAGAGTGCTAAGAGCTTTAATATTCCCCAGCTTCACTGAATTTTGAACCTTTTGACTGTGTTTTGCCAGGGCAATTTCTATGCAGTGGGTCTGTTTTAATCAGACCAGGCATTTTGCCATTCACCATTCACACACATTTTTCTATTATTTTGTGCATCTCCAAAGACAAAAATAAGCTCTTCAAAAATGCAGTAAACTGGTTCTCCAGATGTGACAGATCCAATTCAGATTAGGCAAAACCACAAAATTTATTTATTGTTACACGCTCTACAGAAGGAGAGATTTAGATAATGGAATATCTTACATCTGTAGAGATGGAAAAGAAATGCTACACAAGAGTGACAGAAAGCACAAATATGCCATAGGCAGATGAAAACCAGCCTTTTTGTGACATCGCTGTTCTGTGGGGCGGTTGTGGGGAGAGGAGGAAAGCAAATCCACCTCTGATATAACCTTTTATCCTCAGCGGTGCTCCCTAGGGCTCAGGAAGTCATTTTCAAAAGCCTTGTGGATACAGGAGCCCTGGTACAGCCCCGCTGATGCTAAAAGTTGTCCATGCAGATGGAGATGGTACAAAACTCACTGCAAGGCCAAAGCCAGGTTTAAATCTGGACAGGGCAGGTGCATCTCCCATGGAAGGTATTCAGCCAAACGCAGTGGCCGTGTGGGCAGGGAGGAAATCACTCCTGCAGTTATTTTGCTGTGGAATTCAGCCCAGAAGTTAATGGGGAAGCAACACCTGCCTAAATCTGCTCTGAAAACTCCACAAGATGCACACAGAAAAACAACCTTACTTGATATAGGAATTTATTTCTACTGCTGCTATTTCCCTGGCCACCTTCCAGAACAGGGCTTTGCCTAGGCAAGAAGAGTTAGGACAGTGACAGCAGATCTGGGTTCTATTTAATTCTATTTCATGCTAATATTTCATATAAGCTTGTGAAACCTTTGGTGTTTTGGCCTTGAAATGTCTGTCATGCTCAATACAGAGCCTGAAAGGAGGGGAGAAAGCAACAAAAACCATCCCACCATCTGTTAGTACAAATCATTTTCCCAGCAAAAGTGTCGGTTTGGTACATTCTCTAAATAAAATCTACTTCTAAGCAGTCTAAAATGCTGTGAACAGACAAGCTTATTAGCACTTGTCATATTTGATATAGAAAATACTGGAATTAATTTCCTCCTCTACAGTGATAAAGTACTTGCGAAGAAGTCTGGAAATATAGTAGAAATTTGTGTCTTGCAAAGGGAAGTTGTACTTCAGTTGTGGAATTTCTTTGGAAATCTCCACTGCCATGCAGAGAGAACCTGTAGTGGGTATGGAAAACATAAATCAGTTCCCCTCACTTGTAGACCTCTTGGAGCAAAGTGAAGATCTCTCTTCTGTACTTAGTATTTTAGAAAGTCAGAAATTAAGAGTATAAATTTAATATTTTATATCACATTATATAATATAAAATAGTTCAAATAGCCTGATCTGGTACAGGACACTGTATAAATGGGATAACTATATTATTAGATAAATGGCCATGACCAGGAATAAGAGAGTACAAGATTAATTCTCTGTCTGAAAGTTCAGAAGTCATGTAGACCAGGTCTATGCTAACTGAATTTAGCTTCAATTCCCTTCTTTGATCGAAGTCACATCCAGTAGTTTTCGTGCTACCTTTGCTGAATTTCATCAAGACTAAGATTCTTGACAGAGGTGATTATTCCATCACTTATATATTTGATATGTTCAGCTACAGAATTGTGGAGTTTTACTTTGTTTTCTTTTTTTTTTTGTTTAAGGCATTTGTCTCTGACAGAGACACCATTGCCTCTGAAATTCTCACATTTTGTTCTGGCTATTTCCTGTACTCGTAAAAAGCAGAGAACAGCTACACAATAATGATCTTCACATTTTACAGCACGAGAGATTGTCCTGCAATAAAATTCCATGGAGTATAAGCCATCCTCCTTTTCCCAGACATCTTTGATCCTCCAGAATTTCCAGGCTGCCAAATTTAATTATGGCCCTGCAGTTGTTCACTTTGAATGAGCACACGATAAACCACGACAATTTACCCTTGTCTGTCTAGAGAAGGACTGTGTCAGTATTTTTCAGTGTAATTGCTTTATGGAACAACAGCATAATCACCCTTTATCTACTCAACAAACTCTTTAGAAGTGCGCACTGTACTCTGTTTTTCAGTAACTGCCAGAACCTAATCAGAACTCCAATTGCCACATCTATATTCAAAAAGTTCTGCTAGCAAAGCTTTGCCATCTCAGAGCATGACAAGGTCACAGCACCAGCTGGCTATTGAGCCAGGAAAACATCTTACAGGCATAGTTTTGACTAAAAAGTTCTATAAAATTACCTTGGGATATTGAAACCGGCACTGCAAAAATTTGGCAGAAAACAGAAAAAAGACCAAAAGCAGGGAAATAAACAAAAGTTCCAGAACTGTCTGCAACTGTGGTACAAGTAAAACCAATCAGGACTTGGATTTTAATCCAGGAGCCAAAAAGCATGAAACAATTCACATCCACATGCTTCAGTCTGCCCTCCTCCTTCCCAGAAATACGGATGACCATACCCAAATTGCCTGCTGTGACTAGTTTTTAGTAATTGCTGCCACTCACACCGTTTGCAAATGTTGTCTGCTAGTTGCTACTGGCCATAAATAGGATGTAAACTGAGAACTGAACAGTCTGGACAATTACCTGTTGTTCCTTGAGCCACGCTTTTTTTACCAGTGTAGGTATATTTAGGGACTGCATCTGTAGTAAATGTATTTGAAAATAGCCTCACCAAATTATCTGTGGAGATAAGCAATCTATTCTGGAGATAACATTGGAGGATAGCTATCTTATTGCCCTTGTATTTACTCAATAAATATGTTTATTTAGGATTAAACTGTACCTATTTTTCTTTTTTAATGGTCAATACAAATTTATAGCCAGTTTGCCCTGTCATTCTCTGTCGTTATTATTTCTGTTTGCTACTCAGAGGTCAAAGACACCCAGATTCCTGCTCTCATTTTTGTATCAGAGAATTCATGGTAGAACCACTGATGCATTTCAACCCCAAGAAAGGAGGTTTATGTCTAACTTTGACTCAGAAAAAAAAAAAGGGGGAAACAAAAGAAAAAAAAAGGAACAACTAGCTGATTAATTAATTTTTAATTGAACTAATTTGCATGGAATTGTGCTTGTGGTAGTTCAGAAAACAGTCACCTCTGATTAATAGATATCACAAAATTAGAAACACTAACAAGCTTTTTCGGCATAGCGCATTAATCTAAACAGTTTCTTCTAAGTCAAGCCTGTTTTACACAGACATTTTAATTTACGGATCCTACTTGGACCCCTGTTTATATTGAGCAAAATTTAACTACAGACTTTAGCTAACTGATATTCCCAGAAGAATATAACAGCTTTTCATCCTCTACATAGATGGTTAGCTTTGGTCAGCTGCCATACACCCACCCGGCCTCACCTTCCTTCTTCAGACATTGTTAATTAGGAAAACAGTTTCTCAATTTCATGACTTTTGTGTCACAGATATCTAAGAAATTTTAAAACTTTTTCCCAGGAGAAAACACCCCCTTATTCTAGCATGAGCTACTATCTATTTTGTATAAACAAATCATCTAGCATTAGTTTTTCATCAGGTGTTGTTTTGAGGAAGAAAATTTCCTGCTGTTCCTTTCCAAGAGCTCAGGAGAGGAAAATGTGGAACCAACCTGAGAACAATTGAAGCAGAAAGAAAGGAATAGCTAACTTCATAGGTATATGAAGAATACATGAAATACATGAAAAACTGTTTCTCGGGTTTAAAGTTAGTCTGCAGGTATATATACAGGGTGTTTTTTGCCTCATATTTTATGCTGGTTACTAAAGATATGTGTGTTTTAGGACTTTGAAGAGTTCATACTTCTCTCTTGCACTTTGAAAGCAAATTATGAGAAATAAGGGAGCAGTGAGTGGAAGACGTGCAAGAGAAAGATAACAGAAAGCCTTAGATGTGCATTGTCAAGACAAATATCATTGTATTGTCAAGAATATGCAAAACATTGGCTAAGAAGAGCTAATTTGAGTGACATAAGCACTGTCTTCTATTTTTCCCACCTGGACAAGAAACTTCTCTTGACTGCTCTGCTACTGCTTGCTGTGTTATTATTGACACCTGATTTTAATAAGCATTAAAATTCATGCCAACACCTCGAAATAATGACAAATGCAACAAAAATATCTTCAGGCTCTGCATTAGACAAGTTAACATAAATATTAGTGGATAGGTCTTGAGCCAGTGTGGATCAATGTACCTTACTTGGAGTCAAAGTGATTATGTGTAATTACACAACCTGAGCTCATCATTCTTTCTTTTCCCCTTGAGGGATGGATTTTTTTCAAATATCTAAAAATGGATGGGAACATCTTGTCTCACTACAAATATTCAAGGAAAGCCAGGTATCTGATACACACAGATATCATTGCTAGTGGGTTCTTTGATGACACAAGCTAGAGAGATCTGTTTGAATATCTGTATTTTATGGGAAGTAATGGGATTCTCTCACTTCTTGTCTTACTCATACAAACCAAACCTTATTGCAAATAACTTTTGGGGGCTAAGCTGCACGTATATGCAGAAACAATCTCTGAAATCTTGAAATTTCTTCAGCTACAAGTAAAACACACGGCTTTTGTCTTGTCTCCAAATATAAATCTACACTTCGCATTGATATTCTTGGCAGTGGCTACATATATCTTGAGGTAAAAAATCGGTGAATTTCAGTCAAACTAATTACACAGAGTGTTGTTTATGTAGTGGAGAATTTCCCCAGTAACATGGTATTAAGAGTGGAAACCAAAATGCTGCACACTTATGGGCCAGCTATGCTGACTCCATAAATAAATAATTGTGCAGCCAAATTTCTTGGCTACTCTGTATATATTATACTGAATATCTTTCCAAGTCTAATTAATAAATAATGAGATTTTTAACTGTGGATTCTCTTTCCTGTATTTGCTGTGTCGATCTCATTCTAAAAAGCAAACAAAGCAAATAAAAAACAACCACAACAGCAACAAATGATAACTAGTTTTAAATTTAAACTGCTGTCTTTTCCTTAGACATAAGAATCTGAGTCACACTATGGTTTCAGATGGCAGTAAAATTGTTTATTTTGTAAGTTTTGTTTATTTTTATCTTAGCATATTAGATCTTTTGCTCTAATCCTGTGGACACAGAATGCTAAATAGATGTGTTGATGATTAAATGACATCTGGAATATTTCCAGGACATCTGTTACATGATTTAGGTATGCTAATTCCTAGGAGTTACGGTGTAAAGTTTTTAATCACATTGAAGATGGGATTGTCCTGGACTAGTTACATAGAGAAATACATAGAGAAATAAAAGTAAGTTATATGGCACTGAAAGTAATTTCCTCTCTACAGCGTATCAGGTTGTACCCTCAATACCTGCATCAGCCTGAGGTACATCATGTATTTCAGAGACTTAGGTCATACCAATAGCTCCTCATTTCCCATCCTAAACTGTGACACAGCTTCTCCTGGAGACTGCTACCTTCAAGAATCTCAGGACAGATGGCACCAGCTGTTATGTCACCCCATGCAAACAGAACTGTGCTATAAAATGATGATTAATTACATTAGGAAAAACCAGTCAGGCATATTTTTATCATCTTCCCCAGCTCGGAGTTCTTACTGACTAACATGAGTGAGTTTACTCCTGGTGAATTTGATTTGTGTTGGGCTTATTATAATTTTGTTTGAAAAGCTTTGTTTGGCAGGGTTTTGGGTTTTTTTTCATCTGAATAGGGTGCACAAATGTCATTTTAAATGTCATCTCTTTTAAAATGCATTTAAAATTTGTAAGAATTCAAAACTTTAATTGGACAACAATCCAGTCTAATTGGTTGGTTGTTAGACCTTTTCATCACCTGAATCTTCACTTGCTTATTGTTTGTCTTGTACAATGACTCATTGGACATCTTAGCATGACAGAAATCTTGAAATTTTTTGAGTGCTTATAAAAAATTGCTGGTTTTTTTCATGGTCATACTTGATGTAACAGAAACTGGCAGTGTGGAATGTACAGTTTGCTTTGTTTCACTTTTGGAAAAGGTACAGGGCTTGTTCTAATTAAAAATATATCTCTCTTTTCAGTGTAATTTTGTCTACCTCTTCAAGTAGCTACATGACCTTCACTGTGTTTCTGACATTATATATCAAATAATTAAAAACATAGTATTACTAGAAGGTAAATCTTTTCCTTGAAGTGTAGATGGAGATGTAGACAACAAAGAATTGAAGTTACCAACATTTTTAAAAAGGATAAATGACACAGGTAATGATTTTCTTGGTAGTCTGATACTGATCTTGGGGAAAATAATGGAGCAGCAGACAAGGGATTCAATTAATATGAAAAGTAAAGAAAGGTAAAACAATTAACATCCATCAACATTGAAGAAAAGGTCACCAAGCTAACTTAATATCTTGGCTAACAAGACAAAAAAATTTGGCTTATGAAGGAAATGGCAGTGGTGCAATAGACTGCAACTGAATGTTTGACTTCGTTATATATATATATAAACCAGAAAATTGATTATCCCTCACATTTCATAAGGCAAGTGTGAAAAGGGGTTGATATTTGTCCATAGGGAGTTGATATTTGTTTCCAAATATACTAGTTCTTGCCGGTGTATTGTATCAACCTCTATGGGATTGTTAGCTACTGTTACAGGATAAGTACCTTGATAATATTAATTTTAAAATAATTAAGGATCATTTCAAATCACCAGATAAAAATGAACTCCCAGTAATCAAATGGGTTTGGTTTTACGAAAAATGGCCAATTGAGAAGAAAGAGAGACTTGACCTCTACTTCTATTGACAAGAAATTTTCTGGAATTCTGGTTTCCAATCTTCTTTCAACAGCTGAAAAAAATACTGAAAAACTGAGATAACACAGAAAAGAGACTTGAGAATACATGGAAGGGTTGGAGAATACAGTGAAAAACACAGGTGGTTCCATACGTTTAAATTATGAAAAGAAAGAATGAACAGTTGCATGAATACAGTCTCAAAGAACTGAAGTGGAAAGGTGGAACAGGATAATAAAGACTTTAACAATCTGTATCTATTTGGCAACTGGAAAACCACATCTGATCCATGGAGTACGCCCACCTTTTCTCTGGAGGAGGCAAAAATAGCAATGCCAGCACTAAATTTAATCCATACAACTAAATAAGTTTTCCTGAATCTGCACGAAGCTTGGTTGGGATCTGCTGTTGTACCTGTGTCCCAGAGAAGAGGAAAAATAGGACAGTGTGGGCAGGACAGGACATCTGGAAGTTGTGCACACATCACTTTACTGGGATGTATTCTGTCTTTCCAGCCACAGCAAAGTGAGAACCTGCACTCCATAAGAAGCAGAAGACAAACTGTGTAATTCTCAAGCCAACAGAAGTTTTAACCGAGTAAGCCTGACCTGTGAAGATCTCATGGGCAAATGTGTCCCACGACACCACGTCCAGGGCGATCATGGAGATTTTTCTGAAATTAAGCCTCCAGACTGATTGCTTTAAAGGATTGACACTGATTATCTGTGTCAGGGATTACATTCCCAGCCAGGGTAATCAACTGCTCACTGCACCGTGGTTGCACATCATTAGTTAACGATACCCACCATTTCTCTCATCTGTCTTGCTCAAACTCTGGAGGCAAGAGGCATTTCTCTTGCTGGATCTCATTGTCCTTCTTTCATTGCTAAGCTTCTAAGTGACTCTCATGTGTTCAATTAAGTTCTCATTTACTTCTCTTAGCTCCTCTGACACGTTTTGGCAAAAGAGTGAGGTGTTTCCTGCTGAGATTATTAATATAACAAATGGACACCTAATAAAACAGGCTGCCTTTAAATCCACACCACCATTGCCCTGAGGTAGTTCAAGAAGCTGTGCTTTTATCAGAAACCCACACTGAGGGCTCCGGGGCCATCATTATCTTTGCAGGCCTGAGTGTAGCGTCTGCCTTTATTTCCTTTTCTGGGTGACAGTTCTGAAGGGCTGACATTAATCGCCAGCAATCTCATGATGGCATGTAATTGCATATATCAAAAAATATTCATCCTGGGGGCAGCTGCCAGTGCTGGAACGCTGGATATCAATCCAATTAAATCTTAGCATGGAGATAATTGTTTGTCACTCACTGCAAGGAAGAGAGTGACATTAATGCTATGTCCCACAAGTGACCTTTACGTCATCTGGCCTTCATCAGCTAATTAAAAGGGTTATGAGCATATCCCACGCCAATCACATTGATTCAACAGACTGAGCTAAACACAGAGACTCTAGTGGAAGTAAGAATGAAAACTTTTTTCCCAAACTTTGCTTTTCTGGATGATACTGCTGATATGGTTAACAAAAGTACATTATGCTTATTTAATTGTTGCAACATAGAAGGCAGCAGTTGAAAATCAAAATAGAGACATGGATTCCTCTCTGAAGAGAAGGGGCTTCAAGAAGAAACATTAAGAATATATATGAAAATTTTCAAGGTCTGTTGTAAGTTCCTAACCCTTTCTCTACATCAATTCAGATACAAATGTGAGTCATACACAGAAGGGGAAAAAACTGCAGGCCTGTATCTGTGAGTTGGGGCCAGTTGAGTTGTTCTTTCAGCTCAAGTGATATAGTGATCACAAAGGAATGGAGAAGTGACAAAACCACTCTCTCTATAAAGGTATTTGATCACCAGCTCATATTCTGTTTCTTTAATTAGTAAAGGGCATCCAAGACTAGTGCATGTAGAACTGGAATTCCACCTTTCTGTACTTGGAGGAAGTCATTTACATGATGTTGTCTTAGAGCTGTAACAAGATAGTTTTCAAAGTCCTTTTGCTATAATTATAGGTTCTTTAATTAGCAAAGAATACTGCAATTAGTGTCTTTGCACATTCCAGACATCATTACTGCTACATTACCCATGCACTTCACTTGCTTCAATGGTTTTGAATTAAGTATAGTTCACATTCAAGGTTCCTTTTTTAACTTTTTAAATTCTCCATTATCTAGATTAATATTATGACCTAGATGGTATCCTTCTCATTATTCCTTCCAGATCACGTTCTCTAAACTGTTACTGTAGGTCTTTTTACTTTTGTTTTGATTAATATATTGTCTTTTTTTAGCAGCAAATTATCAATCTTTTTTTTATCCAAACACATTTATGCCTTGCCCCAACTTAATTTAAATTTACTATGAAATTGCAGTCATTTATGACTGTTTCTAACTTTGCAATTTAATTTAAACTTTCAATTATTTCTGCTGAACTTCTGCTTTTAATTTTCACAAAGGAGTGAAAAATCTCTTTTCAGTACACATGGTAAAGTCTCGGCTCCAGATGATACATTTTTTATAATTATTATTGCAAAAATCTATTTCTGCCATAAATTTATCCCAGATATTTTCTGTGAATAATTTGAAGTATGAGGTTTATTTTTGGTGTTCTTCTAGCAAAGATTGTGTCTTCATCTTTCAGCAGGTGGCTTATCTGTCCGACCCTTATCTGCCATTTTTCACAGGCTTTATATTTAAAAGCTCTATCATCATGTCGTAATAATGTAAGGATCAGAGCTGCCTTGAGACAAGCTGAGTCCAGGGAAGGCCTGATCCAAAGCCATGAAAGGATCCTTGCACTTTTTTCTGTTATCCCAATGACGTGGGAAGGATGGGGATGACCCCAGAATTCAAAACACTCTTTGCCTTTGCTGATACCAGGCCTGCAGCTGCCATTTGGAACAGCACTCACCTGACCAAAAGGCGTAAAACACACAAATTTACAGTTGAACTTGTCCCTCAAGGGTTTTCCCTTTGAAAACGGAGATACAGGAATTTTTGTAGTGCTCTGATAAACCTCTTGTTTGGGGAAGGAGGATTTGCACCCTCTTTCCCTTCATTTACTTTAATCAGAGCATAACCTGTACTCATTTAGATCCATGCCTAATTTGGGTCTTATTTGTCCTAATTTGCATTCTTATTTCAAGGTCTCATAGTTCTTCTGGCCCAAGCAGCCACCAGGATTGTTAATTTATTTGCAGGAATTTTTCCCATGAATAATTTGAAGATTCAAATAATTTAAAGGTGATTCTCCCCATTCAGGGAAGATCCCATTTGAAAAATATCCCTGTTAAAAAGTGTGTGCACATAGTTGCACTTATTAATCCTATTATCTTAAATATAGAACTTATAGTGGTGAGAGAAGGTCCTGCTTCAATAAATTTGTTGACCATATGGAGAAGCAGTGGAGAAAAAAATATTCTTTTCATGTAATAGATCAATACAGAAAGAGAGGAAATTCCAATACCAGCATTACATAGAAAGATTCTGCAAGAGGCACACTTTGAAACAGACCTCTAGGAGCTTTTTCCTGGGGTTTAAGGACACCTGTCTCCCCTTTTTCAGCCTGCTTCAAGAATTTAGACCAAAATTAGATTTATTCTTTTTATCTTGATCCTGTCTTATATGAAAGAGCATCTATCGGAGAGCATTTGTCATTTTAAACCACTATTTATTTTATGTTAATGAAAGAAGAGACACAGATCACCATTAGAAAACAAATCCCTGACAACATCAGCAATATCCATCTTGCTGTGGCAGCATTTTGGAGCACAGCTATTCATTTCTTTCCCCTTCATTAAAATATTTTATCATGTTAATTATCATTATGACAATTTTAATATTAAAATTCATTTTACTACCTGCAAAATGAAGTCCTTTAAGGATTGTCTTCCTCAGCCATTACTCCTTCTGCAGTTGCTCAAATACAACTATGTTCAGAATAACTCTAAAAAAAATTATTTCTTTTCACTGATACCTAAAATTTAAATTAGTAAATAAATCATAATCTTTCAGTAACTCTGCTGCAATGAACGAATCAGTAGATGCTTTCCCAAGCCCTATATACATGCCCTGAAGTCAGAGAGACTCTTTGCTTTGCATTCAGTGAAATTCACTGCAATAAAACAACATTTTTCTGGTAAGAATTGCATCATTGTTGCACTGTGTGGTGTAATTCTCTCTGGGTGCACATGAAGGGCCAGGTAGAAGAAATTCAAACGGAAGACACGTACCTATGGCCTTTAAAAATATGTTATGCTTATTAATATAGAGACATGTCCTTGTTCGGGGGGTTTTCCCTATGGTGAAAAAATGCGAGATTTCACAACATGACTCTTGAGTCCCAGTCTTGTTCCGTGTTTTGAAACTATCCAGGAGAGGCCCGGAGAAATGAGGAAACATTTTTCTTCTGATTTCCCGGGCAAAAATATTCTCCCTAAATATACAATGTTAAGCTTGTAGTCAGCACAGCTCTCACAGGCAGCATTTCCCAATAATTGGCAATAAAACTTGTCTGTCATAGCCTAACCCAAGAATATGTGCTTCAGTCATTCAAAAAAGAGGAATTGTTGATGGCTGATATGTAATGGCTGAAATCAAACTTAAGCTGCACATCCCAGGAATTTAGCAAAATTTGGGGGACAGGAGTTTTGCACACATCTTCTTTGGGTCAAAGATTTAAATGCAAAAAATACTATATTTGAGAAGAGGCAGTCCAATCCCACCTCAGGTCACACAATCTAACTTTCAATATTTTTCTGTAAAGTCCTTAAGGTGCATTACTGAATTTCAGTCTACGAAAACTATTTGTTCCTGCTGAACAAATAAAATCCACTGCTACTGAAGCATGAGAAAACAAGTCTTTTCTGAATGAATTTATGAGCCAAATATATCTACTTGGAAGCTTTAAGATAAAACAAACTTGAAACGGAAATATGAATCCTGGGCCTTGGTAATAGAGAAAAAAAAATTACAGTCCTCTGTGACAGGAGCTGATAGCAAAAGACAGATCCACACTCTGCAGTTATTCATTAGAGCTCTTTGGTGCTGTGTGTTCTTTTGCTTTTAGACAGAGAAAGGTTTGCTAGTATAAGATGAAAGAGACTTGTAACTCTTCTGTACAGCATGCATATTCATTTTGTGTGCTTTGGGTGAGGGATCCAATTGCAGGGCTGGGTTTTGTACTGTGCTTCAGGCCACAATACTTTCCTGCACCCCACCACCTTCCTGGAGGACACAGGTTGGTTCAGACGGTCCCCCAAGGAGACCCACCATGTTAATAGGCCTGAAAAATTCTGGTGAGACACACAGGCTCTTTATTCTTCAGATTTTGTTTCACACGTGCCTGACCTGTGGATAGCTTTACGCTCATAAAACTTGCTGCAACATATTTTGTGTGTTTGTACATATTACTGTTACATAGGTCCCCTCCTCACAGAGAACACAAGCATTCCTTCTCATCCCTTTCATGTATGCTTGTAAGGACAAGAAATTATACTGACTGAGTTTCCAGAAGGGTAAATATGTACATGATAGATGCAGTTCCACTTCCAGATTAAGACATTCAAAAGTAGGTGTCGAAATGTTTATGATCTCTGTGTCTAAACTCTCATTCCAGCCCATTTCCGTTTCTCAGTACAGGCAGCTGTGTCTGTGAAGTGTTCAGATGGTCAGATGGAATCATCCACACAGTCTAAAATGCTTCCCTAAATTCCACTGCACTGACTGGATGCCCTGTCCTGTGCTTGGATACACAGTTCACACACAGGCACCTACAAGGAGGCACCAACCCTTAGAAGCTTTCATCTATAGTTGAATCCCACCAAATTAGTAGCAAAGGATGTGGATACATAACATGGGGCAAAGCTGTGCAGAAATATCAACATTAATTATCTGAAATATCTCACTATCATGGTAACTCCACTATTCAGCCCAGGTAATTCCTTGTGCTAGGTAGACATCTTCAATGCCACAGCTGAAAAATACCTTTTTTTTCAAGGAGTATCCTGATACAAAAATTATCTCCTAGCTTTTAATACATGTAAAATATCATTGGCATAAAAAGTTGTGAAGTTCATGGCTATTGTAATGCATGTGCCACATCTTGGCTGACTTTTCCCAAGGATACCTAGATCATGAAGAAGACTGAAAGAGAAGCAAGCGTAATACATTATTCAAGGTTAGTTAAAGTACAGACTCGATTGCTTTGACATTCCAAAACCATTTTATTCCAACCCCCCTCTATTACATAAAAGACAAGCAAAGTTCCCTGTTTGAAATGAGAACGTCAAGGAAGGGTTAATTTTTTCTGTAGTCTGCAGTTTTTCCTGCGTGTCCCAGGCAGATCTCTGTTCATGTTATCAAGGTCCTTATATGATACTTGTGATTTCTGCAAAACTAATCTTATCCACAGTTCCATATCTTCAAGACACTGCTCAAATCAAGGGGGGTTTTTTGCACCTATAGAGATAAATTAGCACTTGTTTTGATTAATTAATCTGAGCTATTTCCACATCTACCACACGACTGTGTTAATTGTGCACAGAATGCCTCCTCCACAGTATTGATTGTTAAAGGAGCCTTGGATGTCAAACTCAGATGTAGGATTTATATAATCAAGATAAATATCTGCTCAGATGAATCTCTGTCCATCAACAGAGCCCTAACTCCTCCTCATATTTTGCACCTACCTGGAGGCAGAAATCTGGATCAGTGTTAACAAGCAAATGATGGGCACTCCTAGGATGCGTCCCAGAGATTTCCAGCTGCCCCAGAGTTTTGTGATCAGGGTACCTCTAATCCACGCCTGAAGCAGTATCTTCCCTATCCCCAGTTACTTCATATCTACTGCTTCAGTGGCAGCTCTGAGCTCCTCTGCCTTATAGGAACAACAACTGCAAGTTCACCTCTTCCAGAATTTCCAGTACTCTAATTTATCACATATATCTTAGACTGAACTTAGAATACCTCAAGGAGAGGTGACAAGGCAGATGATGGATCCTGAGAGTCGTATATGTGTCCCTCCAGTTGTAGACCAGGTCAGAGTGAGTTCTCTCTTTCTGAATTATTAATTCCTTTAAATAATTAGCAGACATGCCACTCAATTATCCTTGATTTCCACATCCCATTTAAAGGTCACTAGGTTTTAGAGTCATTCTTAATTTGGCATAAAAATTATCTGTCCTTCCCAGCTCTGGCTTTACATCCCTGCAATCTGAAAAGCACAAAATTGTCTTTGACAGCGTTAACTCTTTAGTACAGTGGAGTGTGTATCCTTTCTCTGCTTTCACTCGTGGCCAAAGACATTGTTCAATTATTTAAATTTAAAGAAAATTACATTTCCTCAGCTGTTTTAAATAAACTATGCCTCTTCTTATAGATCATATTTCAATATTTATACTTATTGAATGTATTAGGACAAAAATGATGTCAGAAATTGTAATACAGCAAAAAAAATCCTGCTATACTGAATTCTCTCCTCCTTTATCCTTGTGAGAGTTATTCAACAATAGAAGATAACCTGATTTTATTTTATTTATGATGTCCTTTGGGTCACAGAGAAATGTGGTTTCTCACAGGCCAACTGAGCTTTCAATATGCAGAATAAAAAGCTGAATATTCTTAGCTATGCTCCATGACTGACTGTTGTCCTTTCTTCTTTCCTCTAGGTGATGCCAAATTAAATTGCCTTCAGTAAAAACATATAAAATATAATTAACCTTAGCAACCCAGTTATCCTCAGAGTCCCTTAATCTATGGAGTACAAAGTGGAGAGAAACATTTCTTCTTTAAAATTACTAAAATTCAGTGACAAAACAGAGTTATCCAAATGTTGCTGTACCATAGGTAACAATACTGAGCTGTTAAACTTGCAGCAGTGGTGTGGAATGGAAAGCCTTTGTGAGTTTGGGTCGTTAGTTCAGTCAGTATTTTCAGTCACTATTTCCTTATGAACTGATTTTGTGGCTTGAAACAACCTCAACAATTAGATTGACTTGTAGCTCTGTCACTGACTGGGTTGGAGATCCTGTGCACATCCCTTTTCCTGTGTGTTTGTCACCCTCCCACTCTTGCCTGCTTTACTGGAGTGCAGGGAAGATTAGGCAGCAATTTGATATATAAGTTATTGCATGATTTTCTGACATACACAAGATACCAACAGTTTGGCGTCTCTAGAAATGGATCCTACCAGTCCCCAACTGCTGTTCATGAGAGGAGAGTGGCTGATTGTCAGAGTAATGAGTATCTGGCTGCAAAGAGCCATTTGGCTGCCTGCTCTCTGTTAGAAGGAAAGATAAAGAAACTGATTTGGAAATCCTTGGACTGTGTTTCAAAGCTGAGGTACCAGTTATTACCAGATATCCTTCTTCCACTTGGCAGTTTTAGTAAAACCTCAGGAAGCAAATCCTCTACCCCCAGTCTTAGAAACCCATCAGCTTAACACTGGGATGTTGCCTTAGGACTAGGCAAAAACCTAAAGATCCTTTTGTTTTTGAGTTGTGGTTGCTATCATGCTTTCAACTATCATTACAGCAAACTATTTCTTAAAATTCTGCATTTATTTACGGGATCTGCAGATAGCAGTTGTGAGAATGCACCATTTATTTACACCACGTTAACTGTGTGAATTTCCAGTGGACTCAAATTCCATCAAATACTTGAGTAACACTAAATGCAGATGGTTGCGAAGAGCCACAGGTGAGTCTAAACACCTCAGGAGATCATAGTTTCACTACTGGATAGCACAGAACTCTGATCTTACTGCAGCTGAAGCTTAATTGTTTTTATGGCTGAGTTTCATGTATTAAGGCAAAGAACAGCATTCCCAAACTCTTTGGATCACCACATTGTCATGAACTCATCTGAGTTATCTTTCAGTTCACTTTGAATCTGGAATTAGTAAAATTCATTTATTTGCTCAGCAGTTCTTTCATACCTGATTGTTTTTCCATTTGTCTTTTCTATTGCCATTGAAGAGACAAACAAAAAAAAATCACATGTGATGGACAGTTCATAACTCAGCTGGGCTATGGACACCTTCTTTAATGATACCAGGGGTACCCCAAAATAATTCTTAAGTTTCTGGGGAGAGTGAAGGAAAGAGAAACTCAAGATAAGAGATTAAGTCCTATGTTTCTTGAAGAAAACTCCATTACTCTGTAAATAATAAGAAATAATTTCCAGCTGGGTGTTTCCAAAATTATCTTTTACTCTCTACCTAAAATGATGTACAAGGGATTAAATCAACTGCTGTGTCCATAAAACTTAGGTAGTTATCATTCAGAAACACAAAGCCCAGAGTTACAATTACATCTCCCCTCTGCCAGGCTCTGTGGAACAAGCAGATGTGGAAGGCATATCACAGAAAGCACAGATGAAAAAACAGATACAATCTCTGTGCCTCCTTTATGGGGATAAGCCAGAAAGATCAGCATATTCCCAAAAGTAGCTGCATGCGTTCATGCTTATTTTTCCGCAGGATACAGAGGGGTCCACACTGTCCCATCAGGAGCCCAAGCTGAGCATCTTTCAGGTCCTATCCAGCCTTTCAACAGGCAGCATGACAGCCTTTCTGGGGTGGGTACGGAGATCCACAGGCAAAGAACAAACCCCAAATCACACAGCACTTTGCTGCTTGGCTAAGACTTGAGTCCTTTGAATTTGGGAAGTTTGAACTCCTTCCTGAGTTGGTGGCCTTGCTCAGATCATGGTGCAGATGCAGAAGTAAAGAAATTCATTTGCTGTCTCCTGGAGACCAAAGGCAGCAGCAACATCTGGCCCATGCTTGCAAATTCCCTTTCCTTGTTTCATCTACTGGCAAATGCCCCGATCTAATATCCCTATCTGTAAATTTTATATTTCATTATCCAAAGTGAAATTGCAGCTGTGACTCAAGGAACAAAAAATTCAGAACAAGCCTGCCAATCGTGTGTTTTCAAGGGAGGAGGGAATCACTGTGACAGCTAAAGGCAGGAAATATCTGCACACAGCACTGCTTTCATCATCCTCTCCCTGTCAGAACTTACTTTGATTTTTTTTCATATTCTGTTATGAATAAAGGCTATACATTGACTATTATATGTACTTGGTTTGATTTTGACACTGTTTCCTTCAGTTAGATGAGAAGGAACTTGACTGAAGTGTATGGACATAGTTTAGTAATTTAAGACAAGAATTAAATAACAATATTTTTTCTATGCATGTATTAATGAGCGCTTTTAAGTATTAGTACTGGTTTATGTATTAATGAAGACTTTTGAAGACCAGTAAGGGGTTTTTTTATTTGTTTTGCCTTTTTTAAGGGAAACCTGTGTCATAAGTGCTGAGCCTCTGCAAAACTTTGAAACGCAAATGTAAATCCAACAAAATGCACACTGGTAAACTCAAAAGGAAAAAAATCAAACTTAGGGAGGGGTGAGCAAGCAAGAATTCAAATAAATGTATACTGTAGTACTATATATTAACTCTATTTTGGAGTGTATTGCAGCATCATAACCCCCCAATTATCTGGAAGAAGGGATGCACTGATACACATCTTTTTATAGCACCAAGTCCTAGAACACTATGAACTCATACTGCAGGATGTTTTCTCAGCTGTCTGATTATTCTCTTTTATGAACCAGCTTTATCTGAAGGATGCTTTCTGCACTCAGTTTCACTGTGGCTTAGGCTCTGAGAAATTTCCATTACATTGGGCATCCTGGGATTTATTGAATAGAAATTGCTGCAGAGGGAAGGACTTTGGCTTCTCTCTAAAGCTGGAACTAGTAAGGTGAACCCCTCACTTCCATAAAGCCTGGGGCTGTATCCACTGCTGATTACTCTTGTTATTTCTGAGTTATAAATGCTACCTAGCAGCTTTAGCCTCATCATGGTTAGCACAGCACACACACAGAGAATGAAGCAACATTCTGCTCTTCAAGCCACAGTTCTTGCAAATACATGTCAGGCCCAAAGACAGCTTTATTGAGACATGGCCACCCTGAGAAAGAGTGAAGCAGAGACAGTAATTTCTATAAACTGATGGGGGATTAGTTTAGTTAACACTTATTTTGTCCATCCCTCAAATACTACAACTTTTCCTCTTGGCTTACCTTAAGGAAAACATGACATATGCACCAATAAATTGGATCCCGCAGTCTTCTGAAAATAAGCTCAGTAAGACATGCATCACATGCTCTTCTAATTACTTCTGCCTTTGCAGTAAAATCTGCAGGACAAACTTAGCCTTTAGAATTCAGCTTAGTCTTTAGAATTCAGTTAAAACTGGACCTACTCATCAGCACTGCTAATATATTATTATTATTATTACTAGTAGTATTATTTATTAAGTTTACAACAAAGCAAGAAGTGACAGAAATTGAGGATCTGAGAATCCACTAAACCACATAATCACAATTAGGGGCATTTCCAGTGGACTTCTCTGCTTTTCAGGCTATACGTCCAGGCTGTATTAGTTTTCAATGACCTCTGACACAGAAGAGGTAAAAATGAAGGGATTTGATCTTCTAGTGCTGGATATGTAGATTCAGTTTTCCCCAGATTAAAGCAGGCTGCCAATAAGTATGTTCAGAAATTACAGTATCACAAAATCAGTTAGGTTAGAAAACACCTCTGAGACCATCGAGTCCAACTGATAACCAAACACCTCCATTTCAACTACTGCTATGTCCAATCTTTTCTTAAACACCTTGGCGGTCAGTGACTCCCCCATCTCCAGATAATTACTTCAGATTAGCTTCAATTAAGTCCCATTCTAAAATATTTTTGTTTCTTGAAAAATGGCTTCATTTCAAATTATGAGGAACACTTAATTTAAAGCTTCCTAATGCACTAGAATTTTAATTTTGTTTGTTTCAGTTTCTAACTACCAGCAATGTACGATCAGTGGAAATTTGAAGACACTCCAGTAGCATCAATAAAAATGCTGGTAAGTAAAAGAAGTCAGGCTGATAATTGCACATGATAGCAAGTCCTTCAACTTTTCTAGTTAGGCTTGAAAAATTACAGTTTGATGTTCTGATAATTTTTTTCCTCCCGATTTTCCTCCTTCCACCTGCTCTAAAATGTAAACAAACCAAAACATGGGTGCTCTTTTGGGATGAGTATTTACAACCATGTGAACACCGACCTTCAGTGTATCACAAGTGTGGCATCATTTATTCAGATATGCTCTGAAAAATTGTATTCTCCAGATTTTCTGCATAAATAAGAGGGACCTGCTTGTTTTATAACTGAGCTGAGTCCTATGAAGCACAAGCCATGCTCCCAAACTATCAATTCAAGGGATCCATTTAGATCCAAGAAACTTTAAGGCTGCCTACTTGACAGGAGGCGTATTTTATAATCCTTCACTTCTCCCATTGTGTAGGAAGCAATTCAACACTGGTAGTTTAACCTTCATCTACAAAGAACAATTGTTCTCTCCATGAAGTCTGTACTGTTTTCACCTCAGGAATACACTGAAGAAATTATTAATGGCAGAAGTTACAGGAAGAATGGTATTATAGCAAACACTGCCAGTTAAATGCAGACAAACATTAAAGGTATATTATTTCTAACATCTGGGAGGAGTTTTTTGTTTGGTTGGTTTGGTTTTGTTGCTTTATTGTTCCATTTCCCGCTTCTCTTTTCTGCCATGCAAGTATCTTAAAAATCTCTTCCACGTACCTGGCCAGATCTACATAACAACATTCAACCAAAAAATATACATCAAATCTGTGTTTGTTGCAGTATTTCTGAAAGCAAATTACTAAAAGCATGTTTCAGGAGCTGCTCATTAGTGGTAGGAGATGGTAGTAGAAGCAGGATTAAATATAAATTCTACAAGATTCATGGGGTCATGTGCTAAGAAATTGCAAGACTAATGTAGAAACAGTGCTGGGAAATGTTCCAAATCCCAGGCTTCCTTATTCCAGAAAAATGTATTTCTGAAGGAGATTTTAAATGGAATCGTATTTTCTCAGCCTCTGCTGTTCTGAACCAGGGTGTCTTTCCAGGGCTCAGCCACTTTCTAGGAATTAGGCGCTATTTTGGCAACTCCGGTTGCTTTGAGTCCTTTTGTAACTCAAGTGTCTTGTTCTACATATTCCTAGGCAGGATCTCACGACTGAGTTGCTTTGCAAAGAGTGGACAATATTTTTACCACATCCTCCTTCAGCCACTTATAGGCAGATTCACTGTCTTACTCCAAAAATAGGATGAGTTATGTATTTAATAGGTGAGAATTTAAACTTGTGATTCCTATTTTACACAAACATCCTACCCCTGGGTTCAAGTTAACAAAAACAGCAGTGAAATGAAGGTGCTCTGAGGGCTGGAGCATCTCTCCTATGAAGAAAGGCTGAGACAGTTTGAGTTGTTCAGCCTGGAGAAGAGAAGGCTCCAGGGAGACCTTCCAGCACTTTCCAGTGCCTAAAGGGACTCCAAGAGAGCTGGAAAGGGACTTCGACAAGGATCTGGAGTAACAGGACAAGAAGGAATGGCTTCACACTTGACATCTAGATGACGTTAGTAGAAATCTTTAAGGCAAGATCAATTTCATTAGAATTAAAAGCAGTTTAAGATATGGTAACACATTTCAGTAAAAAATAAATAGAATAGAGTCTGTCTTCATTCTGTTACTTTGAGGGCTGTGTGAAAACTAAGAACTGAGAATGTAAGAAATGCAAGTCTATGTACCAGTAATTTACAAAAATAATAATAATTTTTTTAAAAGCTAATTTAAAATGCCTGAAAGTTTGAGATTTGAAATTATTTATATGAAAGTAAGGCAAGGCTAAAAAGAACCAGTGCAAACTTAAGAGGACCACACCATACAAATAAAAGGTAAATGAACACAGCCACAGGAAAATCAGTATATATATATATCTATCAAAAGAAATAAAGGACAGCAAAAACAGAGAAGAGATTCCTTTTAGCAAAGGATTTTGTCAATTACAGAACTAACCAGCCATGGCTGAATAATATCCATGCTTGGATGAGAGATCACTATCACAAATCAAGCTCTGTAGAGCAGCCACAAATAACCACGTGCTCAATTCACCAGTTATTTTGCATGAGCTGAGCTCATCCCTCCATTCCCCTCGTAGCCCCGAGAGCCTGCACTGCAGTTTTCCCACTGGGTCCCACCCCACTTTTCTTACCTAACATCCTCTTTTCAAAAGGGATTAGCTGATAAAATGAGTACATTAGAGTCCTGTTTCTGTGTTTATTCCTTGCTTGCTCTGTTTACGTTTCCACATAGAGATTATAAACTGCAGGTTAAGACTTCCCATCACATATGTGGGAGTACTTTCTGCTAAACTACTTTCCTGCAAAAACAAGGCACTGAAGGCATTTTCTTCGTAGGCGTTGAGTTTTGAGGTACTTTAAAGTCGTGGAATATGCCGTGGCGTGAGGCGGAGCTGAGCTGCCGCAGCCTTCCAGAAGCATCCCCAGGTTAGGGAAAGTGTCCCCAGGTTAGAGAAAGTGTCCCCAGGTTAGGGGAAGTGTCCCCAGGTTAGGGGAAGCCACTTTGGCGCAGAGGGGCCAGGCGAAGGGCCAGGAACACACACTCCCTGTGGAGTGGGGCACGCACACCCCCCCACACACACAGACAGACACACACACACAGGAGAACAAAGCAACAGCCAGCGGCAAGGAGGCGAGAAGGGTCCTTCGTATGGGGCCCAGCAACAAGGTATACCATAGATAGTCCAGGCACAAAGAACCAAGATGGCAGGCAGGGTATAGGTTTAAATATGGGGTCTGGGGGGGGCGGGCAGAGCAACAGAGCCAATGGGCCGAGGGCCAGGGGGCAGAGCAGGGGCAAGAGAACCAATAGGGGTACAGAGAAGGCGGGACTAAGGGAAGGGAGCCAATGGGGGTTACAATCAGAAAGAAATTTCTAGATGGGGTACATAGATGGAACAAAGGGGTGGAGAACAGCAAACCAATCCTAATGGGGGAAAATCCATACATTATTACATCAAAAGCGAGGCATTGTGGGAAGTCACCCTAAATGTGGGATTCTCAAATCTTGGTGATGGCCCACCAGCAAATGCATGTTGTATTCACGCCCTGTGGTTTTCTGGCTACTGCAGCAGTGGCACTAATCATCACAACAGGAGCACTTAAAAGTAATGCAGATCCTCTCAGGCAAGAAGGTTTCTTTGCAAACTTCTTGTTGGGGTTGTGAACGTGTGGAATTATTACAGAGTTTTTCTGAGACCTGTGGTGCTTTCTATTTGATATCTCCCTGTCTGAACCTGATGAAAACATGTGAAATACATTAACCCATTTTTCACTAAAATATCTGACCATGAACATCTTTTACATCTAATGAAACTGCAGAGATACAGTTCTGCAGGAGACCAGTTGATACCTGTATGAAAACCTTGCCTTAGTTTTCAAGAGAGCAGTTTTGGTCCTGGCAGTATGAGCCGAAGATGCCACCAGTGTCCGTTCTCCTCCTGCAGTTTTTTCTGCTGGCTTCTCTGCATTCAGACACTGAATCATCAGACACTGAATCATCCACCTTCCAGTGAGATCACATGCTCTGTCCATGCCACAATCAACATCCATGTTTAGGATAACACTATTCTAAGAAATACTAGATTTTGGAAAGACCTGCCTGGAAGTTGAGGAATGCCAACACAAAAGCATCAGAGGAATTTCCACAGAGTACTAAACTGAAATGTATGGGCGAGAGTAGGCAGGTATTTAATCTAGACTGCAAAGCATTTATAATTGCTAATTAAGCCCATTGAGAGCATGAGTCAGCTTCATTTTAATCCAAGTGTAATCTCCTGGGAATATGACTGACACTAAAAAAATCTGCTTTTGTGAGTCCAGTCATAATTATAAGATAGGGGCTAATGCTGATGATACAGCTAGTCTGACAGATTGAAACAACTTTAGTTAATTATGATCTTAAAATCCCGAGAGAAAATTTCTAAATGTCATGCTCTATGTTTTCCCAGGGAATCCTGGGATGTATTCCTTCATTAGTTTTTTCTTATTTGTAAAAGGTT
Source organism: Gymnorhina tibicen (assembly GCA_013399875.1). NCBI lineage: Eukaryota > Metazoa > Chordata > Aves > Passeriformes > Artamidae > Gymnorhina > Gymnorhina tibicen. Next base: position 297,927 of record VXAZ01009805.1, on the reverse strand, counting down.
TTTTTAAGTGCTAGTTCTATTAAATGACCTGTCAGAGGGAGTAATGAGATGAGTATTTAGTGATTAGTTTGCTTATTTTACAGTGTGAACTAAACTGTGGTTTGAGTTTTAATTGCATCACCATACAAAGGCTTAAAACTCAAATTGTTAGGCACTTAAAAAAAAAAAACCCAACCAAAACTAGAGAGGATAAAAACACACATATGAAATTAAAGTAATCTGTGGATATAGCCTTTGAAGGGTTTGGATGAGAGATGTTGCCACACAAACAATAGTTCCAGAAATGTCTCAGCTATGAAGAAAATGAACTGTACCCCAGACAAAACCAACATGAGAGATAATAAAACCTACAAACCCGGGTAGTATCCACTGCAGTTAATTTTGGACATCTGGCATGTGAACTTTTATCTCTGAAATTCTGGTTTAGGTTGCATTTCTAAACAATAGAATAAAGAATGGCTTTTAATACTTCCTAACATGGACAAATAAAACATGTTATCAAACTCCAACTGTCTTTTCTTCCTTGGCTGCAAACAACAACTTGAGAAGCAGCTGAGATGTCATTCTGAATGTCTGAAACAGAAGGAAAGCTATCCAGTGGGGAATTTTTAGGTTAAGGTCCTCCAGAGGAAATATTACCTACTCCCATCCCCTACTTTTGCTTTCTTTGAGGACTTTTAGAACATGAGCAATACTCTTGATGTGTCAGAAAGAGTCAATATCCCCTGGTAAAAGAAACAGCCTCTCCCAGTCTGACACCACTGAACACATGGTGAAAGTCTGCACCACTGATCTCAGCTCTAATGCTGGCAGCAAAAGCTTTGGTTCTGTGTCTTGCTCTCACCTTGCAGCTGTGCAGCCAGGAAAGCCATGAAGATTAATTGAGTCAGTCAAGGACCACGTCATCAATTTGCTGTTTAATTGACTTGATCCCATTCTCAGCACTGTTAAAATTCAGATGTGTACGTTCCATCTATTAAATAGATAGGTGCCAGGTATAGCATTTTTTTCACCTCATAGAAGATATAGCGTTTGTTCAGTATCTGACCAGTTTCCTGTATTTACCATGGATCACCCTACCTTTTCTTATTGTGCTGAGAACCAGGTCCAGAACAGGCACTGAGTTTATATATTGGTGTAGATACCTGAATTTTTGTATTTACAATGTCAATAATTATTCACTCTCCTGAAGTCACAAGTGCTCTTAGTAGTGGTCTACTGAGATTCATCACAACATGTCACATATATTGTAAGAAAATGCTCATTAAAACAGCAAGAGAAAAATACTAATCGTGACTCCTTGTGGCAAGTATTTTGGAGAGAATATAGTTGTTTTGGCCAAAAACAAATCAGTAGCAAAGACACAATCTGTTCTCATCCTGCAATCCAGGCAAAATGAAACTGCCCAAGAACTTTATTCTTCAGTTCTCAATGACATTTGGGAAGATTTGGACTATATTAATGTTTTCTTTATGTTCTGTCACCTAAATCCCTAAACTTGGAAATTGCTTTACATGTAGCAAACACATGATCTAAGAAATTAATCAGCTTTTGATTTTCCAAACACATGAACTAAGACATTCAAATTTAGCTTGCATTGTAGCAAAAGGTTCATTGCAGAGCTGAAGAAAAGGAAAAATGATCCCCTGTGATCTTACTGCTTTACATCATGCCACTGCATTTCTTTTAGTGCTGTTCACCTTCCACCTGCCAGGAGTGCCATAGAGTCTTCCACATGAGGAGTTTTTAATGCGGTTTAACATAACAATCGGAGTTTTTTCCTGAAAAATCTAGGAAATACAGAGATTTGATGATTATCATAGCATGGTTTATGTGCATTACATTGATGTCAGCTATCACTAGAATATACAGAGCTGTTTTCACTGGAATTTGTCTTCCTTCAAGGCACAAGCAGAGGAACACCACAGTATGGCATTTCCTTATTCCATATTCCATTGTAAAAGAAAATCCTGGCTTTATTTAGGTGCTGTAGGCAAAAGAGATATAAAATAGATGCAATTAAGTAAATAATTAAACAAAGTCTTGTAAGAAAATTTGTAGAACCTGTACTCCTAGTTGGCTGGCAGAACTGTATGAGAAACTGTGGAAAGAAATTTGCCAAAACCCGAGGTGCCTCTAGAAGAACAAGTTGCTCTCAAAAAGCAAGGTTCACAGATTCTCAGAGGAATAAATCAGCCTATATTTTATTTTTGCTTTTTGTCTCATAGAAATAAGAGCAACTCCATTTTAGTAAGATAGTAATGATTAACCCTTTTTTAGCAATGAAGACAAAATGGATGTAAGGAATCATCAATTTGAATTTGGCTTTCTAAATCCATGTCAAACACTGCCTTCAAAATTGGATGGTTTTTTGACTAATTTCATTTTGCTGGAGACTCTGTAAATAAATGTCCATAAGAAAATATACTCAAAACTCTAGAAATGAAGTCAAACTGACCTAGAAAAAAACTTCTGAGAAAAAAAAAGGTCAGTCTTGACTGTTGATGGATCTCCCTCTTTGTAATTGTTTCTGAGGATCCTATTCATCAGTCTTCTTTGAGAACATTATGGGGGAAAATGGAAGGTACTTCATCACCACAGCCTCCATTCTGGTGCAGATGATCCTAACAGAATCCTAAAATTGATTGCAGCCTAGGAAAATATGGAGGGAAAGAAGGCTAACCTTCAATTACCATGATTAGACTACAAATGAAAAATAGATCTAATTTTTTTTAAAGTGCTTGTATTTCATTTTGTGGCTATTTACAAAAACCAAACAAACAAACAAACAAACTCCTAACCATAAGTACTTGAGATAGTTCCTATTGCTGTCTCTCCAGTATCTCGTCCTGAAATCCTGTTTAGGTCAGAATTACCTGGTCATTGAAACCACTCTCTTGCAAGGAACTAAACACTGGAAATGCCAATGCTACACGTTTAGGCTAAGAATACTCTAGAAAAAGTCATATAAGACTAAAACATTCAAAGCTTTTCCCCAACTTAAAAACCCACTGAATTAGGAGCAGTTGCCTGCATGCTGGAAGATCAGACTTCAGAGCAGGGTGAAGGACTTTTTTTCTCTAAACTCAGCTGTTTCTGATCACTGATCTGTTGTTAACAGGCTGAGAGCTCCCTGTTCGTGTAAATGGTGCCGTGTCATGGCCTGTGTCACAGGAGTAGCACATAAGGGACACTTGTCTTGCCCCAAATCTCTCATTCTGAGCAGGTCCAGTGTTACCAATATTAGGACTTTCGTTATTACCTAAGCATATTATCAAATTTTTCATGTTTTCCATAGTATCCTCCCCTCACAGTTTACCAAGATATCTCTTTACAGTGAAACTTAATCACTTGCTAATGTGCTGAAAAGCATATCTGAAGCTGAAAAAAAATATTATCCCAAATTTAGTTCAGTTTTGCTTTTGCAGGTAAAATAACTAGATTATTAACAATCACTAACTCTGTCTTTCATGCCCACCTTGTCTTGTAATTTGTTTAGCAGATGCTCTCTTTTTTTTGACTGAACAATAAAGTTTCCCATATCTTTTTGCACTCATATAAAGCAAAAATAACTCCACTGAAGTCAATGCCTGTAAAATGGCAGATGGTAACAATCAAATGGGAAAAACATCTGCTCTTTGCAGGGACGTTCAGTACATGGCAGGTACTTCCCAAATATCCAAAAAGAAGAATCTTATTTCCTCATTTCCTGCCCATGGCAGGGTATTCCTTCATGCACAAATAGGATCGGGGTGAGTCCTTACACCTTTGACAAGCAGAGGTTTTCAAAAGTATGTCAGCAATTCAGTTTATCAGAGTTTGTTCTTCTATTATGCCATCCATGCATTATAATTAAAACAGGGATTTCTCCATGGCAGGGGATTTGGAATAAGATGATCTTTAAGGGCCCTTCCAACCCAAACCATTCTATGATTCCATGACTCTGTGTTTAGAATAACACTAAAATAGGCAAAAGCTGAAAAAGGTGATCAAACAGGTAATGCTTGAGTCATTTTGGGTGAGGCTCTTGTAACCAGTGAGAGAAATGAATTCTTCTGAGAATTTGAGTATAGAGAAAAGGGACAATCAAGTCATAAAGTTTTTGGTGAACAGGTTAGAAAGAGCAGTGAAACTATTGAAAGGCAAAGAGGGAAACAACTCTGTGTGAAACCCCGGTTATGGCTTCTGGAATATAAAATTTCTTCCAGACTTAGCAGATGTATACTCAATTCTAAGATCTCAGAATTTCCTCTGTGAAGTGGGGTGATTCACATAATCTATCTGTATCTAGGTTTTCCATCTGTAAAATGAAAAAAGAAGGGATGAGAGCCAAAACAATTTAGGTCATATGAAAGCAAAAATTGTATCTTGCAAGACATATGTAGCAATCTTAGTAATCCCTCTAATCTACTCAGTGGCTTTGGCTGAAACGCTCTCCTTAGTGTTACACAACATACTTTAAAATAGTTGTGAACAGCTGGGAGGAGACCAGAGAAGAGAAGCAAAACTGATCCTAGAAATCTAGAAAATAACACTCACAGAATGCTGAAGAAAATGTAATTTTTGAATCTTGGGAAAAGAGGGAATACAAAACCCAAGAGCAACAAGCTAACTGTAGAAATTTATAAAGGCAAGTGCAGGGGAAAAAAAATGAAGAAGAAATAAAGTGTTCTCCATACTGTTGTGGATAGGGCAAGCAATGATGGTCAAATATCAAAGGGAGATCTGGAAATTTAGATAAAATTTCTGCTGATACAGTTACTGAAGCACAAGGAAATGTATGAGTAAACTGCAAAAGCTGCATTAAAGGGGACTAACTGTTATCTAACAGTTTGACAGATACTGGCCAGGAATGGCATGTTTGGGAGCTGCCACTGACATTACCATGGCCAAAGTTAAATATTTATACATGAAAAAATAAAGGTGCAGGTCATCATCAAGCATTCGCGATCCCAGTGTTGCATGCCAAAAGGATGTCTGCAATTGTGTCAGGAAATGTCAGTCTACTGAAGTTTCATAGACTAAAAGACAAAGGTATCCTTCACTTCATTTCATTTCCATTTACTTTCTAAATGGAAATTAATTTAATTTTGCTATAGAATCGCTTCCTTCTTTAATATGTTTTGAATGCATAGCTATTACCGAAGGAGATGCTTCATTAAAATCTGCCTGTTTTGTTTTAGAGTAAAACTCATAAAATTTGCAAGATTTCATTTAATCAGTTAAGTTGGAAATTAACGTCAGCACTACTTTCTTCCTCTTGTTATTAAGCGAATTGGACTGTTCGTAATTTCTTCACTACTTAAATTTAATCCGGAGGTATCTTCAAATAAACCATCAGTATTTTCAACAAAGGAAAGAGCTTTGAATTTCAGAGGTGAATCTTGCAAATAGTGGGCCATTATGGTCAAGACACTTTTTATTTCCTTTGAGAGATGAATCTACATGGCACAGAGATTTAAATTATAAATCATGGATTGCACAGTAGAAAAACCAAATTCTAATAAATTGGATTGCTAACATACTTTTGAGCCCCTGTTTGTGAAAGGTGTAAGTACTCAGCTATATCCTCTTTGTACATGTAGGAATTAGAATATCTATGAAAAGAAACACAAAGTCAACAGCACCTTGAGAAAGTCCTGGCAGAAAAATCTTTCAGAAGTAGCTCCTCTTCACTGCAGGGTAGCTCTGTGCTCAGTCTACCTCTGAGTAATTTTCTTTATTTCATTGCTGAGAAGTGTTTCGTTTTGTGCAGTCAGCCACTGTCAATGGAGGCAGTGAGTGCTCCCTGGACTGAGGGTGATGTGCCAGGTGCATTCAGGGAGGCACTCTTTCCATTCCTGAGGGATCCATCATTTGCCATTGGTCATAGGTATGACTGATATTAACAGTCTCCCCTCAGGATCATAGCTATTTTATTTCTAGAATTATATTGCCAATAATTGTATTACCAGAATTTTTCAGTTTCTCTATTTTTTTAATTCAATTTAATCTGATTTCAGATTGCATATTAGTTGCAATAATCAGTATATTCAGGACCAAGACAAAGACCTAGAGCAGTTCTTGTTTCTCGGTCTTCCTTTCTGTCATGGGAACTGAGAGGGTCTCTTGGGGCATCTTCTTCCAGATCACACAGTGTTAAGGTAAAACAGAATCATAGAGTCACAGAATATCCTGAGCTGGAAGGTACCCACAAGGATTATCAAGTCCAGCTCCTGGCCCTGCACAGCACCATCCCCCAGAGTCACACCCCGTGCCTGAGAGCATTGTCCAAACACCCCCTGAGCTCTGTCAGGCTGATGCTGTGACTGCCACTGCCCTGGGGAGCCTGTTCCAGTGCCCAGCCTCCCTCTGGGGGAAAAGCCTTTTCCTAATACCCAACCACGGACACTTGCAAAGAAAAATAATCTCAAAGACTCCGTAACAGTGATAAAAGCTGAATGACAGCTAAAGCTAAGACAGTCTCAGAAATCTGTGCAGTTTTTCCTAGAGTCTGTAGACAGACGTTTCTTCTCTGTTTGGCAAGGAACTGGCCATGTTGCCTGGTTCTGATGCCAGGAGGCATGGTTGAGCTGATGTCCATTTGGCTAAAGCCTCTTTCCCTCTCTGGAAACAAGAAAACCAAATCCCTTCAGGGCAGCGTGTTCATATTGTATGCAGGAACTGTGTTCTATCTCAAGCATTTCCCAAAATATGTTTGTTGTCACGGGCCAAAGTCTTGCCTCTGCGTGCGGACAAATCCATATCCAGGCTCCATTTATCCTACTGGTATAACCTAGATTTCCTGTCCTGAGTTTGTTTGAGTTACTCCTTTCTTGAAACCTGCTTTGATTATTTAGATGATGAGCACTTGTGACAGCACTTTTTACACACTGGCACAGTAAATAATAATTTGGAATATAACAATGAGTTATAGCGCCCATAACTGGCAAATTACATTAATTCAGATCTCTCCATAATGTCCAGCTTTGTCAGTGCTGCAAATGGCCTGACACCTGTTAGAAGCCAGGATTTACATACAGAATAACTGCTTGGGACACTTAGGGAAAGGCTTTGGTCATATGGAAGGTTTCAGTGAAACACAGTGAAAGGAACTGAAGATGTGAATAGTCATAGGGGTGCCTGCACTGGTTATCAACAAAACACCTTAGGATTCTTCTAAAAAACTGGTTACTCATTGAGTAACCCCAAATATCCATGTTGAAACACATATTTGTCCTCTGGGCTAGAATGACAAATATAACATTATATTTCTCTAGTGTTCCTGCTTGTACTTCCTAAGTACTTTTGAATATGAGATTTGTACAAAATCTCTGACTGTCCAGAACCTGGGTAAAATACATAAACCACTACACATTTCAAAAGCAAGTTGTCTGACCATAGAACCTCAGCTACATCTCCCACCACTGGCCTTACTGATGGGATTCATCTATTTTCTTCTGTGCTTTTTAATTTTTAACAGAATTTGGACAGAAATAGATCACTCTATTTTTGGCTTGTTTACACTTAGATTAAGTGTTTGAATTGAGGTACCTTTGAAAGAGAAGATGTTTTTGTCTGAAACAGCCCTTGGGCTTTTTGAGTAAAACACTGCTATAGACAAATCACAGCCAGGATTACTTCATCAGCCAGAAGGATTTTCCCTCATGCATGTGAAGTGTGACCAACAGGTTATCTGGGCACTTAGACTTTAATGTACCTATTCCTAGACAAACAAAAACCCCCAGTTATTCAGCCTCTGTATAGAAATGGCTGCTATTGCAAAACAGGGATTTAAAATGTAAATTTCACTCGACCTCTCAGTAATATATCATCTGACCTGAGAAAAATGAAGTCCCATCCATTAACTTATGTGGAATTGCACAGAAAAGTATGGAATGATTTATTATTTTTTACCTGCATTTTTCAGCAGTATTTTTTATTCATAGCAATAGAAAATCATTCAATGAATATACAGATAGACTTTAACTAATATAGGAAATATATTGACTCAATATGTTAACATACTGTTCTTCTCGCTGCCTGACATAGAATTTCTTCTGCAAATTCCGTGTGTGGCTGCACACTATTCCTTTCAAATTCCATGTTCTTCAAAGTGTGTCTTTGCAGCACCTCAGCTGTCTCGACCAGTCTAATAGTAACCATTAATTACTGGTATTCAGTAAGTTATCATGCCTCAGCTGAGCTATGGAAACCTGCAGTGACGGTGCTCTGGTGTCCTGAAACAAGAAATAGTGTATATTATCTCACATGTGTCATGGCCTAAGAATATATGTACATACAATCATTTGCCACAGCTCTCCTGATGAATGGTAACTCATTAAATGGCTGTAATTTGAGTGGTACCTCATTAAGCAGCTGTAACTCTACTTTCTATCTCATTTTTATGTTTGTGAAACAGAAGTATTTGGTGTCTTGTGATTAATAGGATGGTAGTTCACGAACACGGGACCTCTCAGGTGCACAATAGGATCTGTGTTACAGGTTCTGTGTTACAAGGATGAACCTTCCAAAAAACCTCAGTGGGATTTTTGCTTCATAAAACTAAAATAAATGGAACTAAATTTTGCCATAAATCATTAATCTTGACCTGACGTGGGGAGAAGGAACTTAGATGTAGGGAAGAGGGAGAGATGAAAACATGGCACTTCAAAAAGTTCCAAATCAATTGGTGACCTTATTATATGGTATTCAAAGATAAGAGAATTTGCTGACTTGAAAATGGATGTAAAAGTGAAGATTAATAATCCACAATTGCACAAACCAGAAAGAAATTCCTGTAATGTCTTAATTTGTAACTGTGAATGATACCCAATAAGACTCATTTTTCTTGACAAAGGCATGAGTCTTCACTGCTATCACTTATTATTAGCCTCTTTATTGGCTTAGTACAAGGCAATTTACATTAAGAGCCTATTTTTCCCTCTTCTATGTTGTTTGTTTTTCAAAGGAATTTATGTTCACGGTGGGAGGCATGAGAAGCCATGGATTTCGCCACAGAGAATAGCAAGTGATCGACAAACTTCCCTTTTGGTTCCCTACTGATCTGCCAGAAGTGAAAAGGTCATTTAGTCACCGTGCACATCCAGTTCCCATCATCTGTGGCCCCAGCAGGGCAGGTCAGTAAAATGTCAGCAGTGCTGCCAGTTAGTGCTAAACACACTGCTGAATTTTTTGGGGATCTTCAGGTTGTGGATCTTCGGGTTTAATTCTCAAGTAAAAGCTCCCACTGCTGCCGTGTTTCTTGCAGGCTGTCTCACTGATTTGACTCTGGCTGACCTGATCTCTTCTCCTGGTCCCTTGCTGTTTCTGCCTCTTGTGAAACCACCAAGGCAGTGATGACTCTAGCTATACATGAGCAAAGTGCTAAACTTATTGTAGGATTTCTTTTAAGCAGGAAAAACCCACAAATCTTCATCACTCATTGTTACAAATTGGTTTTACCCGAGTAGAAGCATAAGAATGAGGCTTTGCTTAACCCCTCTGTGCTGTCACTATTTGTGTTGCTCTCAGTGTGCAGGAGCTAAGATTTGTTCACAGTCTCAAGAGAAGTCTTGTCTGTCAGGTGGCTTTGGCACCAGTGAACACACCTGGATCCCTTCCTTACCTCTATAAAGATGTGATTTTCTAATCTCTATATTTTTTAGCAAGCTTTAGCCTACAAAGGTGATCTGGTATACTGGAATGTGCACCTGAAGAGACTGGGACACGCAGCACTTGTTTTTTAACACTGGTCTATCCACAGCTTTTGTAGCTTGCTAGCATTCCATGGTGCAAAACAACACCCAGCTTTCCCTCAGCACACTCCAACAAACAATTAAGAATTCCTTGCAAATAAGATGCCAGCTCAGATTGGGCAGACAGGTTATGGGCATGCTGGGATGTTAAATGCACCTGGGATTGTTGTCTCACAATAAAGCATGCAAATAAACTCTCTTTCTCCTCCCAAACTGCAAATTTCCACCCAAACTATGGACCAAAACAGTGCCAGAGATGAGCAATTAAAGCACATCTACAGTCAGGTTCCAATGTCAGGAATATTCCCAAGCATTGCTTAATTCATTTGTATAAGTGTTAATAAAATGTCTACCAGCCATATGGGATTCCAGAGTTTTGATAATAAAGTGATTTGCATACAATGATATGTCCAAATGTTCATAAGTAGATTTGGGATCCAAGTTTTTCAGCTTCTGATCAAAGCCTCTGACTACTGAGCTATTCAGCAAATGAAGGTTGCCTGTAGTTGACTTCAAATAGTTGCTTTTTCTAAATTAAAGGCTGTGGATGCCAATTAGAGGGTAAGAGCTCCTTCCAGCCCTGAAAAAGGTCAGCCCAAGACATAAACTCCACCACTGGCCCACCCACTTGGTCTTGGACATTTTTCTAAAGGCTTGGTACCCGAAGATGCTTTCCATAGCCATGGGGGTTCATGGAGCCAGTGTGGGACATAAATCTCCACCCAGAACCAGGATGTCCCGCTGACTACTCAAAGAGAGCTCAGGGTCTTTCATCAGCTGCCATCTCAGTTAAATTTTAAAACTTAGGTGCAATGATTCTTTCTTCTGTGGATCAGGGTCACAGGAAAAAAAGCAACACTTACACGTACAAATTCAGATAAAACAGGATGAAAGTTGTTTATTGATTGCTTAACAGCACGTAATTAATGGGCAATAAGTAAATTCTGCATCTCGCATAAATATCAGCAATACAGCAGATAAAATACAAACCTAGACACTTGCAGAATATTGATGGATCTCTATGAATTTCTAAACAGCAAGAAAGTCCCCTGTACATTAAAGTTGGGCCCCTACATGTTGCATCTCATCAAGCCAGGGCAGGCTGCTCCACCTTTAATTTTTCTTTTCAAGCTGACTCTTCCCTTCTTCTCTTTTTTTATTTTTTTGAAAATGTTTTCATACTTCCCTGGTTTAATTTCTGTTTGATATGGCTGATAGTTTTCTTCCCTTTTAGGGCTAGCTGTTTGGGGGAAAAAACCTTGGACAATTATGTGTGCTCTGTTCTTACACATCCCTCCCCACCAGCTTTTTTCTTCTAGCCTACATCACCAGGTAGTGGAGCAGGTGAATTTCCCCATCTGATGTGGTTTATTTGGTTTGTGCTTCACAGAAAACATGTCCCAGGCACCACTGTTTGCAAATGGTGTTGTTCACATTGCCAGCAGAAATCCAACAGGAAAACAGATGCTGTATGTACAAGGTTCTCATTTGGGATCTTGGTTATATATTGTTTACACACTTGGGCCATGACAGAATGAGAAGAAATTAGTCCCAACTATTTTCAGTGAAAAAACTGAATGAAGAAAATCAAGGTCTTTGACAATTTTATTGATATTTTTCCCTGTATCATAGAGGATTTTTATTTCTTTAGTTTCTTCTGAGTAAAATGTAAAAATTGCTATATGAAGAGATTTCATTTTAGACTAATGTGTTATTCTTTTTGCAATTTCCAGGAAATGCTTGCCATGCATTAATTAGATGGTCTTCTTAAATTACATTAAGACAAGTAATTAATACTTAGAATTCTTATTTTAAATTAAAAGTGGATATGAATGCATGTGGTTGTACATGAATGTGTGTGGATATACATAAATAAGAGAACCCCATTCAGAGAATGTGATCCACATCCCCCCGAAAAACCCCACAAACAAAACACAAAACCAAAACAAAAAAACCAACAAGAAAA